>CM053170.1:9822326-9882556 GCA_012977825.3 Pteromalus puparum | reverse complement strand
TTAAATTTAGAAGGGATTATTATATTCTGTTTCATGTATTGTATGGAAATCTCGAATAGAAATGGATGTTCATTATTGTGAAGAAGGAAACAAACCATTACCCAATGCAAAGAGACACATACCGTTATATTGAAATTTTTAATTCGGGAAACTCCCCGCATGCTGGTCATAGTTAATGGAAACTGCATGAAAAAATCTATTAGGTTCCGTCGTGTAGAATATCGAAAATAATCGACACGATTTTTTCTTCTGTCAATCAAACGATTATGGATCAAAGTACAGCGGGTTGAAATATCGTGTGACGTCACTGAATAGGACAATATAGAATACCATCCACAGTCCGAATCAGTGAGCGTCATACATTCAACTCTCTACATCTTTGTTAATATATCGTTTAATTGAAAAAAGAAAAAAAACGTGTCGATGATTGCGATATCTCTATCTGACGGACTAATGAGATTTTTCATGCAAGTTTCCGCATGGGGATATCCAGAGCGACGAAGCATGCGCTGGACGCGAGTGGCCGCGTTTTGATATAGAACGCATGCGCGTCGGCCCAGTCATAACAAGCGGCCGGCGCAAAATTTTCCGGAATTCAAAGTTTGAATTTAACCGTGTGTGTAATATTAGAACTGAATACAGAATAAGTATTAACAGTGGTTTGAGTAATAGCTGAATGCACATATTGAGGGTAATTAAGGAGCAAGAATTAAGGGCAGTAATTGAGGGGCACTAATTAAGAGCACAATTTTTGAATGGCAGGTGCCGAACTTTTTTGAATAATATAGAGAGATACAGAATCTATAATAAAGAATTCTAAATCTACATTTGAGACGATATGCATTGAGAGGGAAATTAAGGGGGAAATGGAGGGGAAATTGAGCGGGAGAATGGAGGGGAAACTGAGGGGAGAATTGAGGGAGAAGTTCTGAGGGGGAAAATTTCTGAAAAGGCGGCGGCGGCGGCGGCGAAACTTTTTTTATAATATAGAGAAAATGTGTTATTCTGAATCGTGCGACGCTGTGCCTCCCAACACAGGTGCGCAACACCTAGCGCCTCCGTAGGCACTAGGATTTCTTTATTTCGCGGGATTTTACACACACTCGCGAGCGCTGGCTCGACGTCTCGCGCAGATGACGTCGTGGTGTGCGCTCGCACCACACGACCGACACTCTCGTCCTCTGTCTCTCTTACCTCTCTCTCTCCTCTTCTCTCTCTCTCCTCTCTCTCTCTCTTCTCGCTCTCTCTCTCTCTCACGTAGTAGACTCGACGAGGCGGCCTTCTTCGTTCTGTCGTCCTTCCTCCCGTGGATTGCAGCAGTGGCGTGCGGCTGGATGGTCGTCTCCGGGGATGGACTCCTTCCTCGGGATGGCGGTCCAGGTCGTGATGCTGCTGCTGCTCTCCTCACACACTCTCTCTCCACACACTCGCACACTTCACACTCGCGTGCGATTCTCTCTCTCGTCGACGTGTCGCATCGACGGGATCCAGACGAGAACTGCCGAGTCACGCTGCTGTTCCGGACGTAACGAGGGGTTGTCAAGGAAGAAAGCGAGTGTGGCGCATTTATAATTATTAATTTATATTTTTTAGTTTTGCGTTAGTTTAGCGAACGCTTCTCAGCCATTTGACCCTATGAGCGCGAATTGGGAGACGATTCGTGGCGTTAGGCCAACACGGTTAGGAGTAATTTTTAATTGCTCCTAGACTGCTTAGATCTCAAATTGGGAGTTTCTCCACGGATTGCGAAGATCAACCACAGTGCGGAGCAGTCGACGGGCTGTTCTGTGACTGCCAGGCCAGTGCTCGAGTGGTGGGAGGCGTTCGCACGGGAAATGTATCCGTGTTTATATATAGATGTAGAGGAGCGCTCGCACTGCTTTGAGTCCCTTCGGTGGTCTTCGGAAAAGCCCTTTGTTTTAGCGGGCCCGAGTTTTCGGCGGCGACTAATGCGCGTTACGTCAGTTGGCAGCGGCGACTCGACAAGCAAGAGGTCGTGCAAGGACCTTTTTTGTTAGTCTTCATTAATAAAGTTTGATTCAAGATCGACAATAGTTTTTATAGTTTATTTAAACCCTGGACATTAGTCTTGTCCTATACACTGCGTTCGCGTGCTCGGCGACACTCTCCCGGCCGTTAGGGCCCGGCCGATAACGTAGTCCGATTGGCCAAGTGAGGTGCGAGACGGGCTGATTGGCTGCTCGTCTCGCGCCAGCTCGGACCGACGAGCTTCTTCCCAGAGCTCATGACGGCTGGCAATTTCCGCGAATTCCCGGGATGTAGCTCACGTCCGAGAAACGCGGGCTTCGCACACGCCGACTGTCTCTTTCTCGGCCTTATTCGTTAAGGAGAATTTGCCGCGCAAAACAGCAACACACGTTTTGCATAATCAGAATAATAAACTAGGCATGGGAATTTCAAATAAATCGAAAAAATAAATGCGTTGTACAATTGTTATTTGATTACTTTGATAAGAGATGTACAAAGTTGCAAAATATACATAAGTTCGTTTTTGATTAAAAAATTTCTTGTTATTAGAAGATTATATTTAGTTTATCATTTTTATAGAAATATAAAGAGAATGAAGCAATCCCAAAGAGTTATTCGGCTTGAGCTTTATTCATTCAAGTCAATATTTCCAAAATCTTGTAAATACCCTCATCTGGGTTAACACATTAGATGATAGAATAATACACATGCGCGAAAAGGAATTGATTAGCGAGTTTCTCATCGATTGAGAAATTCACTAGAAGATGAGTCGAAGAAGTATCAAGGATTTTCGTCAGCAAGAAGTGTTCCAAAATAAAAGAGTCACTATCTCATCGTTATGCTGCTGAAAGCAGATTCTATATTTTTTGTGACGTTGTTTTAACGAATGCTAAGAGACAAATAGTATTGTCTATATTAAATCATATACTTCTCTGCAAAATTAATTATGAACAGAATGCATTAAGGCTTTGATAGTTCTCTCATACCCCATGAAATAAAAAGCGAGTGTCTTAAATCCAAACAAAATCAAATATTTATAGTTATTAATTTTTTATCAACATTCGGTCGGGAGAGAAAAAGAAAGAAAAAGAGAAAGCATACACGTTTCCCTCATGTAACTCAATTTTAGATTGAATGCATGCCATCAACTATTCGTTGTATATCATGAGATAGTCCTAAACATCTCAGTACATTTCGTCTAATGCTTTATCGTAAAATTCAAAAAATCGTTAGTAGATTTCTTTCGACATTCAACTTCAAGGCTACTCTACTAGTATCGTCGTACATCCGGCCTTGAAATGTGCCTCTACAGCTATTGGAACAATATCGCCGATACCTATAAAATAATAGTATATTACGATACAAGTGGCATAAATAGTCCATTACGGCACGGCGTGTATTAGCACCCGAGCGTAGCGAGTATTGTACGCTATTTTATAGCACTGACTAGCATAAATCCGCTGTCACGCCTATCCGTGGCCTAAACAGTCCATTTTTCCCGTGGCATAAATAGTCGATTATTGCACCGTGCTGATCGCCCTAGCTACGCTCGGGCGCTAACTGCACGGTGCAATAATCGACTATTTATGCCATGGATAGGCGTGACATAAATGCGGATTTATGCCACACAGTGCTATAAAAAATATTATAAGTATGATACGTCGAATGCATCTATCAAGGTGTATCTGATTTAATTCGAATTTGCGTCTAAGGAATTATAACTTGGCGCAAGATGTGTAATCTATGAGAGTTCTCCAAAATACAAATAAATAACTGCTTGAACTTTCAAAATAGAATTCACATATTTGCAATGCTTAAATTCAATATATCAGCACGTGATTTTTTTATTTTTTTATGATTATCGTGTGTGCGAAGCACGAAGTCAGTTTATGTTATCCACATAAAAATTTTTACTTGGCCCCTACAGTCTTCGGTTTTCTATAAAAATGAATGTAAAATTTGGAATAATCTAAATTTTTTTTGGGCTTGAAACCAGTATTACTAAAGGTTTTAACAGAATACAATCACTAGAAATCCAATATGTTTGAATTGAGCTGTAGAAACATTCAAATAATTTTACATATCTACTGCTTTTTGTTGGTATAAATTGTAACACTACAGGTATACAGTAGTCTATTCCTTACGAGTTATGATTAATGTAATATTTGAAACATTAATATATTCTATTCACATGAATATAATCTAAAATCTGAATAAATCTAAACTATAAACATTGATAAAGCTAATTATGTAATTTATATCAACAACAACAGGACCAATGGCCAGAAGATTCACTCTTTGAAAGTAAATAATAATAAATTATTTCTCATTACACCAAAAATAAAATTTTTAACATACATAAGTCAAATTTTTAGGGGTTTTTGAACCGGTGAATGATACAACAGCCGAAGGTACAACAAAATATAATAAATCATACTTACATTAGTACCTACACAATTTTAATAGAATATAGTTTGAAACGTAACCCATCAACATTTTTTTTCGTGAGGTTATAATGTTTAGTTTCAGAGATATGAATTTTTTTTTTAAATCACCTTTTTAATTTTATCTGCCGAACGGAGCGGTCAATCCCGAGAACCAAACGGGGAAAAGTAGGTAATTTTATTATCTTTTAAATGCATTTTAGCTGTATTGTTTGTAACAATAGAATGATTAAAAAAAGGAAAATAATGTTTTTTGAAAATGAAAAAATGGCCATAAAAAAGAAAGTAATTGAAAAAATAAAAAAATAAATGTTTTTCCCGAATTCAGAAACCAAAAATAGATGTGCATGTCAAATTTGATTGATATTGACGGAGTAGTTNCGGAGTAGTTTCAGAAATATCACGGTATATACACACACACACACACACACACACACACACACACACACACACACACACACATACACACATCCATACGGACATTTCCTAAAAACACGTAATTCGAACTGCTAACATCTAAAAATATGTTTCTATGAAGTTTTAGCGAAACGGAAAATTTTACTATTACAAAGCGTCCTCTAGGAGGAAGCAAAAGTAGTCTTATGAAGAAAATTGTTATTGCTTCCTCCTAGAGGCAGCTTTGTAATAGTAAAATTTTCAGTTTCGCTAAAACTTCATAGAAACATGTTTTTAGATGACTTTCCCATGGTGACTCTCCGTATACTGTTTTGAGCATTTTGGCACTGTCCGTAGGATTCCATGTGACCACATGGTTTGATTGGGCTAAAATTTTAGGAGAATGCTTTGTACACTTGTACTTTTGGTATGAATAAAGAGATTTTGATTTGAATGCTTAGAAAATGTTTAACAATAAAAATACTTAATTTTTGGCCTTTTTTAACCTATTTATGCCACATTTTTTTCATAAAAGATTTTCTAAGCATTCAGACCAAAAGTATAAGTGTACAAAGTATGCTCCTAAAATTTTAGCCCAATCAAACAATGTGTTCATGTCACATGGAATCCTACGGACAGTGCCAAAATGCTCAAAACAGTATATGGAGAGTCACCATGGGTAAGTAGATTCTAATATGGATTTACCATGGTAAAAATACGGGTAATATAACCTAATATTAGTATAAAAATTATATAACAATTATAATTTATTTTTGTTATTATTTATAAGAAGTTTATTTTTCAGAGTTTAAAGGTGGTGTGCCCTCTTAACCAACGGTTACCCAACGGTTGGGATAACATTCTAAATAAAAAGTTAGCCAACGGTTTACCAAAGGTTGGAAAAAATACACTGCAATAGATATTTTAAATATGAAAAATGTTAATTGATTTTAGATTTTTAATTTACGTATACATGTAATCATGGATAATTAAAAAGTATATTATATATTCAATTTCCAAAGATATCTGATTCGCAAGGTTTCAGAAATATCTTATTTAAAATGAGAGGTTATGTCAACATGTACGCATGGTCTGATACATGTATGTGTGTGCGTGTATGTGCGTGTGTGTGTAAGTATACACACGTCTGATGCGTGGTGTCTGGAGCGGATAGTGCAGTGCTATACATGTGCGTGGTCAGCCTCTGGAGCATGCGGATGAAATCAGTGCTTTTGCCTTTGAATCGTAGCTTGGAAAAATGACTAGTCTTTTGAGATCTCCAAAGCACTTAATTTCTAAATATGCGAAGAGATTATTTGAAGAAGAGCAGTATTCAGTAAAAAATATCAAGATTCCGAAAGAAATAGAAATTTTGATTGAAAGAAAGAAGAAAATTGTTAAAATCCATTACAAAGGAACGATTCTTTTGAATCACCTTATCCTCTTTTGAATTGATTTTATAATCATCAACTTTAGTTAACCTCAAAATTAATTTTCCAAAAAATAATTTTCTAACACTAATTTAAAAACAATTTAGTTTTTTTTACAAATTTTAATATATATGACTTTAATGTGTAACTTAATTTACTTTTGTGATTTCAAGGTTAAGGTTGGTCAACGGATCGCTAATGTAGTACGGGAATTTGCAGTATGTTAAACCAACGGTTGGGCGAACAATTGGCTAAGGGATTTCTTATTTCGTGACGAAATTAACAGTACTTTAAACCAACGGTTGGTTAAACCGTTGGCAAACTCGTTGCGATTTGCCGAACGGATGCTAAATCGTTGGTTAACATTTCTACCAGGGTCTTTTTTTAAACTATAGGAATTCAGCGGCACAATAATCTAATTTGAATTCGCAGAAAAGCAATTTTTAAGTACGAACACCAGCTCGTGTATATACACAATATTTTTGTAAAAATTTAAAATATTATTGATTATAAAAAAAAAAATATTATAAAGTTAAATATTTTTAATCATTAATTTAAAAAATTTGTATACTGAAATGAAATTTATTCCAAAAAAAAAAACATAGATATAATGGAAAACGTAGAATAATTTACATTTTTAAAACTAACGAAATACGTGCGTTGTAGGTACTACACTAAAATAGTATATAAACATTTTCTTGTAACTTCAACCAAATGTCTACACTTTTAAAACGAATATAAGTATTTGTCATGCTACATTGTCTTTACTATGAATGCATGTGTCATACTAGTCAAATTATTAGAAGAACACCACTGAATCTGCGGGAAGCACATATTTTCGTATCGCAAAATGAAAATTATAATATACTAGACTTTTGGCGCAGTGCGCTGCGCGCACTGTAGTAGAATATTAATTCATTAACTTATTAAATGAAATATAAATGCTTGATTGATATTTTTAATATTTGTTTTCTATTACGGAAATATATCAAACTTTACAATATATGATTGATTCATTTCGCGCTCATGTAAATTTCAAAATTGCCGCGGTTTCGTCACCAACTACCTTTTAAAATTTTAAGGTTATGTCTCAACTCAGTTCGTGTCAACGTTCACATCATGTCACTTTTTGTAACAATGATAATATTTACAATAGAATATTATAAATACACAACTAATAATTATTGATATGTATTATAGTAATATATTACATTCTTTGTATTAGGATCAATTTTAGAAATCAAAAACAAATCAAAAAATTCTAACGATACTTTTGACGCATGCGCACTACACGAGCCAATCATATTGACGCATTCTTGGCTTCACTTCATCCGGTCATGACTTTTTTATATAGGGATATATATATATATATATATATATATATATATATATATATTATTTTTAATCTCAGCTGCGAAGTGCTTTTCTTTGGGTAAGTATTTTCTCACATACAAGTACGTTTTTAATTTTGAAGAATCCACCACCAGAAGAGGTAGTTTTTGGAGGTATCTGAACAAGAAAATGTATCTGTAAACAGTATAACTTTGCATATTGTAATAGTCAATTTATATTTTAATATATACCAAATTTTATACATTTCAATCTTTGGGGTGGACGAGGTAGTGATCAGCGAGGAGAATGTGCGGAACTGCGGAATGTCTGTTGATCTTTGTTTTTTTATTTATTTTTGGAAGCTTACAGAGTATGTCGTGGATCCTGGGACCGTCCGACTCGTGTCGTGTCTCCAGATGAACTGAGGTCCCGAAAATGTCGTCGTGCCCCTGAACGGTTCCGACGCTGCCCCTCTTCGCCGTTCGGAGGGAGAGGGCGCGTGCGCACTTCGAATGCCAAGCGTGCCCTTAGGTACGTCGCCGGTTTGGGCTCGCCGACCGTTAACGGCTTTATTGCCCGGGCGGGAAAACTCAAAATCCCGGCGAGCGGCGGCTGCTCGGCGGTACGTTTCGATCGTCGTAAACCGAGCTGTGTACCGATGTTCAAGACCGAGCGTTTATCGCTTTATTGTACCGTACGCGTCGCGAGCTAATCTGGGAAATTGCGGGCGTCGATTGCTCTAAAAAATATGAATTCGGCGATTATAACCGAGGCCCGGGTTAGGACGAAATACGCGGCTGTTAATCCGAAGGAAGACGTTCGGGGCACGTTTGTATACTTAATTGTTATTACTACCCTACGCTATATAATTTATAATATTAAGAAGGAAGTGTGGAACAGTGAGCGTGTATTTGTGTGTGTGTGAGTGAGTCCTGTGTGGCCACCACAAATCTAATCTTTGTCGTCTTAAGACATTATTTATTTTTGGTTTAATAATATAATGTAAAAAAATAGGATAGTTTCAAGTTTTAATAGCAATAGTATAATAAACTGCATTTTTAAATAATGTACTAATATTTACTAATTAAATAATTTAGATAAACGCACACAGTGGCCAGATGATATGGCATATGACGGTGAATAATTAAAATTAAAATTCTATGCCCAGCATTAAATTAAACGGAGAATGTTGTATTCGGCGGTAATAGTATTATGAAAAAATTCTCAACTGGTTATTCAAGATAATGCTCTAGTTTGACGTTTTATTTTAGATTATGGTGAACTTACAAAAAATGGGATTTATGGAGGTGATTTTATCCAAATAACAGAGGTACCATATTTGGTAAGTGTGCAAGAAGTATTGAAAAAAATTATCCCTTAGTATAAAACAATTTTGAACAAGTTCAAACATCTCTAGAAATTTTGTTTATAGGCCCAAGTTCTTAAAGATGGAAGTCAAGTATGTAGAGGGTCCATTATTTCTGAATGGATTTTAACTGCTGCCCACTGCTTTGAGTAAATATACGCACACATATGTATATGTTTGAAAAAGTAATTGATTATGCATTACAAAATTTGTAACGATTTATTTAAGAGAGCATGGTAAAATCTCAATAATAACAGGATCAACATCAAGGGGAACAGGAGGACAGCGTCACGAAGTCGCGAAAATTATAGTGCATAAGGACTACGACAATGAGACTATGGACAATGGCATTGCTTTACTTCAAGTTAATAGTTTTGTTTTATATAAAATATGCCATATTTTATATGGCATTTAGTATTTTTAATCATAGAATATCTGTATTTAATTCACCCATTTGATCTTATAGCTTGAGAAACCTATACAATTTAATGAAATTCAGAAGAATATTGAAATTTCTACCAAATCTGCTAAGGCTAATGAAAAATTAAAAGTTGCTGGATTTGGAAAGGAAGGAGTAAGTTTGATTTTGTTTAATAATATTACCAGCGCATAATAAACAAATTACAAAAAATAATATTTTTAGGATAAGCTACCAAGTCCTAAGACTCTAAAAGCAGCTACCCTGAGTATTGTTGATGATGCTGCATGTGAACAAAGTTACAAAGGAAAAGAAACTGATGCCGTCGTATATGAAGACGTTGCCATTACCAAAAATATGTTCTGTGCAAATGCGAAAGGTAGTGATACTTGTCCGTGCGATTCTGGTGGACCTGCTGTCATTAATAATAAACTAGCTGGCGTCGTATCTTTTGGCTTTGACTGTGGCGATCCAAATTTCCCTGGAATTTACACTCGAGTTGTCAATTATCGTAAATGGATTGCTGAGCAGACTAAACTCAAACTAAAATACTAGATTTACTAATTTACACAAGTTATTCAATTGTTGATTAAATACATAATAATATACCTTTACAAATTATGTACATGTAAAATAACATTTGCCTTGTAAAAATTAGATCACTTAATATCATGTAGAAATTTCAAGTAGAAATGATTCTAACGAGATAAATAAATAAAATTACTTCCCCTGGTAGAAATGTTAACCAACGGTTTAGCATCCGTTCGGCAAATCGCAACGAGTTTGCCAACGGTTTAACCAACCGTTGGTTTAAAGTACTGTTAATTTCGTCACGAAATAAGAAATCCCTTAGCCAACTGTTCGTCCAACCGCTGGTTTAACATACTGCAAATTCCCGTACTACACTAGCGAACCGTTGGCCAACGGATCCTTAACCTTGAAATCACAAAAGTAAATTAAGTTACACATTAAAGTCATATATATTGAAATTTGTAAAAAAACTAAATTGTTATTAAATTAGTGTTAGAAAATTATTTTTTGGCAAATTAATTTTGAGGTTAATTAAAGATGATGATTATAAAATCAAGTCAAAAGAGGATAAGGTGATTCAAAAGAATCGTTCCTTTGTAATTGATTTTAACAATTTTCTTCTTTCTTTCAATCAAAATTTCTATTTCTTCCGGAATCTTGATATCTTTTACTGAATACTGCTCTTGTTCAATCTCTTCGCGTATTGAGAAATTAAGTGCTTTGGAGATCTCAAAATACTAGCCATTTTTCCAAGCTACGATTCAAAGGCAAAAGCACTGATTTCATCCGCATGCTCCAGAGGCTGACCACGCACATGTATAGCACTGCACTGTCCGCTCCAGACACCACGCATCAGACGTGGGTATACACGCACGCACACACACACACACACACATGTGTATAATACTCAGACCACGCGTACATGTTGACATAACCTCTCATTTCAAATAAGATATTTCTGAAACCTTGCGAATCAGATATTTTTGGAAGTCGAATATATAATATACTTTTTTATTATCCATGATTACGTGTATACGTAAATTAAAAATCTAAAAGCAATTAACATTTTTCATATTTAAAATATCTATTGCAGTGTATTTTTTCCAACCTTTGGTAAACCATTGGCTAACTTTTTATTTAGAATGTTTTCCCAACCGTTGGGTAACCGTTGGTTAATACTTTTCGTAACCGTTGGCAAACAAAATTGCCGAACAATTAGTTGACAAGCCATTTTGGTTGGGTTATTTTCTACCAGGGTATTTGACACATTATTTGATTTTAAGCTATTTATCTTTTATGTAAAAAAAATATATTTCGAATATTAACCATCAATTTTCTTATACGAATGATTTTTCAACATATTATTATTTAGATTACTTGAAAGTTTTATTAATATTTTTTGATAAATGTGGTTTGTTTTTTTTTAATTTTAGAAAAGAATAATTTTTCTTTCAAACTATTATACAAATCGTGACTCGTATTCGAAATTTGTATAATTTTTTATATCATTCTTCATAATTTTATTTTTTTAATATCATAGATGTTTTAAAGATAACATCAGATTTTTAAGCGCTTCAAAACGAAGAATTTTAGTATAAGAACGTGACAAAAGGTTCTTATGGCGTAGAATAATTACTAATAACTTTAAAATAACCGGAAGTGCATTTATTTCAAAAATCATTTTTATATTTAATGCCCGTGCAATGTTGATTTTAACTTATTCACGTGCTAGTGCAAGTGCATAGAAGTTGTTTAGAATTTAATTAAGATCCATCAACATGGAAAAATTATTTTTTCTTCTCTTACTTAGTGGTGTGATTTGTTTTCATCTAGGTAAATACATTTTCAACCCTTATTTCTTGAATAACCTCTTCACTTTGAAATTTCTCTGATAAATATTTATTTTTGATTAAAGGTGATGATGATGAAGCACCAGAGGATATAATATTTGGTGGTATGTATGCAAACAAAATTATTTAACAGTGACAATTTCTTTTTTTACTTCTGATTTAAATTTTGTAACTTTGCAGATGACCCAGATGCAATGAAAAATGGTATAGTTGGAGGAAACTACATCGGAATAGATGAAGCGCCTTACATGGTATACATGCAACAATTTATTATTCTTTTAAATTATGTTTTTATCATATTCTTTAGTTTCTGAAATATCATGTATCTATTTATAGTTTTGTATTTAAAGTATCTATATAAAAAATTCATAGGCTCAAGTTCTTGAGAATGGAAGACACATCTGTGGAGCAGTAATTATTTCAGAATATTGGTTACTTACTGCTGCTCATTGTGTATCGTACGTATATGTTAAACTTAGAATTATTTCATTAGACTAATTATAGTATTCAATGTAAACTGATTTAATAGTACATTACACAACTAGAAGCGAAAGTTGGCTTTTGCACGACACAAGTGCTCAATCATCATCCGAGTCTCGAAAAGCCAATTCGCCCCTTGTTGTGTACCGTGCTTTTTATAATCAGAGCATCGACAACGCTCTTTTTAGGCTGCCTGAAAAAGCAGTCTGAAGAAATTCTTTGAAGAAAAATTTGAATATCTCAAAATTTTTTAAAGTTTTAAAAACTTTGAAAATTAAAAAAATTTTGATATATATATACACACATATATATATATATATATATATATATACATCTTTGGCCCCCGGGGGACGAAAGTAATCGCAGCGGGACGAAAGGCTTGAAAAACTCGACTTTCGCTCAACTTTTTCGTAGGCAAAAACCGCGTTTTCGATGCACGTGTTATGAAAAAAATATTAAATTTTTCAGTGACATCCAAACGCCATCCATTATTAGCGGATCTCGTTTTCGACAGAGAGGAGGACACAGCCACGCAATTGCGAAAATCATTGTGCATGAGAAATTCGACTATCAATCAGTAGAAAATGACATTGCTCTAGTTCAGGTGCGTGAACATATTCTATGCTTATTATTTTAGATGTATTAACATTTGATGAAATACGACATTTTTTATTTACTTTTTTAACACAGGTACAAGAACATATCGATTTTAATGAATTACAACAAGCCATAGAAATTTCAAATATTCCACCAAAATCTGGTGATCTTATTGAGATTGCTGGTTATGGAGCATCTGGGGTTAGTTTAGAGTTTTATAAAAATAAAAAAAAAAGATCTTATAAATCGAATATTAAGTTGTGATTCAATTTTTTAGCCAACAGAGCCTGCGTCAGAAACTTTTAAATCAGCTATAATTCCAGTAGCAGAACAGAAAGAATGTTATAAAGGATATGATTTGGAACATGAAGAAAATGCCCATGACTTTCTTGAAAATATCTTCTGTACTAGTGCTGAAGGTGCTGATGCCTGCCAAGGTGATGGTGGTGGCCCTGTAGTTTCTCGCGGCAAATTGGTCGGCATTATATCTTTTGTCTTAGATTGTGAATTATCAAAAGCTCCTAGTATTTACACTTCAGTGAGTAATTATCTCCAATGGATACAAAACCATACTGGAATCAAACTGTTGGCATAGGGCTACTATTTGATTTATTAAATGTATTTTTATATTGTACAGATTATATTTATTCTTTTCCTTCGATTGTCTTTCAAAACCACAATTTTTTGTACTATAATAATCTTATACGAAAATTCAAAATAAAATTGTAAACATTCTATTTATGTAGTTTTCTTATGTGCGTATCTTATTAACAGGTACATTTTTTGCAGAAAAATAAACTTTATTCCAAAGATTGTACTTCAATTATTTTAATTACACGCATTAATGCTCGAGGAAAATTTATACATAAATCAGAGTTTATAAGCGAAATATAATTCCTCATACTAAATCGCTCAAAGAATTATTCGTTAAAACAAAAATTTTATGTTCTGTACGTGACCAGAATATTTTTTTTGCACAAGGAAACATATTTATGAACGTTCGGCCTTGACTATTTGTTTCTTGTGGCGCATGTCAAAAGCCAATGCATTAGAGTACATAGGCAAACTTATTTGTATGTAACTTACGTTGACAGGATTGATGAAGATTAAAATGCTACGATAAGCCTCAGAACTCACCTGTAACAAAAAAACATGGCATTTTGAAAATTTTCACAATTATAAGACATTTAATAATTCTTAAAATTATTAAAGGCACCATGTTACGCTTTTATATACGGAACAAATAATTAAAAGTTTTGAGAATTCTAATTGAAAAAAATCGTTCAACAAACAAGTACCATCACTCCAAACAAGAAACTCGAAAACCCAAAAAGTCGAGCGAAAGCAATCGGCAAACACATGTCGCCCAGCTTCACCGGACTTTCTCGTTGTTCGACAAAAAAAAGGTGCAAAAATGCCGGGGGGGGAGGGGGGGGGGAGGGTAAGCGAACGTCGAAATCAGTTCAGGCCGCACCGGACGATCGTAAGTACAATGTTGCAGGTGAGCTCTAAATTATGAGCGCTCGGCGGCAGCAGCAGCTCAGCTGCGTCGCCGACTCTGCAGCTAGACGAGATCTATTGCTTTTCCCGCTGCGCCTTTGGTTCTTCGCGACGCCGCGACGTGAAAAACAGAGGTAGCGCAGAATAGCCGGACAAATAGTTCCCGAGCAACGAGTTAGTCGGGCAAGAAGTGGATGAACGATGACGAAGGGTTGTTATTATTACAGTTGAATCTCGCGGGATTTTAGATGAGTTTTTTCTCTCAGACAGAGGTGATCATGTGTTGGCTCGGGTGTTTGGATTCTGTAGCTAGCCTCGATTTATTACGCTGACCTGAGTTTTCATGTTTCAGTCGCTGATATATTTTTTTAGAAAAAGTTCAGATCGTATTTACTGTGAAGTGAATCTGTCCTGACGCTTCATTTTGCCAATTGAACGTCCACCGAGTTTTGAATATCAATTAAAAATTCAAACTCAGTGACCTCAAACTGTCTTGAAAATTTCCTTCCAACGTAAAACGATGAATATTTCGTTCAAAAAGAGACGTTTGAAAATTTAAATCTACCTCGACGTTTTCAAAATTAAAGTTCAGTATTTCCATTTTTTTATGTAGTAAAATGTAGTGGACACATTTTAAAAAATGTACATGCCACCGACATCGCGTACTTCTCTTATTCGCAACCTTAGTACAGAAAAACATTAGAGCAAGTAAACTTCAGTCCTGCTCGCAAAATCGTCAAAAAGATCAGCCGCTGACCTTTTGGTGCAAACATTACGAGGGAAAGAAAGAGCGAAAAGGCAAAGCGCACACAGCTCGAGAGAGGAGGAGAGATGCGACGCGAAGTTAAGCCAACTTTCCACGAATTTCGTCGCGCTTTATGCATACGGGGCGCACTCCTGGTAAACATTATAACACCATGGGATTATGAATTTTGTATACGGTCGACGGATCTTTCCGAGCCAAGCCGGAGGCATGGGTGGCATCGCACGCGCGCGCGGATAAGGTACAAAGTAGGAGGCAGCACGGCGGAAGAGACCCGGCAAGAAGAGAGAGAGGGAAAGAGTCCGCGAGAGGCTGGAAGGAAAAAGGATGAGTTACGGAGTAGGAAAGTGGCCGTAGAAGGTAAATCGGCGGAGTAGGACATTTTCTGCGCCACGCATTGTGCACCGCGTGCATTATGCGCGCTAACTTAGTTTGAGATTTTAATATTTTATATTTTGATGTGGAGATTTTTTTCTATTATACATCATACTGCTCAAACAAAAATATATCATCGTTTTTGCTTGATCGTTTGTTAACAGCTCCAAATCGATTTTCTCCGATGTTTGCGCAAATGGCCTGACAATACACTCGTAAACCATACACCCTCCGCAAGTAAGAAAAAAAACAGGTCGCTCACTCTACATGCAGTCAAGGCTGCATCAGCTATAGAGAAAGGGAAGATTTATGCAACGGCATATAGGAGCTGGCAACGGCTGGCATCGTCGTCGTCGTCGTCGTCGCGCGCGTGGGATGGAAAGCAGTTTGCGGTCGATTCGAATAGCGCTCAAGAGTGCTTGCAGTGTTGGGTGGCACAGATACGCCTGTATAACCAATGATTTTTATATTCGGCGACTGTCGCGATGCATCTACTTGGAAATTCGAGCCTCGTGGCGGCGTTATTTCGAGATGCTTGACGACGCAATCGCAGAATAACGATAAATGCGCCGGGGCTGCCGGTCATTCGTTGTCCGCTTCATTCGCTTCCGAGTTTTACACGCGCGGCGCGCGATGAATATTGGCTTTTTCCGTGTTGGACGTGGCCTCGCGAGCGCACTCGTGATTCACCACGGGATAATGTTCGCGAGAGTGCACGACGTGCTGGGCTTCGTATTGATTATTTGCGCATTATTCTACTCTGGCTGAGTTATTCGACTCTGTTTATGACTGTTATCGCGCGCTCGAGATAGTTTACGATCTTCACTATGCTGAATTTTTTTTTCGCAACGAAATTGTTCATATATGCAAAATCGATTCTATAATAACGAACTCGCACAACTGAGACGTTATCTGAAAAATGTCTTTTCTCGCTATGCTAAACCGGCGTCATTAACACAAACTACCCTAAATAACAGCGAATCGCTGCCTTGCTGCTCATGCATATTCAGCCGCAAATATCACATTCGCGAGCGGCGCCAGCAAGCAGAAGGGACGTCGCAAAAAAATACACCAGCGCAGCACAAAGGAAAGGAGAGAACCGAAAAAAGACGAGGCAGTAAAGTTTAATTGCATCCCTTCCGCGTGTCGGCGGCAATATAAGCGAGAGCCTTTTTTTTCCTGCGAAGAAGCCTACTCCTTGCCACCTCGACATTTGTTTTTTAAATTTCCATCAGCATTAATAGCTTCTCACGTCCCAACGGTGCTCGCGGCTTATCAAATGCTGAGAACAAAGAGCCAAGTGACTTTACCGCGGAAGAATATATAAGAGATACAAGAGAAATAAAAGTGAGCCGCGACGCAAAAATCCCCGTCATCGTCGTATTGCATCGCTCCTTCGTCTTTATCTTCATACAACATACATATACACACGCAGCTATAGCGTATACAGTGAGCTATCGAGAATATGGCTGGGCAACAGGCTCGAGCGAGCGAGAGCGTTTCGCAATAACGTCGATGGCTTGCGGCGCGGTCTCTCGGGGCTCTCGCTCGGTTTCTCTCCGAGAGAGAGAGAGAGAGAGAGAGAGAGAGAGAGCGAGGAAGGGGCTTATATTGCCTCGACTTGCGGTCGTCTTTGCCGCTGCCGCGATCCTTGTCGCTTATTTCGAGCTCCCTCCGCTGCTACTTCTATATATACGCTACTACTGCTGCTGCTGTTGGGAGAAAGGGTTTTGCCGAGGTAGCCGCTCTATACTCTACACAGCGCTGTAGGGATGCGAGAGTTTGATGAATACTGGAGAACAGCCCGCGATGCTACGGTTTACGGAGATGGCGAAAGCTCGTCCCAGAGTAGCCAAGTTGCGGGATTACTTTGGACATTATGAGGTTAGATTAGTAATAGTTAATGTTTGGCTTGGTTAATTGTTTATATTGGATCTTGGGATGCTTGCGACGACGAAGCGCTGCTAAGAGCAGCAATAATATCCCTCGCGTTAGTGCAGTTGATGAACTGTGTTAACGGTGTCGTGATTGAGTTTTGGAACAATTCACTTTTATGAATGCTCAGTGAAAACGGATCGATATGGTCAGACGCGATATCAAAATTAATCAAGACCTCATCGAAGCATCGCAGACTCGTCACATCATTGGCAACAACTGTTGAAATCAATGCGGGTGTCCATAGTTCACCCTCTTCCCATACGAAGAAATCTTTCCTCTCACTCGTCGTCGTTCTTTCAGCGGCCGCGTTGTCAGCTTGTTCGCGTGGATTCTTCGAGTCTGGCGGCCGTTTCCGTCGGAAGAATGGCTTTTCCGTGTCGTCGGAGCCACCGGTGGCCGCACCCGCATGTCCCGACTTGGACAAGGAAGTGAGAGAAAAACAGAAGCTAGACGCGAGCCAGATGAATGCTCCCGTGAACACTGCGGGATCTTGGCTTTTGTAAGGAGCTAACGAAGACTATTGACGAGGAAAGGTATGTGGGCTTTTGCTTCCGGGATCCGAGGTGGCGGGATTTTTGTTTATTGCTCAAGATCATCGAACGAAACTTGGGACAAATGACTCGACTAGGTAAATATAAGATATTTCAGCTATGCGCATCAAAAGTAACAATAATATTCAAGAAAATGCAGCACCTTTTTCATCCAAGCGAATCCCTCGACTTCATTTCCCCGTATAGCGCGCTCGAGAGACAAAGAAAAATTTCTTCTGAACCTACTCTCTCTGGTATTTCGCAATGCCGTCTGAGAATATCCAAGGCATAAAGATCCAAGATAGAAGGTAAGTGATTTTCGCTCCCAAGCGATCACTCTAGCGCGCGCGCGCATTCGAAAATTCCGCGGCGCGGGCGCTCTAATTTCAAATAAAGCCTTTCGCGCGCACTTCTCTCTCGCATCTTGCTCTCTTTCTCAAAAGCGCAAAGCGCTCGAGCGTCGGGGAAAATAAAGAGACCTCAGAGGCGATGTCATTAACATCTTGATGGCGGCGTGTTCTCTCACAGGCATACTAAGATGCAAGAGCCTTTTTCCGCGAGCTCTCTCCCGGGGATTTTTCTCTCTCTCCGCCTTTCTAACGATAATCGGCGCTGAGAAAGAACGAGAAAGCGAGAAACAGACAACAGCAGTAGTGCTTATACATCGACACTGCAAAGAGTCTCGCGAGTAAGAAAACACAGTCGCGCGACGAATAGGAAATAAAAGTGGCGACGATGATTCTTTGATCGTCCTCGGGTTTGACATGCGCAGGTGGAGACTCCGTACTGCGGGTGAAATTGGCAGTGGAGTCTTCCGGGAGGCAATCCTCTGTATGGGAAATAAAGACACACAAGGAGAGAGCTGCTGCGCACTATCTTGGAAAAATTATGTCGGTGCCCATCTTGTCTCTCTCCGAGAGCCGCTAGCAGCCAAGGATGGCAAAGGGGAGATATGAAATAACCGGAATAAAAGGGAGATTGAGCCTCCGTCAGACAGACACTTTGCTTTGCCTTGTCGTGCGACTCTCTTTTTTTCGTATACCGAGCGTTATTCGTCTCTTTTTTCCTTTCGCGTGTGATCCTGAGCTTCCTTTCGTGCTTCTTCCGTTATCTTTTTGTCTAACTCGATCTGGAGCCTATACGGAGGATACAGAAGAGAGACAGGAGCTGCGGATGTCGAGCCGCAAGGAAGGAAATTAAATATTAAGGTGTGGGAGGATCGACCTTTGCCTTCATCACTGTTATATATATATATATATATATATATATATAAAAGAGATTTCTAGTTAAGAAGGTTATTGAATGTCTGCAGGGTGTTGACCTGGGTATACATATATAGGCAGCCCGTATGTATATCTCTATATCTATGATAGATCCATTTAATGGCTTTGTTATGTTCGAATGAAGTTTATGCGTTGCAAGTATACCTCTGTGTTCGAGCATCAGATAAACTTGGTGCGAGCATAACCGTATATCAAAATAAAAATGTAGTATAACCTCTTCGACCCGCGTGCATGCGTGCTTTGCAAATTTATCACCGCCATTGAACCTCATTTGCGTTATTTGTTTTTTCGAAAAAGCGAGTTCTCTCGAAAAAATACAGCAGAAATATATCCCTTACACGTACCGCAGCTGACTTCGCACAATGGGGTAAAAGCGAGAAAGAAAGAGAGAAGGTACATATATATGTCTACGTGTGGATCGGGTTGTGGATGCCGACGTGAGGGGCTGCTCGCACAGCCTTAAAAGCCAGTGGTGTGTTGGACAAAGCAGCCGGAAAATAATACCTTTGATTTTTTCCTCTTCTTCGCGCTCGTCGTCCTTTCCTATATCCCCTTTGCTTTTCAGAGCTCTCGTGTCGAACACGCCCAATTTAGCTCCTGGCTTTTTACACCGGATATTCGTCCCCTTCGCGATTTACCTCACACGCGACCCACGGCTCCCTTTGAAATGCACAATATCGCGCCCGAGCTATCGCCAATTGCGGATCGAGCCTTTATCGGTACCTTGAAGTTTGCTGCGCTACGTTTTTATTTGTTTCCAAACGACGATGCATATATTTTCCTTGGTTTACTGCACAGTAAAGAAACATTGTAAAACGTTACTATACTTGGTATTGCAGGTCGGGTTATACTCTGGTGTTTTTAAAAAAACGTCCGTATGAATGTGTGTGTGTGTGTGTGTGTGTGTGTGTGTGTGTGTGTGTGTGTGTGTGTGTGTCTACCGTAATATTTACGGAACTATCCCAGATTCGGAGAAAAACATACTTTCGATTCAGCCAACTAGTTTTATTATTGCAACTGTGTTATTTACTCCCTACAGGCATTTCTGATAGCATAAAAAAAATGTGTAGCGCATCAAAAGATTGAAAATATTTTTCCTCGTCTCCATCACAAAACTTTCCTCCTCCAAAACGCGTCGCTTCGTGCTCGTAAAGAAAGTGCGTACAAGGATCCCCGAAGTATAATCACCCGACAATATAAGAAGGAACAGCACAACGAGAGGCGAAGAAAGCAACGCGGCGCAGCAAAATAGAAAACCAAAGAATAGCGAGACAGTAGCAGTAGCAGTAGCAGCAACAGCAGAAAGAGAGATGCGCTAGTTGGCCCGGCCGGCGGCTTCGACGTCGCGCCATCCAAACTGCACCCTACGAGCGCGATAACAATGGCACTGACATCGCGCCGTGCGCGCAGTATAGCGAAGGAAGACGATAACGCGCTCGCTCGCGCGTATCCACTCTTGCGCGCGCGCTCGTAATGGCGAAAATAAAAGGAGCAATAACGACAAAGACTCGCGGCTGGGCGCACTCGCTTGCGCGCGACTGAAAAACCAGCAGCGGAACAAGTGACGAAGAAGAGACGAACGAAAGAGAGGTGAAAGATTCGTAAATAAGGAGCTTGCAGTAGCGCAGTAAAACGTGAAAGCGTGTGTGTGTGTGTGTGTGTCGGGCGATTTTCGACGCCTCTTTTATATCGATGTCGATGCTGCAGTGATACAGCGAGCGAAGCACTTGCATTATACGCTTGTTCCCCCGAATGAATGCTTCGCTATAAAACGCGGAAATTTTCTGAAAGGGGACAACCAGCCGAGCGCGAGACACACGCACACGAGAGAGTATAGTAGTCGAGCTGCTGCAGTCGTTTGAAGCGAGAGGCTGTTGCGACGCTTTTGATTTTACGGCATGGATTTTTATCAGTTCATAAATATTGATTGCGAGCGCTTTAATTCTGAGATGTATGTGTGTGTGTGTGCGACCTGGATTCTAGGGGATAGAATTTTCAGTGCGACGTCATGGGGGACTTGGTTCTGATTTGACGATGTCACGAGACGTCGTAATGTTCATCTCTTCCGTCCGTGCATTTATCGGAGAGCTAGATCTTTACTTCAGGAATCTGAATTTCAAATCTCTGGTTTAGTATTTGCCTGCGCTATGATAACAATACGAGAGAGACGAGGATAGTTAATTATATGGTTATGAAGATGATAATAGAAATTGTACGCGTATAACGTATTTTTACAATAATTTATTCCCGTTCATTATTTACATCCATTCGTTATAGTGCAGCAAAAAATTGCGTAGACCTAATATAATAATATACACCGCACGCACTCCGAGACGCTCCCATTTTTACATGCCCCCGTTTCTCGCACTTAGACACTCGTAATTAAAGTTAATTAAGATTCATAATGAAGCAAAAATGCCTGCTGCAACGGCAGAGAAGCTTCTCTCTCCCTCTGAGTCTCTACGATGTATATAGCGCATAGACAAGTGTAGAGGAGGAGGAGGAGAACTCGGCCGCCTTTTCGTAATTCTATCTTTATGAACAAGCTAATAAAGTAAGGCAATAAACTCAAGTCAGCCTCACTTTCCATTCTCGCCCCGGCTTTCGCTTCTCGCATTTTCTCTCTCTCTCTCTCTCTCTCTCTCTCTCTCTCTCTCTCTCTCTCTCTCTCTCTCTCTCTCTCTCCCTCTCTCTCTCGCTCTCTTATGGTACGACGTTAGATATATGTATACCTAGTGCGCACGGCTGGGCTCACCGAGTGAAATTAATTAACTGCAAAATTAATTAACCCGCGCGAGCGAGCGAGCGAACGTTCCCGACTTTTCTTTCTGATGCGGCGAGGCCGGGGGAAGGACTTTTTCAACGGACCTGTCAGACGCGCGAGGAGATTAAAGGAGAAGACGGTGGCACAGCGACGCCTTATATACATATATAGCTATATACAGCGTGCGACGCAGCAGCTCATCCTCGATCTTTGAATTACGGGCTCTGTCTTCAGTTCTGTTTAACGTAATTACTCCGTAATAACTGAGCGCATGCAAAGAATGTTGGAGTAGCTGGGACTATATCTGTATTTGAATATTGTTTGATTATTATTTAATGTATAGGTACATATATTTTGAAACAGCTCCTTGGAGGGTGAAATTAAATTTTTATTTTAATTGAAGCCATAAAAATTATTAAAACATCAACTTAAAGAACTTCTCGAAATTAGAACAATAACCGCGAGCGCGTCAATTCAACTAAGCCGCCATAAGTATAATTCGATACTTGTAGGCATAACTTTGATTACAGCCAGTTCCGCTAAAAGACGCCTTCAAAGAAATGGCAAATCCCACAGTGGCAGCCCGCAGGCCATCGTCGCCCTGTACAGCGCGTCGGTCTTTGAAAGCCGAAGTAAATGAAGGTGGAAGGCTGCGTAGAAGATAAGGTATAAAAGACCTGTACTAGCTACGACTCGCGGAATGACTCGCGTTATTTCGTAAGGAGGCCCGAGGCACTGGTCGACTTGGCCGACAGTGGCGGCTTCTTAAATGGTGTTTAATAAGGGTGCGATGGAAGCTTTTGCACCCGTTTGGGTAGGAATCTTACCACCGACATTTTTTGGGATAGTCATTGCGTGGGAGGTTGGGTTTCTTGAGATGATGAGGGAGAGAAGAAAAAATGAGTTTGCAACAAACGACGCAAATAACCTATACTGACTCTTATGAATGAGTCATTCATATATGCACTGCACGTATCTAAAAGCTTTACTTAACCTTGAAAATATAAAAAATTAAAACGCGCGGAGCTCAAAGTTTTTCTATAACAAAAGATTACGCTCAAAGACATCGCAAAAAAATTATTAAATTTTTGTTTAATATCCAGCCAAAACGTTGCAATATACACTGTAAATCCGGAAGGACGCGCGTGTGGGTCCAGCTACAGCTGTATATATACAGTGTATATACAGTGTACATAAATCCTCGTGCAAGCCAGCCGCGATATTGAATCAAACGCCGTGTGCAAGTGTGTATACGTATATAGTATACGCTCGCTGCACACACAGATGCGCGAGAGATAGCTTTATTTAGCGAGCTCGCGCAGTCACTAACTGGATACTCGAGAAGATAGAGCATATTATACCTATAGCTGTGCTCCCTATATACACACACACACACACACACACACATACACACGAGCGTCGAGACGAGTCTTACAATTCTCGGAAAAGAAATTTCATCGCTGCGTATACAGTGGGAGAAGGAGAGTAGGCTGCGTGATTGTCGGTATATAAACGGATCAGTGAAGCTTGGGAGTCTATTGAGGGTAGAAGAGGGTAAAATAAGACCGGATTTAAGAGGCGACTTAATGGTTCGGTCAGCGTTCGGTCGATGATGAGTTGACTTTGAGAGGGGATCTGAGCCGTTCAAGTTTTCTTATATGCCATATATATGTAGCGTTAGACGAATAGGTATATCGTCTTTATTGAATAATGCATTCTTTTATTAACTGGGGAGGATAGGAATTTCTCTGAAGTCTGCTTGGGTTGAAGATTTTACGGATGTATTGATATTTTTGAATATATATTGACTTTCTAAAGCTCAAAAATCGCAAAATTGTCCAAACAAACGCTGTTAAAGTAAGTTTTGTGACACAACATGCAATACATTAAAATCAACAGCGAGAAAGAGAAAAATTACGAAATCAATTCCTGATTACTATACAAAGGCGTGGTAGGATAATCCTGCCTTTTCATTGTTTCTTCTTCAGTCAACTGCAATAAGTAAAAAGTATAATTGATCTCCAGACAACACAGATTAAAAGATTTCCGTCACTGGAAGAGGATGAACTGTCCACTCCACTGTTTGTATATATTGATTTACAGGTATTTTCCACGCTTTATTGATTTGTGTATACATACACAGAACAGGATTCGCAGTTAATTTGCGCTAATTCTAGAATACAGAATTTCCTGTTGATTCTTTTCATCAATTCCTTATCTTTATGTTACCGCCAAACCCTCAAGGTGTTGATAAATATCTACAATAATATTTGCCATATTCAAAGCATCGAAGAATCCTTTTACATAGCCAGTGAATAATTAAATCATACTCTAATTCAAAGGGAATGAATCCACCACTTTCATGTTCATCAAGCATAAAACCTAAATTAACTAAGACTCTCACTACACTTCAACGCGTTACGTGTAATCACTTTGAGCTCCCTTACAAAATCCATCATCCGTAAAAATAAACCAGCGCAAGCAGCGTAACACGTAGATATCTTTCATCGCAAGCATATCGCAAAGAGACGTAACGATCCGTTACACACCCTTCACATATACTTCTGATGCACACAGAAACTCTTTGCCGATTCGCCGATATGTCCAAGCAAATATAGACCGCTAGGTAAAACGACGACCGAACCGTATAGTATCGCAAGACGTAACTCGCGTTACCTCATCACGGCGAGTTTCCGATTCTAACTCAGGATTTTCCAGAGCGTATGCGACTCGGTCTTCATACACGTTCACAAGGGCGCGCGCGCGGGAGCCTCATTTTCACTCGTCGAATCGAGTTTCCTCTCGCGTCTCTGTCGCCGCGACTCGACACTGCGCACATATGCGTCTATATTCTCAGAGGAGAGGACGAATCCTTCACCGAGTTAATTAGTTTCGCGCGCCGCTGCTGGCTGTCTCCCTCTCGTTCTTCCGTTTTTCTTTTTTCCGCCTTCTCTTCCTCGGCACGTCGTAATTGAATGAATATTTAAAAACATACGGGTATACACTGCTGCCCTCNTTTTTTTTTTTTGGGGGGGGGGGGGGGGGAGTTCTTACAAAATCGACTGTAATCGTAATTGTATGCTGACAATATTAAGATTTCTTGAGTACAATTATTGTAGAAAATAACCAATCGTTTTATTTTCTTCTACAGAAAAGGGTTTCTTTTGTCAGAATAGAAACACCTGCAGAGTTGCAGAAGTCTTTCCGGAAACGATACCTAAGGGGTGGGTTACCCCCTCACGAGGCAGTTACTCCGGCCATCGTACTTCTTTCCCGAACGTAAAAGTTGAAGAAAACGCACTTAACGATTTCTGAACTCGAAAAAAGGATTATTTGCTAGAAATGATCAGTTTGAAAACTTTAGAGGCTACATCGAGTTCTCGATTGAGTTAGTTCGCGATCCTATTACCCGCGAGGAAAGAAGCTCCCAAGATTCCAGCCGATGTGCTGCTCGCAAATCTCCTCGAAAACTAGCTAAGTTGATAAGCCCGGATGTAGCTCAACACATCTGAATAATTAAAACCTCGGTGTACTGTATATACCTTCGAGTCACACTTTCATCGCTGGATAAGACAAAAAAAAAAACACAGCCTGCCTCATTCAAGCTTCTCTCCTTTCCTTGTTTATTTACTTGGCTAAAAACGCGTGCTTACTCACTGACCAAGAGAGCTTTAACCCAGTTCGCACCTCCGTCTCCCTTTCTCGCACACTTATCGCTAGGCCGAACTCGAATTCGTTCCAGCCGCGCATCAACTTCTCCCCCGACAACTTCTCAGTCCGATCGTGCCATTTTCTCGAGAACTTCTCTCCTCCGGTCGTTATAACGACGAGTACTCGTATAGTACGTGTGTAGGTGTGTGTGCAATGTAGCAACCGCGTATGTATGTGTGCGAAGAGAGTAGAGGGAGCGTATAGCCGAAGCCGCAAGCCGCGATGCGCGAGCTACCTCAAAGACTCCTGGCGACGCGCGCGGCTTGCACTTTAATTAATGCGCCGAAACCAAAGACCCGTTTTTGCCAAGGGAGAGTGTGGTGTACGAGCAAGAGAGAGAGAGAGAGAGAGAGAGAGAGAGATAGAGAGAGAGAGAGAGAGAGAGAGAGAGAGAGAGAGAGAGCGCGAAAGTGGGATGTATAGGGCTGTGGGTGAGGATTGGGTGGCGCGCGGGAAGCTTCTTCGGTCGCGAGTGACTTTAATTAGACGCGCGCGAATCTTGTGGTTAGGTGATTATTTATGCCTCGATAAATTGATTTCTCAGAGGGGCTGCTACACGCGACGAGCTGAGCTACCCCCTTACTGTGCCGCGACGTCTATTAAGCTCAAGGACTATATCAGCGGCTGCTGCGCTGCGCTTCTTGCAAATCAGAGCGGGATTTGTAGGAATGTCTCGGAATTTGCTGTTTGTAGTTAATTGAATTTGAGTATCATCCGCTGAATTTGAAATGCAGCGTATGTCCTATATCGATGCAACATTGCATGATAAGCGCGCGATAAAAATAAATCAATATTGCTACGATACGCGTGTACGGGTAAACAACGAACATTGATCTGATAATTTTACTACTAATACGCAACACAACAAATATAATCGCGCACCGAAATCTGCAAAATATCTACAATCAATTCGCGCAATCACCCAAAAACAATCAGCACAATCAAACAAGTCAACGGGCGCAATCAATCGATCACAATAGCACCAGTGTTTTCGGGGGAAAGCTCGGCCAGCACGTATATATACGCAGGTGAGCTTTATCACCGTTTTGCCTCTCCTCGACTAAAAGCTCTACCTGGGGCGCGATTAAGTCCCCGGCACATAACGGCTCGAGCTCACGCGAGCTCGAAATCACCCATGGAGAGACGTTGGCCATGCGCGCTACGACAGCAGCCAGCCACTGCTATTTTGAAAATGCCCCCAAGGGAGCTAGATTCCAATCACGCCATGACAATGCGCGCGAGGAAAACGAAAAAAGACGTACACGTAGTGAGAGCCAATAGCGACGCTTTAATTTTCGTCACGTATGCTTGGCTGATGCATAATGCGCTGGTCCAGACGCATGATTGCTTTCTTTTCATTGCTCTCCGATACATGTTTTCGGAGGCTTTGTTTTGAATACGACGAGTTGTGAGGATATTACGATGGTTGAGAAACGATTGGCGAGTAAGTGCCAGGGATAATGAGTTCGAGTTTGAGTTAAAGCTGGCGAGTTTGAGTAGTTGGAAATACAATCGCTGATGGTTACTCAAATACGGAGGGAAATTTTGATGGAGGAGAGAAGAGAGAGAGAGAGAGAGAGAGAGAGAGAGCTCGTATAATAGTACATCGGAACTGTGTGAGCTTAAGTCAAATTCGGGAGCTGTTCAAAAATTTATAGAGCCAAATGGTTCGATGGGAGCTTGAGCGGTGAAATTAAT
This sequence comes from Pteromalus puparum, assembly GCA_012977825.3. Lineage (NCBI taxonomy): Eukaryota > Metazoa > Arthropoda > Insecta > Hymenoptera > Pteromalidae > Pteromalus > Pteromalus puparum. The sequence continues at coordinate 9,855,161 of CM053170.1, read as the reverse complement.
GTTTGCTTTCGTGTCCGACTGAAATCGGCTTATTCTACTTGATAATTCCGTCCGCGAATACTTATTTTTATTATCCTGTAGTCCATCTCTTAATGCTTTATATATAATATGCACATACATTCATTTCAACAAGGTTAGAATTTGCTTTATTCGGAGTGACGTATTTTATTGTTAAAATGATTACACCTATAACGCCCCGAGGCATTGCAAACGTTGAGGAAACGCACGAGTGAATTTCGGAGTACAGTCATGTTTATTTTCTCTTTTACGTCTCGACTGCGCCTACGTTTTGCGTGGATTTAGAACTGTTATAAAATCACCATAAAAACAAATTAACGCTTACAGTAAAACTTTCCTTAAACTGCCTGGAACTACGAACTCAACAAAGGCTGAGACACAGTTCATCTACTATTCTACTCCACAGGCTAAAGCTATCTACCTATCAATTTATAAAAAAATCATAAGAACAACCCATTGAAATACCTTTTCATAAAGATGCAATTTCGTCAAATGCTCGGCACACACAGCAGCAGCGAGCAACCAATTTAGAAAAGCAGCAATAAAAAGCAGAGCCGCAACTAACCGGCCCCGTAAGAAGCTCGTCTAGGTAGAACTGAAGAAAAACTTTTTTAAACGATCGACTTCAAACGTGAAAAGGGCATTCAGGAAACGCGAGAAGCGCGTACATAAGACCAAGAAAAAGCGAGCGAGAGAGAGAGAGGAAAGCTCGAGCGAAGTGCTGTGGCGTAAAAGAGAAACTGGCGCTCGCGTCGCGCCGTGTATTTTTACTTTTTCTGCCCCTCGCTCTCTCTCTCTCTCTCTCTCTCTCTCTCTCTCTCTCTCTCTCTCTCTCTCTCTCTCTCCGAGCGTGCCATTAAAGAATTCCGCGGCGCGCGCGCGCAGTACAGCCTCGGTGAAATAAAGGGTAAAAACAGATGAGAGGGAAAAAGAGAAAGAGAAAGAGAGAGTCGATGGGTCGCGATCGCGGTTTTCCCTATATGCATCAAGGAAAGCTTCTTTGCGCCGAGGCTCCCGCTTCTCTATTTTTTGCCAGTTCTTTGTATTTTCTCTCTCTATCTCTCTCTAACTCGCTTCAGCCTTAACCCGCCGACTCCTTTTTCTTACTTCTCCGCAGGATGTCGGCCATAAAACTTCATAAGTCCGGAAAAGAAAGAGGAAGAGGGAGTCAAAGTCCGCAACAAATATTTTTTCAAAGCTGTGTGTACGCGTAGGAGTGGATTGCGCGATTTTATTAAAAATCCCGGAAGCTCGCTCCGGCGGAGACAATTTTTTCTCGTTTCGCTGAGCGGCGCCGTTCTCTTAGTTATGCAAGAGAGAGAGAGAGAGAGAGAGAGAGAGAGAGAGAGAGAGAGAGAGAGAGAGAGAGAGAGACCGGCCGAGAGTTAATGGAAAACTTCGGTTCGCTGAGAATCTTATACTTGCTTTCGAGGATCGTCTGGTGTACCGGGTTAACCGTCGGGCCTTCTTTTGTCGCTCGCTGTCTCCATACTTTTTGCTACGAGTGCTAGGGAACAGAAAGCTCTTTATACGATTTAATTAAGTTTTTGCAAGAAGACTGCCGGGTAGATCTTTTGGGTCGTAAACAGTAATTAAACGACGTCATAGCCATGCAAGCTATAGTTTCAATCATATAATACGCAGTACTCAAAACTCCGTTCAATATTTCGCGCCCCATCAGAGCTTGCAAGCTCGCGCGCAATCCGCGCATAGAATCCATAGCAGGACACTGAAATCGCGTTCTATCTCTCTGTCGTGGCTCGCTGGTGCGAAATAAAAGCCTCGGCAGTGCAGAGCGCCGCAGACACAGACTTTGCGAGTCGAGAGATCAGCAGCTTTTTATCTCGAGCTGCTGCTGCTGCTGCCGTTCGATTCCGCGTGGACGACTTACTTGCGCTCGCTCGACCGGACCAACGTGTGCGGCGGTGGGAAAGAGAGAGAGAGAGAGAGAGAGAGAGAGAGAGAGAGAGAGAGAGAGAGAAAGAGAGAAAGATCGGGTACAGCGAGAAGGCGGTTTCACGATAAAACTTTCCGCTCGAGTGGCCCGTAGCCGTGAATTCTCGCGTTGTCTTCGCTATGGAGCATCGTCGGGGGTCTCGAGAGGACAGAGCTTGTGATTCTTAAAGTTTTTGGGGGCTCAAGAAACTTTTGATTTGTTTATACTTGATTTGATTGGACGAGTCAGCGCTTTATAGAAAGTGAGCTGGGGGTTAGATAGGGTGAGATAGAATTGACCGAATTTGTTGACTGTTGAATCCATTGCAGATAATTAAATCGTTTTCTTTTTGTTTTAATTTATTTCAAGCGTGCTCGAGAATTCACCTCCGCGTGTTTTTCATCATATATCCCACTGTTTTTTAACTTTTTTTAAGCCTTTGCTGGCTTTGTATTATCTTCTTCCACTTCCCGTATTGAATTTTTAAATTCATTTTTATTCGCGCACGCCCTCTCCACATTTAATATGATAAAATAGATTGTCTAGATCCTCTGACGCGTTATTGTTATTTTTGTTACGGTAATCTCAAACAGGATCATTACTTTTTTACGTTTAATCCGAATAAAAGCATTTGTATATTTTCAACGAATGTTTCACGAGCGTTTATCTCGACGTGATACAAACAATATTTAAAACACAAGTGCGACTCGCATCCCTCGCTGTTTTAAAAAAACTTAATGCTCTTATAAATACACCCGCACGGGCGGTATACCATTAGCATCCGCATCTGTATGATAATAACAATAATAACAAACCCTCTCTTTCCTTCGTGCTTTTTATCCCAAACGCCAGCGGGAAAAAAAGGAAAAAAAAACTTATAACAATGCAGCCGACGACCCTTTACCCGCAACTGACGTTGAACCGTGCACACAATTCTTTCTTTGACTATGCTCAGTCACAGTCGCCCCCTAATCGTCCGATAAACCTCTGTCTCTGTGTTTCTCTCTTTCTTCGCAGTGCGTGATTCTTCTCTATCTCCAGACCGTGATAACCAGCTACAAAGCTTTGATTATTTCGCGCTCGCGCGTGCGAGGAGCCAAAACATCTCTTCTCCTCTACACTTCTATTTCTCGCTTTTTTCTTTCCTTTCCTTCTTTTTTGCACAGCCGTGTCTGAGAAAGCAATTTGCCCGGGCGTCTTCGTTGCCGCGTGTATATTTCTCGAGCTTTTTCCGATGCCGGGCGCATGTGCGCGGAAAATACGCGGCTTGCTGCGATCGAGTCTAACGTACAAATTAATTGATGGTGAAGGAGCTTTTATTATCCCATCGATCATGTGAATTAGCGCAAGCTGGAGGGAGCTAACGGAGTGTGTAACGATCGGTTGGTGTGGCGAAAAAAAAAACGTTATCGGCGATACGGCTGGCATTTTTTTCTCTGCTTACTCGACGGTAGGAAATGAATTTCACGCAGTGGATTCGAAAGTTGTTGTATCATCATCTGGAGAAACGGGGGATGAGAAATATGAGATATGCGTATGCACGCTCAAAGCTATTTCGAGGAGCTTATTTGGTCATTGTTTACCTTTCATTCGTGAACTCGCTCAGCTGTGTATTTTTCATTTTCTTTTAGCATTAGTTCCTACAGCGCGTATCGTGGAGTAAAAAATGTTTACGAACCATGGTACACACAGGAGAATATCTGGAAGCTTTGAGCTATACGTACCTGTAATAAAAATACATTTTTGCTTTATTAGCAAACAGAATATACATTTCATAAGGCAAGCTTACTGCGTTCTAAAATTTCCAGCGCTATAGTTTTCCAAATTCAAGTGAGATTGTGTAATATCGTAAAAGCTAAAATCTCTCTCGACCCCCAAGAATTTTTTCCCGAATTTCCAATGCGCTCTTTCCCTAGAAAAGTTGAATTAACATAAACAAAAGATCTAAAACAAAAAGAAAAAGAAGAAGAAGTCCGCGAGCGTACAGCATGACAAAGAAAGAAAGAGATTGAGCGACGAAATGGATGAAAATAACAGATGAGCGCTGAGCAAGATAGAGAAGCCTGGGAGAAGATAGATGACTCGGGCGATTCTTCAGAGACTCGCTAGCATTTCTCCCTCGTTCACAAAGGAAGTCTAGCCGCGTCGTTGATGACTCTGCTATGCGCGTGTTCAAGTACAACTTCCGAGCGAAATGTCTCGAAAAAACGCGCGACTGCTGCAGCTGCATTAAAACAAGTCTACGTATACGAGATCCCGATGAGTTTTATACGCGTGTAAAAGCATCGGGTGAAAAAAGCTTCCGAGGCGAGGTGTAGTGTAAGAAAGGCAACGACGTTTACGAGGGGAAAAGTACACGCCGGAATGTGAAACAACCGTCAGCTCGTTTAGTTTCTTCCTTTGCGGGAGAGACGGAGAAAATGAAAATATGTTTGCGCTCGCACCTGCGATCACAGTTGGCGGGTAGGATGATGATGGTGTTATGCGTCTGGAAAAAGAGTATTTCGCTTTTCGACGAACGAATTGCGCATTTTTCTTTGTTATTGCGCGGTGTTTGATGTTTTTATTATTTCCTCTATTCCCGGAACGCGGCTGATTTTCTTTACAATATTTTGCGCGATATAGCGTGTGCACGTTCTGCCAAACATGTTTTCAGTGAATATCATATGTGAAAAACATTCCGTGTATTCCGTGTTTTTTAGTGTATGGAAACGGAATAATATTTGTGGAAGGTATAACTTTTAGATAAATACTACTATTGTTTTTTATTTCGTTTAAATTAAATGGATGTATTATCAGACTGAAGATAAATATCAATTAGAGCTCGTTTGGTGATAAATCTTCCAATTCAGCAGCCAGGAAAAACAACTAATAGCTTCTCTTTGTCGATAAGGTGCTAAGAAAAACTTTTTGAGTAAATAAGAAGAATACCTCTTAGAGAATCCCAAGAAAGCAAGACTTACGCGATCAAGAAGGAAAAAGAGAAGCACATCGAAAAGAGGGGAATTGGATTTAAACGTGTGTTGCGGAAGAGGAGTCGAAAATCGCACCATTGCCACTTCGTACGTGGTATAAGTATTCTTAATACCGCTTCCTTATTACCCAAATCACTCGTAAACTGGTAGGTAAAAATATTTTGTTCCTTAGAGTTTGTTACTTGTATTTTCGTCTAGTAATTGAATTACGGATTTTGTTATGCGATTGAAAGTATCCATAAAGCCTCACTCGAGTCTACACACAGTAGACTCATAATTCATTTTCTAAAACAATTAAAGAGGTCAGAGAAAGTGTTGATTTACTGTTCGTATATCAAGAGCGTTGAACAACTTTACGGTATCATGAGGGAAAATGGTATTCAACCGCTTATTTATCACAGTAGATTGTCGGACAGATTCAGAAGAATTAACCAAAATTTATTCACCGATAAATTTGCAAGTTCTGCGGTAACAATATAATGATAGCAATAGTAACAATATAATGTAGGCAGTTACAGCATGAACGGCCTAACCATCGAGCTCAACAATACAACTTTGGCATAGGTGGCACACCGCTATAAATATCCACCTATCGTCACTAGCCAGATTCTACAGAGCTGGAAAGTTTAAGCGGTAGGGGAAACTACTCTTTTGGTTTATACTGTTCATATACCACATCGCTTCCGCATGCTCCTACACTACTAGTCGGACCAATCTTTTTTCTCTACATATATATGTACAAATCCGCGGCCGACTGGAAACAACTCGGGTGGTGGAAGTCAGAAATTTAAAATTGAGGGCACACCTACCATACCGATTTTTCCCGGTTCTATAGGTCGTCTGAAGTGTGAAAAAGCCCACGTGCACGGCCGATAGCTTGCCAAACTTTTTTGCCGGACACTTTAAATTCTCTTATGGAAATTTAACATGGGGAAAATGAACGGTAACCAGTCAAAGTTCGACTTTATGTCAAGAGCCGCAATCAAAAAATGTGTATTCATGCGTTCAGAGTATCCGAAAAAAGATTTAATTTGAGTTCCGGTGGGTCAAAAATGGTTGCCTAGAAAAAAAGTTGTCTAGGCTTGAATATAGCAAAAAATCATGAAAATCACGATTTTTTACCTAAAATCCAAATTTACTCCAATTTTTAAAATCCTTATAACTTTTGATCCGAGCGGTCAATTTCAACTATCCGGCCCTCAAATTAAAGCTCTTTTCTTCTACTTTTGTTAACAAAAATTTAGATTAACATTTTGCTGGTATTATTTGCTATATATATGCCTATCAATTATAGCTGTTTTTTACCTTTATTCATCGCCATATATATAGAAGATGAAACCAGCAAAATGTTAATCTAAATTTCGAATAACAAAAGTAGAAGAAAAGAGCTTTAATTTGAGGGCCGGATAGTTGAAATTGACCGCTCGGATCAAAAGTTATAAGGATTTTAAAAATGGGAGTAAATCGCGGATTTTCGTAAAAAATCGGGGTTTTCGTGATTTTTCGCTATATTCAAGCCTAGACAACTTTTTTTCTAGGCCACCATTTTTAACCCACCGAGGCTTAAATTAAATCTTTTTTCTGATACTTTGAACGTATAAATACACATTTTTCGATTGCGGCTCTTGACATAAAGTCGAACTTTGGCTGGTTTTCGTTTATTTTCCCCATGTTAAATTTCCATAAGAGAATTTAAAGTGTCCGGCAAAAAAGTTTGGCAAGCGATCGGCGGTGCACGCGGGCTTTTTTACACTCCAGACGACCTATAGAACCGGAAAAAATCGGTATGGTAGGTGTGCCCTCAATTTTAAATTTCTGACTTCCACCACCCGAGTTGTTCCAGTCGGCCGCGGATTTGCACATATATCGATTTTATTCCACCATGCATGTACAGTTCAAAAAGGACATTCTCGATGATCCCATCACTACACCGCTGCAAAAACGCAAGCAATCCCGTGAACACAGTCCCGAAAATAGTCCAGCTAATCCTAAACAGCGTTCAAGCTCCAAATACAAAAAGTTTCCGTCGTCCAGAGTGCAAGAAAAAGCCCCGACGATTTCGAAGAAAGACACTGAAAAGGATGATTGGATTCGAACACGTGTAACGGGAAACGACTCTCTCATTTACACTCGCGCAATTTCTCAACCTCCTCTCCTTCATTCACTGCCTCTCCCTCCCTCCCTCTCTCTCTCTCTCTCTCTCTCTCTCTCTCTCTCTCTCTCCGCGTTCTCTCTCTCTAGCTGTACGTGACAAAAGGCGGCATTTATAGGGCAGACGAGGACGATGGGCGGCCCGCAGGACGAATCCCAGGGATCATAAGCGCCGCGCGACCCTTACTTATCGCCGTCGTCCGCAGAAGGGGAGAGCCCCGAATGGAAAGTAACCCGAGAATTCAAATTTCTTGTGTATCCAACGTAAGAGGATCGACTGAGAGTCGCCTTTCTTCTTTTCTCTCTCTCTCTCTCTCTCGCTCTACATCTATACAGCTCTGCGAAGTTTCTTTTTAAAGGGACTACGCGACGCGGTCAATCCTGAGGGTGGACCCTACTTGAACGCTGGCGATTGATAAGGTGTATTTTCGGTGCTGGAGCTCGCGCGCTGGCATTACTCCGAATTAGGAACGACGGCTCGTGAATTTAAATTATCGCAGAGAGAGAGTAGGAGCTGATGTAACGCAAATCGAAGTTTATTTTTGGAGATTCGTCGTAATTTAACCGTTCACGCTTGCTTGGGAATTCAACGGTGGGGGATTTTGATACTTTATGTGGAAGGGGGTGCGCACCACAAAATTTTTCCAGAAGATTCATTTTATTACATGGATAATGTCGGCTTAATTTTAAAACATGTAAATTTATTGGATCGATGTTGGCAAAGATTTACTCTTGAAGTGAAAGCGCAGCAGTTTCAAAAAATTCGAAAACCAAATACACACACATAGACACGGAAACGATGTCTCTCGTTGTAAAATTATCCCGCAGCACTTCTGTATCAAAACCTACTCTCATCGCTGAGCGCGAAAAACCAAGGCACGACCCATTAAAACGCAGAATAAGCGAGGAATCTGGAACGAGTATAGTGCCGATAAAAAGGCCACTGAATAAAACACGAATAACGCGCACTCTGCCAAAACTTGCGCGTGCGTAGCGTTGTTGCATCATATACACCAAGCTCGTATAGCGTTTAAAGAAAACGACGGAGAGAGACACTCTCGCGCGGCGAAATAACAGGAAGAGACAGCAGTGATTCGAGAGGAGCGTATTAAGCAGCCGGATAAACGTGCGCTATGGCCACCGCGCTTCGAGTTTCGAAACTGCTCTCGCGTATATAAACCCGCCTTGCGGCTTTCCGGCATAGTTTCGCGCTTGGGCTATATATATATTTTTTTCGGCTAGCTTTGATTGTAAAAATATAAGAGAGAAAGAGGAAAAAAAGTTGCTTGGGGGGTCTCACGACAAGAGTATGCTCTTAGCCTTTTTGCGCGGGCGACGAGATCTTTCGCTCGAGGCTGTCGATGGCCAAAGATGATCATTCTCGAAGGGAAAACATTTAATTTGTTTTTCTTTCATCACTACGCGAGGAGAAGTTGCCCTGGGGTTAAGCTTGAGGAAGGATATGGCATATGTGTTTTTATTGCGTCGGGTTCACAGAATGCATTTTGAATCCACTGGCGGTACACAAGTTTTTACTCGAGTTGCGGAGGTTTGGGCTTTGTGCGAAGATTTATTAACTTTACTCGAAATCGCAGAGCTTTACTGTAGGTTGTTTTGTCTTGCAATTTTTCTTTGAACAACGGACTTTAACAGACAGAAATATAGGAACAAGATTTCCGATAAATAAACAGAACCGCATTCAATTTGTTTTCTTGAAACGAACTGCACGTATCTCCGAAGAACACGCAATACTTCAAGTACATCCCATGTTTACATAGACGATCTTGTTTGAATTATCCGACGAACGCAAAAGAGAATTCTATCAAACCCGAGGGCATCACCACAGCACCAGCAACCAAGACGACGCTCAATGTATAAAAATACATACGTACGAGAACGAGTCGTCGTAGGAAACCATTTCAATAGTAATACCCATCGCAAACAGTTTTTAAAACGCGCTACTGTTTGCGAAATAAAGAAGGTCGAGCTGAGGAGACGAGATGGAGGAGAGGAGGCAAAGTTCCATTCGTTTCTACAGGATGAGAGAGAGAGAGAGAGAGAGAGAGAGAGAGAGACTAGTCCAAGAGCGAGAGGAGGGAGTTGAATTACAGAATGTGTAACGAGGCGAAAAGTAGGTCGCAAAAAATATCGCTTTGCATCTGATAATCGTCCCGGAGTTCCGGGCGTCCCTCTTTTTTTGTGCGAGTTCCCTGAGCGAGAAAAAGCGAGCGAGAGAATAAGTAAAATGGGGAGTAATGTAAAATGGAAGGAGATGGCCCGAGAGAGAAAAAGGGGGATGAGGAACGGTTAAATCGAAGTGGATGAATACCAATGTCCATATTATGCAGATCCAATAATTAAACTTATTTTTTGAATTTTCTCGTTATAGAGCACGTTGGCTATACGTGAAGAGAAGCAAAGCTTCTTACCGAATCGTCGTATTTGCTTTCTCCGACGTCATCGAGCAACGATGAAAAGTGAAATTAATTATAACCTCCACTTTCCGATAAGCAAACACGAATATCGATGAAGGGAAAGAAGCAGAGCATCGTCGCGACAACGAGTTTATTAAATTCCCCATAATTATCCGAAAAACCGTCGCCCTCGACTCAATTTTCCAATTAATTCCTATCACAAAGGGGCGAGCGCGACATCTCTCTCTCTCTCTCCCACCCCTTTCGGTCGTTGCCACTCCTCGTCATCGTCGCGTCAGAAGCACCGAGCGAAACTCGAGCGAAAGCGACTCCCCTGTACACACGCGCCACGTTTCCATACACGTGTACAGCAGAGCAGCCGCTGCTGCGCGCTACGGCGTGTTGACTTAGCGACGTTTCGATCGTCGAGTGTATTTGACTTGAAAATCCATCGTGGATTCTCAATATTTGAAGTGCGCTCTCTCTCTCTCTCTCTCTCTCTCGCTCTCTCTCTCTCTCTCTCTCTCTCTCTCTCTCTCTCTCTCTCTCTCGCTCTCTCTCTCTCTCTCGCTCCCTCTTTCGCAAGCGTAGAGTAGTCGAATGTAGAACTACCGCATCTCGTCGTCGTCGAATGATCAAGACGAAAGACGTCGCGTCGGCAATAGCTTTCTTTTATTCTCTCAGCGCGCTTGCGCGACGTTATTACGCGTCTCGATGACTCTTGGAGGATTTCCCGCTGTGTGCGCGAGCTTTTATCCGCAGGCTGTGTGCCGACGAGCGCGAATTCACTTTTCAAGGAGTGTCACTTGATAATCCGACAGCCTCGATGTGTTTTTCGCGGTTATTTCGCGGTTCGAACTGATGGAGTGGGATCGAGTGTGTTGCGCGCGATGATGACGGTTGTGGAGATTTCGAGCGTACTTTTTTTCTGCAGTCGAGTGGGTTGGTGGTGGGATTGTCGTGAGGGTTTATTTAAAATTTTAAAAGTGAGTTTTGAAGTGTAATTGTTTTAAATGAGAGCCATTAATACCAGTATTTCTCGTTTAATGGCTGCTTGAATGTCTTTTGATTGAAGAATGCGACGCAAAAGCGAAGATGGATAATTAATAAAGTTGGTTCGTAGGCAATCAACACACTGTTTAGAAGAACATACAGCATGAGTGGCTAAAGCAGCAGGCCAAACAAGGTAGTTTTAGCATTGGTGGCACACCACTATATCTAGACTCGGCGTGCAAATTGTTAGGAGGAAATTGGAAAAGTGCCCATGCGCCACCTATCTTCTCATACCACAGACACGGAGAGTATAGCGGGTGACGAGAGGGCCAGCTACTCTCCACGGTATAATATCTTCTCAATTTTAACTTTTTGAGGTCTAGAATTCAAACATACGCAGACATTGCGCAGTAAAACAAACAGCCAATCTGAGGACGAATAGAATGATTACCATGTCTTTATTAAAGTAGGAAAATTGAAAAAGTTTTTAATTGAAAATTGCCTACCTCATAAAAAATCTAGAGCTTTGATTACAAGGAAACAATAACTTTTTTATTTGTATGGGACAAGACTAATGTCAAGGGTTTAAATAAACTATAAAAACTATTGTCGATCTTGAATCAAATTTTATTTATGAAGTCTAACAAAAAAAGGTCCTTGCACGACCTCTGGCTCTGTCGAGTCGCCGCTGCCAACTGACGTAAGGCAGTAACGCATTAGTCGCCGCCGAAAACTCGGGCCCGCTAAAACAAAGCTAAAACAAAGCTTTCCCGAAGACCACCGAAGGGACTCGAAGCAGTGCGAACGCTCCTCTATATCTATATCTACGAGTGCAGTCATATTCTCCGTGCAAACGTCTCCCACCACTTGACCTCTGGCCTGGCAGTCACAGATCAGCCCATCGGCTTCTCTGCACCGTGTTGATCTTCACAACTGCGGAGTAAAACTCCCTATGTGAGATCTGGCAGTCTAGGAGCGATTAAAAATCACTCCTAACCGTGTTGGCCTGTCGTCACGAAAAGCACCACCAATTCGCGCTCATAGGGTTCAAATGGCTGGGAAACGTTTGCTGAACTATTGCAAAATGAATAAATAAATATTCATAAATATCAACGCGTCGCACTTGCTCTTTTCCCTGATTACCCCTCGTTACGTCCGGAACATTAATACAACTCAAATCAGCCTGCGTAAAATGCCCAATCAAATCCCACTCATCCGTGTATACCGCATATAACAAAAAGTTTACCCGCTGCAAATGAACGCGTGCAATCTGCACCTCTATCCCCGATAAAAATCCGAAGCCCGCCTATTTTATCCTTCAACCGGTCATCGATACCCAAATAAATAAATCCATTTGTACAAAGTTTTACTCTGGCAAACAGCAATTTTCATTCAAACGAGAAACACACACACACAGCTAGCGCCAGCAGTTCTCTCGTCAAAAAGGTCACAGGCTAGCGCGCGCTCCCGACGAGATTCGACTCTCCTCCCTCCCTCTCTCTCTCTCTCTAGCGCAATCGGGTTTACGATCCGGCAAAGTGATACCTCGGCTGCAGTAGCAGCAGCAGCTCTCGAAAGGCGTGCAATGCAGCCCCGCGAGAAACGTCGTTACGCTGATTGTAATTGCGAGCGCGCTCGCGAGAGAGTACAAGCGAAGAGAGAGAAGGAAGGGGATGGATCGAGTTAACGGCCGTAAAAAAGGCGGGGATCGGCTGTACGGCATTTACGGCCGCGTATAGTCGTATACGTATTTATACAGCGCGCTATCGCGTTTCGCGTCTTCGTTGTCGGCAGCTCTGACATCAATAATGATTTTTGGGAGGGACACACTCCGGATGGAGAGAGAAGTGTGTGCGGCTGTATAGGGATGGGAGCTAGGGTGTATGAAGCCACATGGGCCGCCGACTTGTGGTTTGCGGCTCGGTGAGCTTCTTTGATGGTGAGTAAATGGGGGTCGGAGTGGCCGTTTTAGCGAGACTACTTTGCCATCATATGGCTGTGGAATGATTTTTACTACTATCTTCTACTTTTTTTGGACAAGTGCGTACTTGGTTAGAAAGCGCTTCAAGGAGAGGAAATGCTTTTTGCGCGAACATGAGATTTGATTAAACATCTCTTTCATATATTCAGTTTTCATGAAGAACATTTTTGCAGCATTTGCTGTATAATATGGGCATTCTTGTATTCAAATGCTCGAGTTGGAAATGTTTTAAAAGAATTCTAGCTAATGGTAGGTATTTCATTAATTTCTTTTTCATCAAAAAAGATTCACTCACCAAAATTCAGAGGCTCTTCATTAAATATTATAAAATGTACTTCCTATCCACTTATCCTAATAAATTAAACGAGATCCACTCACACACTCCAACCCAGTACAAGCTAATTGTTGGAATTCGTCAATAATGTGTACACACAAATGCAGTTACACGTATACAGCAGTACACACGCAGACTACAGCTGACCAGACCCAAAAGCGGCAGCCCGTATACCTGAGGTTTATGGCCCACGGAGCAGAGCATCTATTCTACAGTCTAAACAATTCATATTCAGTCTTATACAGTTTCATATACATTTGTTAACTAAATAAAGTTTCTTCTGATGTATTGTCACATACTCCACGCAGTTTTTTCCTGATATTCCAACAGCTGACTACTCGACGAAGAGTAATTCACGAGGAAAAATGCGAGAGCTTATATTTACGACAGCGGATTATCTTTTTCCAAAATATAAGTCCCTACCCCAGTGCACCGTAGGCGCAGCTGTTTTTGCACGCTGCTTTGTAGCTTCGAGCGCCGACGGCGGTTGCGCTTGTCATCGTCAATGTCGACGAGGGACGAGAATATTAGCGCGCTAGGAGCGTGGCTGCCTCGATAATCCTGCTTTTGCGATTATTAACGAGAGAGAGCTCGACGGAATTACATCGAGGCGAAAGTGCGACTTTGAAGCTTTGCGACAGTGGAGCTTTTAATACTTTATTCAGCTTTCAGAGGCGCGGTTGTTGACCAAAGCAGCGTTTACGATGTTGGTAATTCGAAAGCTAGTACTATATTACTAGTACTAGTAGTAGGTTTTAAGGATATAAAAAATGAATATGTTTGTTTATTTGTGTAAAAAGGAAGGTTATTTTTTTTAGAGATTTTTAGAGAAAATAGTCGATACGCGAGGTCAAGCACGGAAATTATTTCAATTAATATTTTTCAATTTTATAAAACACAGCAAAAAGTATACATGACCCAACTTCAACTTCGAAATTCTTTTGATACAAGGTTTTTCTCTGTAGTTTCTTTAGAATTCAGTTCGAGAAATCCGCTGTAAGAAGCTTTTCCGTAGAGATCGTTAAAATAGAAAATTTCAGTAAAAGCTACATTTTGCGGATGGTAGACCAATATGACCACAAAATGTTATGGCACAATATTATCAAAACCTTTTCAAAAAATATTCCAAAGATTAAAGAGGAAAAGAAAAAACCCTTACCTTCAGCAGTAACACCAAGCTACAGTCAGCCCCATCAAAAGTTCACCCCTTCAAACTCACGTCTCAATCACCTCCATGCAATAATTCAAACTGTCCCCTTGACGACGCCTCCCAAGCAAATTAATGTTGAAACATCGCGTGCCAAGCGTAACCTCAACCTCGCAGCCACGGCTGTCCCGCAAAAGCGCGAAGAACGAGCACGACGGTAATGTCGCGCACGAAAAGGACGTCGAGAATTTCTCCGCGTGATTAATTCGCGGCACTTGACGGGGCAAAGTTTTACACCCCCTTTGGGGATTCCTCGCTCGCGACCATCCGCGAAATTATGATTACGTAAGCGCGGGAGAGAGAGAGAGAGAGTTGCTCGTGTGTGTAATTCCGAGGGTAAGCATACGGCTCGGCTAAGAGTACAGGGTAATTTAATTTATTAATTGATGTCGTTGTTTTAATGGGACACCGAGCGCGCGCGCGCGGAAACTCTCAGGAAGAATTTAGGTGTGCGCTTTGCACCGAGTTTGCGCGTGTGTTTTTTCTTGGCGCGGACGGGCGTGTATTTTTAGCCGCCTGATTCTGTGTTGAGTATGTCGGCGGACGTATTATTAAATTTCCAGGTGTGTGGTATGCTCGAAATTGCGTGTGTTGCGTTGTATTATTATACATTCTCGGCATATACGTCTGAAAATTATTCTCGTAAAGCATTCCGTACATCGTGAAAAAAAGAATAAGGTCTATATGCGAAATCTGTTGAGCTTTTTTTTTGTGTCTGTCTACCATTTATTTCGATATAGAGAGCGAACGCTGCTCAGCACGATCAATCATCCCGCCGACGGAAATCTCGATTCCCACTCCTATTAAAAGCTCCATAATGGAAAGCACAAAAGTTACGACTTTACACTTACGACTTTACACCTCGTATATACAATTGAGTGCCTATCTCCCCCTCCAAAAGCTCGCATAACGATTAAGCTTCCCGTGCTCTCGCTTACCTTCCTTTTATATCTCCTTCGAGCTTTTTTTTTCCTTCGAGTCACTCCCTCGTCGAAAACATAATCGACGCTCGTTCCCGCAGCACGCACACACAAAGGTCCGTATATAGCGCGAAATCCGCGGACTTGTGTAAATCGAGAGCAGTCTCTCTCCTTTCTGCTTCGCGCATACGTCGCGCGAATTATAAAGGAGCGATCGCTTCGGGCGGAAAGAGAAGCGGCTTTGTACTTGCCGACGTGCTTTATCTCGCTTTATCGATGATACCACACCGCTACTGAGTAGGTAGACGCGCTGTGTGTAAGTGTGTAGAACCATTTTTTCAAATTACGCCAGGGAGGATCGACTCCGCGCGTGTGCCCGTGTATTATGAGCGAGGGATGAATAAGCTATCTTGTTAAATATTTGCGGGATGAAAAGACGTGATGGGATTTGGAGTTTTAGACGCGCGGATCCTCTGTGTGGGGCGGTTGAGATACTAGCGCGTAAATTATGTATGAAAAATACTCGGAGGCTTAGGCCTGCTTTATTTATACTGGCTGTGAGTAAAAAATTGACGCTTAATCGTCGCGGTATTGTGATTCACTCGACTGAATCAATATCGTTGAGTGAGTCTTACTAAAGATGGCTGAATGATTGATTTTGTTGATTCATTCAGCCAACAATGCAAATATCCTTATCCAAATATACCATTAACGAGCTTTACCACCTCGAAATAGAGACACATACAGTCACCCGCACCAAACCAAGCAATTACCTACGGTCAAGTACTCCAGCGCTCATTTAGCAATCCCACCTTGCACGCGCGCACATATCGCGTTCGGTCAAAAGACCACAAGCGTGTTGGAACATCAGCGTCCGGGGCCTCGAAAGCGTCAATCGACGCGGTCGCGAACGCTCTCGCCTAATGATTCTCCTCAACGAGCGCCGACAGCTGCAGTACTGGACAGCAGCAGCAGCAGCAGTAGGAACGAGAGAAGTGTGTAACGTGCCGGGGGATGCGCGTCCTCGTCGGTATAGCCAGCTCGTCGTCGTAGTCCCACGGCTAACGCAATTATTCAATTTGCATCCGCAATGCGACGTCATGAATCCCTCGAGGAATTTCCATTTATGCCGCGCGCGAACAAGCGGCCGACGACTTTTCCGTCCACCGCCGCTGCTGCCGCGTTACAACTACTGATGAGATGTAAATATTTGGATACATTAGGCGCAAGCGCCCAAGCTAACGCGGCCTCGGGCTTTTTCTCTCTTTTCTCTCTGCGCGCTGTGTACTTGGGATCTCGTCTTGCTGCTTTTTCTTTTTCTTTTGCTTCTTCTTCTTCTTCCAGTTCTTGCGGGTAGGGGCTATTCTTCGTCGCTTTTTATGCGTTTGTGTGTAGTTGTAGGTGCGGGAAAAACGAAGAAGTACTTTTTAATTGATTGTTGTTCTAGAGTTATGAGAGTTGGGAAGACTTTTAATGATGTCGCTGCTTGGCAATGCAAGTGTTTTTAAAATATCGCTGTGACTGGAATGCCATTATTATCTCGGCTTTCGTTTTGGCTTCAATTTAGTCGGTGACCTTGGGTATTTAAATACCCTAATTTGAAGCAAAACACCCACACATACCCCTCGACAAATAAAGATTACCATCGCCAACGCCCAACGCACACAATACCTCGGCACATTTTCACGATTCCGAAGAAAATCGAATCTCCCCGAGAGAAGACGCCCTGAGCTTATACGCGCGTCTCTCTCTCTCTCTCTCTCTCTCTCTCTCTCTCTCATCTCTAGAATCTTCTCGTATCGTCGCGCATACACAGGGACTCTCTTCCTCTCGTAAAACGTCTCGCGCTCGTTTCCGAGGGCGCAGCGTGCGCGCGCGAATCTCACGTAGTACATACCGACGCAGTTCGCACGTAGAGAGCTGCGCGCACGCGAGGATACGAGACTCCGTAGTGTACCGAACCAATCGGAGCTAGCTTCGACTTTATGTCGTTTCCGGCGTCATTCGCTCCAATGGCGGGACGCTGTGTCTCTCCCTCAGAGCTTGCGCCTTCGATTTCTACGCTGTAGAGGTGCACCTTTGGATCGTCGATCAGTAGAGCTTTTTCTTCATAGTAGTAGCGAACCCCTTTTATCTTTCTGCTTATGCTCTGTGCGCAGTCTCTCTTTAAGCTATCTTTCTTTTTATATGAATCTCTAGCGTGGATGTGTCTGTTATTATTTCGTTGACGGGGTTCTATCGTAAACACTGCGATGCCGGGTTGTAACAAGAAAGAAATTGGGATTTCCGGATGAGTTTTTCCCTTGCGTTGTCTGTCTTGTAAGAAAAACTTTATTACGAAGTGAGTTCCTTCAATTTACTAAAATCATTCCTCGATCGAGGAAAATCAGCAAACAATTTCACTGAAATAAAAGCAAATCCCTCTCAACTTCGTTTTCAAATCGAGGATCGTTATTCACCCCACAGAAAAATCAATGATATCGAAAATTCCTGAAAGACTCGCGATTCTTCATCGGCTGCCTTCACTACATATTAATTTTTCTCAATAGCACTTATTACCTCCAGCTCTCAGAACGGCTCTTCATTTATCGCATTCCCCTTTTTTCCAACCACCTCCTCTCTCGCTGCACTTTCCTCTCGAGCGAACGCACCGCATCGACTGCTCGTTCCTCTTTTTTTTTTTTTTTNCCCTTTTTTTTTTTTTTTTTTTTTTTACCTCCTACACTCGGGTCCGTGGCCGTAGATCGAGCAGAAGGAACTCGTAATTCTCCCTCAAAACAGCGCTGCTGCTAGATTTTCTCCGTCCGGCCGGAATGTCGTCGAGCGCTGGCCGCTCGTAACTCACGCATCCCTCGATAAATTCGATATTGTTTTAACTTTTGCCGGGCGTTTCACGCTTCGCTGCTCGACTACGCTGAGATGAGGTTGTAAAGACGACTCTTTGACTGGCGCAGCTAGCGCTGCAGCGCGTATATAAATTTCAAGGATCTATACGGGAGAGAGAGAGAGAGATTGCGTCGAGATGAGAGATAAAAAAAGAAGGCAAGTAGCGTGCGAAAAAAGTTTATTTCCAAGAGCGTTAATCACTCGTCATCGCTATCTGCTGAGTGTGTGGAAAATTTTTCGGGGAGCAAGGCTTTTTACGAGGACGGATTACGTCTCGGGTATCGAGTCGTAGAGTAGCCGAGTTTACGAGGAGTTTATCTAACAAAGCGACAGGTGAGATTTAGGACGAGTTTATCACTCGGTACTTTTCTTTTTCATAATTTTACGAGTCGCGCGACGAGACCAGGCATGAATATCGATGCGGGCGGGAAAACATGTCGGGTAATCGAAGTTGACGGGCCGTGTATACTGCAGCGTTGAACAATTGATCGTGCTTGCATAGCGATAATCGTGCTCTGGCGATATTACGTCGTCATCCGCGCGCTTGCGATATTACATCATTGCGATTACAGTGAGAGAACAGTATAGGGCGATTGCAATTTCGCATAAACGGAATCCGTTGTAATACTCCCAACTCAGCAAACAAACTGATGTCGTATCGATGACCCAGTCTACGCTCGCGCACACCAAGGACATAATTGTACATAAGGTCGATGTAACGCCGCACTGCAAAATGGAACACAATAGTTTGTGCCTGAATTTCACCGCTGTAAACTCCATATATTCGAGAGAGAGNTAAACTCCATATATGCGAGAGAGAGAGAGAGAGAGAGAGAGAGAGAGAGAGAGAGAGAGAGAGAGAGAGAGAGGGAGAACAGAACGACGCATCACCGACTCGCATGTGACACCGCGCGCAAAGTTCCTCCCAATCGAGCGTGTGTAATTACAATCGCAATGTAAATTCCCGTAAACGGTAGTGATGCCTCATAATACTGCTTCAACAGCCGTCGTGTATAGGCCTCCAGCGAAATAAATCGATCGCACGCGCGCGATAAGAACGTCGAAACATGAGGAGAGAGAGAGAGAGAGAGAGAGAGAGAGAGAGAGAGAGAGAGAGAGAGAGAGGAGAAGGGAAAAGATGAAAGCGGGGGCGAGCACGTCAGTAACAGACGCGATCCCCTGGCGAGATCGATGGACGCCTGCCATTACTCATTATACCTCGGCGCTCCTGAAGTTAAAGTGCACGAGTACCGCAAATGCCATCGCTCGCATCCGTGACTGTTTCCAATTCGCTCGGTTGCACTCGCGCTGTATACTGCTGGTTTGAGCGGAGGAAGGAACGTGAACAAAAACAAATGACAGGGAAAAAGTATGGACGGGGTGGGAACGAATGTATTAGTTGTGCGCTGCTGCTGTTGAGGAAGAGAAATGCGGAGGTGGAAGGAATGTTTTATTGGGATGGCTTTTTTGGAGATGTGGAGAAATATACGATTTGTAATGGCATCATTATAGGAGTGTTTTTTTTTTTGGGACGGTGTGTTTAGGGAAAGCATTGGAAATTAATTTGTAGCGTTTGGGTGTTTTATTAATTATGAATGCCGTTCGCTGTTTGTTTGTGTTCGTTACTTATGAGTCTATGAACTTTAATCCGTAATGCGGGACTGATTTAGCGTTTTATTTTACGAAGGATTTTTGTAAATTATGAATGGTTTCGGTTAAACTTTATGAATTTTGATTATCCAGGAATACGCGAGGTGAAAGAAGCAG
The DNA here is from genome assembly GCA_012977825.3 of Pteromalus puparum. Lineage (NCBI taxonomy): Eukaryota > Metazoa > Arthropoda > Insecta > Hymenoptera > Pteromalidae > Pteromalus > Pteromalus puparum. Next base: position 9,835,579 of record CM053170.1, on the reverse strand, counting down.
TGATGAAAACGAAAACTAATGAATTGTTTACATTTCTGGCTCATAATTTACGCACTTTAAAAATGTATGCAATGCAAAGTTTGAGAAATGAACTTGCAGTTACAATCACAAAACGAAGCTACAATATTACCCTCATCATGAAGCAGAAGACGTTGAAAAAAGAATGAAGAATGAAAAATACGAGGGAATAAGAGAAATCAAGACACAAGAGAGAAGAAAATATCGTCGCCCTCGAAAACGGAATTATTTACCAATTATTTTTCGCGGCCATACTCGCCAGTCGAATGCAGCCACGGCAAGAGTCTTCCCTCTCCTATACCTCCCCGTGTCTCTGTAGAAGAGAGTCCGTTTATCGTTGGCTCTTCCTACCCTCCCCGGCTTTTTTTCTTCCTTTTGCTCGTCGCAGAGCGCACGTCAGCGTCGGCAGAAGCTGCTGCTGCTGCTGCTGCTGCGATAGGCGCCGCTGAATTAATTGTCGACTCAAGTCGTCTGGCTCGAATCTCTCCTCTCTCTCTCTTTTTTTCTCTTTTTTTCTCCTCCGCTGCCTCTGCGCGATGCGCTTTTTCAGTTTTCGTAATTGATAAAAGTACCGGTGTACGTGCAGAGCACGAGGGAGAGATGTTGCTACCTCATTTTGCTGGATACTGTATCGCGTGCTCTTCTTGACGAGCTGTTATTCTCGTGATGTCTGAGTGAAATGGGGATTATTTTCGGCTGAGCGAAGAGACGCGTAACGCGATAGCACGCATTCTGTAAATTGTGATTTTTTGTTGTAATACAGTGGTTCGTTCGTTATTTTATTCGACACGAGGCTCGATAATTTTTCCAAGGAATATGCTGGACAAACAAGCTTGCCTCGCCAATTTTATTCTCTTAGTGGGAGAGCGAAGGAGATTAATATTCACGATGGAAATGAGTTACACATATACTCACAAGATTAGCTCTCGGAAGACATATAAATCAGAATTAGAAATTGTTCATGAGCAGACGAAGATAAATCTGTCTCGGCGGAGAAATTGATTTACGTCCACGCGCTATAACGTGTATCAGAAGAAATAACTCACGAAGAAAAGTATCAATTATATGCCGAGAAATCTAAAAAAAAAAATATCAACCCTCTCGGTCGCTTACAAAGCGTTCCGCGTCACGTGAATTCGCCACAAATAAAAGCGACTCCCAGCAGTAGTACAAACTTCAAGGAAAAATCGCTCTCAAAAGTCAGCTTTGAAAGCCACAATAAGTGTCAAATCTATAAAGGAAACCAGAAAAAGCTCTCTCGCGGTGTCGATAAAAATGTAACACAGCTTCCCAATACCTCGGTCCCGAAAAAAAAGAAAACAAAGCGCACACGACACGAGACGACCTTATATCCCTTGGTATTCGCGGCGCCATGTTCCCTTACACGAGCTCCACCTCGAGAACACGAGATAAGAATGGGGGGAAAAGATGTTTAAATCCATATCGGGAAGTTATGGGTCGTGGCCCTTAAAGCGAGAGAGCGAGCGAGCTTGTGGGACAATTAGAGCCGGATAAGGATCGACATGGTCAGCCGCTGTTGCGGAGAGGAGGGGACGGCGACCACAGTGCCGATTCTGGAGGGTTGTTACTCGGACCACTATGGTATTGTCCGGCTCTCTCTCTCTCTCTCTCTCTCTCTCTCTCTCTCTCTCTCTCGCTCGCTCACTCTCGGTATAGCCGCAATGCGACGTGACGTTTCTCGTCTCGAGCTCTCTGCTTTTCCACCTTTTTCGCTGTCTCGCTCGCGCTGCAGTGTCTTTCTTCCTCTTGGCCTCGACTCCACATACACACACACGCTGTAGCTTGGCCAACTTGTCTTATCCGTCTTGCTCCCACGTGCAATTATTTTCCCCGGGGCGTGTGTGCTGCAGGTGCGCTACGTGGTTCGCTGTCGTCTGAGCGAGAGCTCGATAAACGAAATATTTTTTCCCTTCACTTTTAGCTCTATGTACTAAGTACAAGCCTCTATTTAATTGGTTTATAGCTGAAAAATTAAATTCGATTATTCGTAATAAAGTCGAATAATATAAGACTAATAATCCTAAGAAAACATTGTTTTAATACTACGTACACCGCAACGTCAAAGCTAAGCTCGGCTTCCTCTCTTCGAATTTCACACAGAAAAATGTCTACTCGTGGCTTTGGCTCCGTCTCATTCTCCGCAGCGTAACTCGAGCAACTTTACGTTCTTCGCCGTCTTCTACCTTGAGGCTCTCTCTCTCTTTCTTTCTTTCTCCCTTCTCCAAAGCACACGCCAGAAAGAAACGAGACAGAGAAAGAAAGAAGGAGAACAGTAGCAGCTGGAGCAGTGGGTTAGGTGGCCGGTTGTTAGCCGCGCGTAACAAACCCCACTTGCAGCATCGGACGGAGCTGCTTTCTTGCCCCCCCCCCCCCTGTTGAGCTGCTCTCTCGACCTTCGCGAGCCATGCTCGAACAAGACGAGGAATTCCATTGCGCTCGTCTTGCACTTCGCAAAGACGACGACGACGACGACGGTAGGTATTCCACTCTCGCGAGAGCCGAGCCCTTCTTGTATTTCTGTGGTTGTGTCTTTTTCTCCCCTATACGGTTCCTTTTACGCCGTTCTTTGTCACCGACTATACTGGTCGCGCTGGCGGCTTCTCTCTTCTTCTTCCTGTTCGTTCTTCGAAGGCGCGCTCGGATCTTTTTCCGAGGAGTCTGCTTGTCTTTTTGCTTTTCCTTTCTTGCTTTGTTTATTACACTCTTACCTCTCATCGTCTCGCTGTCTCTTAAGTTTGCGGAGGAATATCCTGGGCAGCGTAACGAGGGTAACTTGAGCAGGAAAATGCAAGAAAGATAAATACGAGAAATGCTTGCGCTCGTTTCTACACTGTAATAGTTATTTACCCTTATTTTGCGAAAATTCGCTGCGGGATTGTATACTTTTGTAACATTTTTCTTTGCTGAAATATTTCTTTACCCGGTTTCCTGTTACGTACGTCCAACATTTTATCAAACTTTTGTTCAAAGAATTTTACGTATAGCAGAGATCAATTTGAATGTAATGTAAACGAGAAAAACTGCAATCAGACTAAAAGTTACTTTGAAAATACAAAAAGCGCTTCCTGCGCTCGGAATTTTGAATCCACGCACCTTTTACTCCCAACACACACTGCTGTATCAGCCTCGCGCTTCCTCTAAGCGATTAGGGCCGTTTTTTCTCCCGGATATAGGACTCTATCCTCGTTGACCCATTAACCCAACGCTTCGCCTTGATTCTCGCTCGCAAGCTCCTCCGAGTATAATCTCACTCGTCATACTCTTATTTCATCCTCCAACGCGCAATCTTTATACCATACGCCTCTCGTCCATGGCGCGACGCGTCTCGAGGTCTCGAGAGCGTAATTTTGATCCGATAAGCCAAGTGTCTACGTATCGCGCAGAGCTTTTGTGTCGGCCATCGGAATATCGAAACAGCTCGCGCGCGTGAGAGCTCTCGACTTTCTCTCTGTACTCCCCCTTATTTCCTCGTCTTCTGCCCGCTGCCTTCGACACTTTCAACGTGGTGTACACGTTTTTCGCTTCCCCAGCAGCAGCAGCAGCCCTGTCAGGAAATGAGTAAAAAGCTCGAGGTCGAGTGGATCTGCTCTTCTTCTCCGTCTTCTCTCTACGTGCCCTCGACGCGGCTAGCGCAGCTTGCCGCATCGAAGGCGCGCGCGCTGAACAACGACAGGTAAACACTCTTTTTCGAAGAGTATAGTCGAGCCTTGGAGCTATATGCACCACCTGTCTCGTCAAGACCTTGTTTGTGTTTATGTCGTTCTGTAGCAGCTTCTCTTTGTGTACGTCCCTCGTTGGCGTTTACCCACTTCTAGTCCTCTTCGTCTGTCTTCTCTTCTACAGTAACGAAAGCTTTTGTATAGGAGAGCTTTTATTAGCTATTTTGCTCTCGCGCATGTTGACCACTGCCCAGTTGCCGAGTTTGGTAAACAATCACTCGGAAATCGTTTCCTCTTGTATGTGTTAAGAGTGGTAAGTGTTGGAAATTCGTTTTGCGAAGTGTGTGTAGAATTGTGTTATCGAAGATCAAGCTTCTACCAAAAACTCTATCTCGTCAATCCACGGCATCAGCTTGAGACAATACCACTAAGATTAGACGATCCTCCTCATCGTTAGACTTCAATTCTGTCTTAACAGACTCGCCTCGCTTTATTAGCTTGTCGTTTCAACGTCGATCCGGGCTCAACTGAGAGAAACTAATTAGCGCAGCCGCAAAGCTGGCCAGGTATCAAGTGGCTATCCGATAGCTCGGCTCTGTCGTATCTATCTCCGGAAGCGTTTATAACAGTGCCGTGGAAGTGATTCTCTGTCTCGCGCTTCAGCGAATCGAGTCCTGTCACGCGATCGCGCGTCGACCTCAGACTGGCGAAGAATTTGTCTTCCTCGCCAGTGGGTGTTGGCTGCGAGTTGCCGCGTCGAGAGGTCAGAGGAGATATCGGCTATCGTCACGCGCAAGACGAGCATTGCGGCGAAATCTCAGACGACGCCGCTGATGAGGTAGACGATGGTGACTGATTGCGCCAAGGTGTACAATGATACGTGATGGTAGCGAGGATGTCGTTACTGATTGATACTGAGGTGGTGTAGTTGTTTTTGTTGATTTGCAGCGTTTTTGGAAATGGTTGCTCGTTATTGCATTTGGTGTCTGACTAAATGAGAATGTTACTACTGTTTGATAAAATCCATCCACTCCCTATTTTATTAAAGATTTCGAATAAAAACACGACAATAATTGAATTAATACATCGTTAGCATCCAAGGCAATATTGACATTAAACAGTGTGCCTAAGTAAGTCGGTTTATTCAGAGTGCGAAAGAATGTTAAATGTGTACGTATTCTGCGGGGGAGAATTCACTTTCAATAAAAATGTAAATCGCTTGGAATATTCCGTTGAGAAAGCGCATAATATCAGCATTTCCCGCATTATATTTCATTTTTCCAATAAATACTACGGACGCTGGCTGCATTTCAAACCAATATCTCAAATTATTTAGTCGCCAGCTAAGTGAGAACGCTGAATAATGTCCATAAATTTTCGTACGTACACAGAGTCTAGCCGTTAATACAATAAATCAATAAAAAGAGTCCTCGGTCGCTTGCCGCAACTGTAATTTATCATGTGCTTGTTTGATTATTAACAAGTAGCTTATCACGATGAAACTTCGCCACAGTTCGATAATTAATATTAGTATCGAATAATCTGCAAAGTAAATCGCATATTCTAGCGAACCAGGCTTTGGCTATACTTTTGATCGCTATTCGAAATTGCTAGTAAACTATTCTTCGTGCCCTCGCAGTAGCATAAAAAGAAGTTATAAAGCAAACCGATTTCATCGATCACCAGCGTCGCATCAGCTGTTTTCCCTTTAAATCATGCCTCGTCCAAGTGCTTACAATTAAAACGGCAAAAAGGAAGATGCCTGCACACCACACGTAGGTAGGTATTAAAAATGCGAAGAAGCACAGGGGAAAATGTAGCGGAGTCAGAGAGACGTACTAAAAATAGTTTATGCCTGACGCTGGATCGTAAAAATAAATTTTCTTAGCGCATCCAATATTTATGGCATCCGGTCCACTTCTGCCATCGATTTATCGGCCGATCAATATATGGAGCGAGAGCGAACGCGTAGCCGCACTTATCGCATAAAGATGAAGCCCTCTGCTCAAATTCCAGCACATCGACCTGCATGTATACATACGTGGAGGGTTGAAGATTCGTGCCGAAGATTTAAGAAAATTGCTTTGAAATATCGCTTCGTTTCTGTGCACCGCGTTAACTTTACGCTTTGATCGACTGATTTTTATTCAGTTCGATCGATGAGGTATAACAAATTGAATTTGATTTAAACGAATCAGGATATGTAATTTAAAGGATGAAATGACAAAGCAGTCAGTTATTGAAGAGCACACGAAGCAGATTAATACCGGGAAAATTAATGTTCTTTCAACTTCACAAGCATTACTTGAATATATTAACGTTTGAAGTGAATGATCGATTTTACGAAAGTTAACACGAAAATTGTTTTTAATCTTATAAATGGTAAAAATTCCAAGCATTCGTCAAAATGAATTACTTATATTTTCCAAACGAACTCACCCAAAGTTCAACGCTATAGTACCTCCATCCAAAGAAATCCGCAGCCACGGAATGACGAAAAGAAAAAATTAATTATATTTTCAAGATTAGAAATTCCCCGCGGCTCTCTCTCTCTCTCTCTCTCTCTCTCTCTCTCTCTCTCTCTCTCTCTCTCTCTCTCCATTAATATTAAACGCGGCCACGATTCTGTAGAAATAAAAGCGGCTTTCGCGAAATAATTCACTTCAGCACCAAGGCTCTCGTCGACTGAAGAAAAACGCGCGGCGCTGAAAGACGAGCGAAAGCGGCAGGCGGTGCAAAAAAAGGCACCCTCTCTCTCTCTCTCTCTCTCTTCTCGAGACTTTACCGTGTGCGCCGCGCAAAGTCGTTAAAAAACAACTTATGTCTCGCCCACGCGCACCAAAATGGAAAACCAGGCGAACGGCGCAATCCCTTCGAGAGATGGAGAACAGACAAGGATTTTAAAGTTTCAGGCGTGGAAATGGCAAGAAAGAGGACTCGACTCGACGACTGTTCCTTCGCAGCAGCGGCAGCAAGAGTAGGTAGTAGGCTTCAAGACTTGAGAAGTATAGTCTGCCACGCGCGTGCAATCTTGCGGAATGGAGAAAATTCGCGAACGCCTGTGCGTGGCAGTGTAGTGCAGCGAGTGCTTTCCAGCACACACATAGACACCCTCACCTATTCTGTATATTACACGCATGTATACTTGATGCTCGGTGGAAAGAGTATATTCGCGTAAGATTTAAAGGCGCGTTTTGAATTTATACACACGAAAGAGCCTGAGAAAACGCCCTAAATCTTTTCCCGACTCTTCTCTGACGCAACACAGTACCAAAAGACAAGCCTCACCGAGCATTTCTCGAGCTGTCCTCGCAGTCAAGCGTTTGCGAAGCAACGATCCTCGTGCGTGCGTGCCAGCCATCTCCACCCTGACTCTCACCTTTTTTTTTCTTTTACTGGTGGAGCCTACGTCTTTTTCCCTATCTTACACAGTGCCTGCTGGGATTCAGGATAGCGCGCGTGCCGTATAAATTCAGGCCACGCCCCACGAGAGCTTGCGCCGGCAAGTGCTCGCGATATGTGCTCCAAACGGAGCACTAAATAAGCGATGCGATAACCTAACGTGCATGTGTATATATATATCTAACTATATACGTATGCGTGCTACTGCGGTGGAAAAAAATGTAGCGCGCGCGGGAAGTGTAAGGGAGATGTAGGGCTGAGTGTACGTCTTTATTACGGGATGGTGTCTGTATATATAGCTTGGTATGCAGGTGTGCGAGGCCGGAGCTTCGTGACGCGGAGTGCTAACATTTTTTCTGATTTTAGGAATTTCTCCGGCTAGGAGCTAAGCTCAAAGGCGTAAAGTAGATGGTTATGAATGTTGCTCCAGTTAAATTTGAATTTTTGTACATTTTGGATTGGTAGAAAGATTAATAATTGAAAGCTAAAATAATTTTCAGTGAGACACGGTTTTGATTAAAAATGGGAATTGGGATTAAGGCAAGAAGTCCATAGCGACACTGTGCAAATGCAGCAGGGATTCTCTCGGAGCAGCAAAATAATTGCCAGACGCTCTTGAGATGGACGGAAGGTAAGGTAAGGGATGAGCCTTGCAAGATCCCGAGACAAAACTCGTCCCTCCTTAGTCAATCCCAGACCTTTGCTTTGTCTTCTTTCACTCCCGTTCATTGCCCCATTCAGTCTATTCTCTTTAGCTCTCTAAACGCACGAATTAGTTCTTCCTTTCTTTTCTTATATTCTCAGGTTTCATTTTGAGATATTCATCTTCGCGCGCGCGTAATCTTTCGCCTTTTCTTCCAATTTCTTCTGTTTCTTTTCATTCGTCTCTTACTTCAACAAAATGTTAATCTTGTGTTTTATAGAAATAGAGGAAACTTCTCTCTTACAACGAAAGCTTAATGCGGAAGCAAATATCGCGGGTTCTGAATAAAAGTTGGAAGTGCTTTCATTAATTATACAAATTCCATGAGCGCAAATGTTTGCTAAAATAATATAAGTAGGGGAACTACGTGAGTGTGTACTCGGAGCACACATTATTATCACAATGTTGGAAATTTTATGAAAAATGTTTAGATTATTCGAGCTAGTAAGTATATATTTTTTCATACCCATTTTCTTTCAATTTCAAAGTAAGTCACTAGGTTTGTTATTTTTATTACATGATTTTTTCAAACTATAGTGACTTCGATGCGATTTGTGCAGTCACAGCATGAGTGGTTGAAGCAACTGGCCAAACGATGCAGTTTTAGTACTGGTGGAACATCACTACATCTAGACTCGAAGCGCATATTGTTATGAGGAAAATGGAAAAGTGTCAATGCGCCACCTATTTTCACCTACCAGAGACACGGAAAGTTTAGGCGGCGACGAAAGGGCTCGCAAAAAAGCCAATCCAAAAACTGCTTTGTTTTCGTATTGATATCGCTCTAGCAGTCGGCACGTATACATTATGTATATTAAAATTAAGTTCAATTTCTCCGCACGTTTTAATTTTTTACATTTTTAAGATTAAGTAGAGCTTTTAGATACCTGTGCAATGCTCATACATGAACGGCTCATTCATAAGAGTCAGGTGTAGACTATCCTTTTTGGTATATATAGAAGTGAAATTTTTTCTTCTTCAGAATAGGACATTATGCAAGGGCGCGAATGATACATCGCGCCTGCGGTAGCGTAGGTATACTATTTTTTTGTCTTCAAAGGCCGCTAAATTTGAATTTTTGAATATACAATTTGGCGGAAGAGGCGGGGAGCGGGCGGAACAAAGGGGTCCAGGGGCGCAGGGAGCGGAGCCCCCGCTGGGGGGTTCGGGGGCCAAGCCCCCCGCACAAAAAAAAATTAATGAAATATCAAAAAATAAAAATTCATTGTATTATCCGACATTTTTAAACTTAACTTGTTAATAAACACGTTCAATTTAACTGCGAATAAACTCAAAGACATTCAATATATAGACTCGCACTCAATTCGACTATACTTGGCTACTCGATTTATAATTTTTACTAGCGTTACTTGCGTGTAATATACACGAACATGACTGAACAGCGAAGAAAGAATGACAGCAAAAGGAGATTAAACCGCATACCAAATCAGTATCGCGCACACCGCAGTATACCTATATACATCTATCACCATATAATATATGTATAGGAACAGGCTAGCGCGATAGCGAGAGACGCAAGTGTATTCTCTCTCGTTTTGTTTTGATTTGTGTGTTTTCTTTCACAACCAGGCCTTACATTCTCTATTTCGCGGCCTGAGGACAAAAAAACTTTCTTCGAGGTTCTAAATTTATACGTACAAGTTTCATAGGTTATCTCGTGCACACCCTGAAATCGTGAAATTCTAAATATCAGTAACTGTTTGGATATAATAACTATCCTGTGAGATCTTTTTTTTCTTTTACTTATCATTCTTGTAAAATTTAAAATACACTTTCGAATTCAAAATCGAACCGCAACTGCACCAGCTTTTTTAACTGATCAATAAATAGAACTTCTTCAAGATGGAGCGATCGAAACTTTTAGATAGGAAAATAATGCTTTAAATCTGGTACGTCGGATGTTTTTTAACATCATTGTATCTTTCATCAGGGAAATATATTCTGATATTATAGCATGTTAATTTTGAATTTTTTCCTGTTCAACTTCAATGTATTTTATTGTAAAACCTAGTCAATTTTCGAAATATTCAAAAATTTTTTACAAAACTGCACCAGTCGATCAGATACGCATGGAATATAAAATCAATCACGCATTTAATAAATGAAATCCACCATAAAACATTAAATTGAATTCGAAAAGCATCAAACTTCCGTATAATATCCTCCAAATATCTTCGTGAAATTCTTTACGACAACTTTACGACAGACTCTCGAGGACCTGGTACCAGAAGCTTCGTCCTATGACTTCCGACATATACACCGTGAGAGCCACCCGCAGCGTAATAGTAGAACCTCTTGCAGAATATTCGGTACTATAAGAGGTCCGTCGACGAAGAGCTCTTGACGTCGTGCATTAGCGATTCCCTGCTCTCGGATCTTAACGAGGGTCATACACGACGGTGGCATCGATTCGCCATTGATCGTCACGGCAGGGCGGCAGCTGCCTCTTACAATCGCCGGTCGACCTGATGGCTTAATTAAATAAACGAGGCGAAAGGAATGGCGAGCGTACTCAAATTAAATCGATCGTCTGAGTGGGAGGGCGCGATTGCGCGGATGTTTTTTGGTACCGCAGGGCTCGCTGGCGGGAGTAGGATGGCAACGGTTGCTTGAGCGGTTTAGGGAGGTTGTTATAAGTTGATGAGAGGGAGCCGGCTTGTTCTGGAGAATGAATTGCGAGCATTGACGGATCGCTTTAAATATTTACTGCTTGGCTATTATTTTGGGGTAGTCTTGAAAAGATTATTATTTCCGCGGTATATTTTGTTTTTGGGATGCAAGGCATGCTATTTTCAAGTTTGGCGAATCAAAGAATTGTGAAATTGACGGGTTCTATTTATTGAATAAACGCGAGCTACTGTATAATCGATAAACTTCGATTTGAATTTAAATTTCCTCTCGTCATTGGCCGGGCGCTTTTCCAATGGTCTCAAATAATAGATCAAAACCTTATAAGTCGCCTTTGCGCATAAGAAGGACTTTAAGACGTCCGGTAACGGCGGGAAATTCTCTTTCACTAGAATCAGCAGCGTTTAATTATGCTCATTGCTGAATTGGTAATTTTCGCTCGAGTCGCTAATTTTAAATTATTCTTACGCCTTTGCAGACTTCAAGTTTAAATCTTGAACATTCGGTTGAGTGAGCCGACAGTAAAATCCCTTAGGGTTCGTTAACGTCGAGATGTACGTACCTGAAACAGAAATAAGAGAATTCAGGTTTTATTTTTTGTAAAAACTGATTTTCCAAAGTACTTTAACAGAATTAGTTTCATAAATTAGTCAAAATTTCGTTACACTATCGTTATACTATAAAATAGTTTCAACGTAGAAAATTGTCGTGTTTTGCTACTCAGCTCAGTAGCACATCGCCAGTTTGATAGACGAATTATTTGCCGCGAATTCGAAAAAAAGTCGGCAGCAACCCGAGAATGCGCGCGCACATAGCAGCTGCTGTATTGCGTCGTCATTGTCGTCTGCCGCCAAATAACCTCAAAGTCTGCTCTGTACGTTGCTCCGTTGCTCCGTTTTTCTACGCATTAATTTTTGCAACGAAAATATGACTGATCACAAAAGAAAACTTTCCGAAAACATTAAAAAGATGAAGTTTGATTCTTTGCTGAAAGAATATAGTGATTTTGTGCAAGATCAGGAGAACTCAGCTATGGAAAATTCACCAAGTGAAAGCAGTGTTTCAAATGATTCTGATAATTCAGTTAATAGTAGTTCTAGTGAGAGTGAAAGTGAAAGTGACCTCGATAATGATAATGCCAATTATCAAAACATATTTGAAGGTCAAGATCCAGAAATCAAAGAGTTGCTGGAGTGGGTAGTGTCTACTGGTATAGGACACAAACATTCAGATGCTCTTTTGAAAATTTTGAGAAAAAGACTTCTACCGAGTCTTCCTCAATCCACTAAGACATTGTTAAAGTGCGATAATGTGTAATGTTAAAAACTGGCTAAAATAAAATTTATGATCTCTAGCTTTTTTTATTATAATAATTTAAAAATCTATATAAAATGCATCGGATAAGTTTTGTAAAGTTAATACATATAACTTGATGTCAAAAAGTTTATAACGTTTAATAAATTATTTAAACAATATGTGTCTTTCATTTAAATATAATAACAAATTTCGATATAATAACGTTATTTAAACAAAATGTAAAATATATCGCATTTTAAATATGCACCGTTCATAACCTGCAAATTTTAAATCATTTTATTTGCTTGGCGGGTTCTTATCGGGTTTCCGAGTAGTAAACCACGCCAGGTGTGGGGGTTTCTGGCAAAAACGGCGAGCATAAAATCGCGTAATTTTATAAATACGAGAAAAACTGGAGAATAACCCGTCAAGATTTCTACCAGGGGCAATATTCAGCATATTTATTAATGACCCTAAAATGGGATTTTTGACAGAATCGTTAATCATGATTTATCAAAATTATATTCAATGATTCTGTCCAGGATTTTGCTTTACGGTAATGATTTTAATAAATTTTAATTACAATTCTATTGATTCCATTATTAATGCAGAAATTTTTATTATAATTTTGATAAACGAGATAATTGATTTTCATAATTAAACGAATATATGTTGAATATTTTTTTTTCCTTCCACGAAAAAGTCAATTTGATAAATGTGTAAAATCAATCCAAATATTTCGGTGCGAATATGTGAAAGGTGTAAAACTCCTGTTCAAACCCTCCGAGGCTTCCATAAAAAGAACCCTGATTCAATTAGGCAACTCGCAACTAGTCAGAAGAACCTTCCCACGCTCTACAAAAAAAAAGATTACACTCCCACCTCCGTAAGCCTCCTCGCGAATGCCTTGTTCGAAGGCTCAGCCGAGGAAAATTCTCGCGCTCAAAGTATAAGAGCGAGAGAGAGAGAGAGAGAGAGGGAGAGAGAGAGAGAGAGAGAGAGAGAGTGCAGTTCATCCCAACTGCACTAGGAGCAAAAAAAGCTCGGGAAGAAGAATAGAAAATATCTAAAAGTTGGGGAAGAGAAGGAAGAGGCGAAACTTAGACAAACGGCGATTCGCATGCGCAAGGCTTCAATTTCTCGCGAGCGCCCTTTATCCTCTCGTAAACGCTGGGCGCCCACGGAACTCTTTCTCTAAAAGCATACGAAACTTTACGACTTCGCATGCATGCGAGCCGAGAGAGAGAGAGAGAGAGGGTCGAGCTGCACTCGAGAGCCAGCACCACCGCATCGGAATATGCGAGAAGTCGATGGGAGAGAGAAAGAGAGAGGGAAGTTTGGGTAAAAATGGAAGAGTAATAAGTGAAAAGCGTTAATCCAGCCGCGGAATATACTGTACATGAAATTCGTCGAGTGACCTGCAGCGCAGAGTATATATATTTGACAGCGTTTTCTGCGCGCTACGAATCAGCGTGGAATAACTTTCAAGAGCTTTTTTCGAAACT
>CM053170.1:9557326-9817326 GCA_012977825.3 Pteromalus puparum | reverse complement strand
ATAATTCGCTCGATTACAGCGAGAAAATTCACTTTCGACCAACTTCCTACTGTGTATACTGTGTACCGATACGAACATCTCGTATAAGTCTCGCTCAGAGAATAGCCGGTTTCTGAAAACATTCCGTCATTTAATCTCTCGTGGCCGTATTCTCTTTGTCCATCTTCTCTCTTTCGCTCTCTCCCACGTTACACACACACACACACACACACACACACACATATATAGCTCCTTCGCATTTTCTCGACGCTGGTGTGTGGCACTGTATATACGTACTCTTGGAATCCGCAAATGGAGAATCCCGCAGAGGCGACTGAAAACGAATTTACGGCCTCGACGAGATTTTTCTCCGCGCGCGGGTACTTCTCCTCGAACAATAAAATTTTCGAGCCACTTGAGATTCAAGGAGGATTAAAATCAAGCCGCTGGACTATATCTCTACGCTCTTCGGCTTTCCTCTCTCATGTTCTGCTTGGCTCTTCTTTTTTTCTAACAATATGTTGGTTTTTGTATGGACGAGAGATCTTGCGCGCGCAAGCGAAATCCTGCATGGGCTTCTCCTGACTTTTTTCCATGCATATTTCATCCGCCGTGCGCTCGTCTTCATACGTTATACGAGCGGAGGAGTTTATGCGGCGAAAAAAAGAGCATTATACGCCGCCGGCGGCTTGGCTAAGCTCGCGAATTTTCATCTTCTTTTTTCGGGGAGGATTTTTAGCGGTCGAGTCAGAGCGAACGTGGTGTGCGAGATGTATATACATACCAGGGTGTATGTACACGGGCATCTTTAAACTTTATCGCATCTATCTAGCTGGGAGCTTAATTTTCAAGATGTGTCTGTGTTTATGAGCTTCCGGATTATCTTGATGGGGAGAAGGAGATCAGCGAGCGGTTGAAAGTTTTATGAATTGTTGTGCTGAGTTTGAGTTCTGATATTCGTAGCTCATTGATGGAATTAATTGTTTTGAATTAAAGTTTAATCATTCCACACCTCCAGCTCAATTAAAAGCCAATACACGCAGTAGTCTCCCCATCGATGGGTCGATGAAAATTGATAGAGAATAGCGACTCTCCCTTATCCCTTCGTCCTTTCTCACCGTCCTCTTTTTTTTCCTAAGCGTCACTGCAGCGCAGCCCGCGTCAAATGAAAGTCGTTACGACAGTCGCACGATCGAGCTGTCTTATATATAGCCGGGCATTAAATTAACTATATCGGATAAGCGAGAGCCGGTTGGTTCGCTCCCGAGCTCTCACGCGCGAGGCACACAAAGTAATGGCTTCGCCGGGGAATAGTTTTAAGTGCTTTTCCGTCACGGCTCATCGCTTAGAAATCTGTTCCTCCAGCTCTCCTCCACCTCCTCTTCACCTATACGCGACTTCTTTCCTCGAGTTTAGTGGCCGGCGGCCTTGCCTTTCCCGATAGGGACGGGACAAATCCGCTGCCATTGCTGCCATTCTCTCAGCTCTTTCTCTTCCCTTTTTTTTTATTCTTCCTGCCGCTTGTAATTCAGCCGCCGGTCGAACTGACTCGATTTCACGCCAGGGCTCTTAATGCTCCCTACGTCGATTATTGTTTTAATACGTTTATCTGGCTCTCAGCGCTTCGCGCGGCCAACTTGGCGCGGGATTGAATTTCAGCCCTTGGATTTTCTTTCTCTTTGAATTACGCGTTATTGCTCGCGATAGAATGGGCGGGGATTTATCAATGTTTGAAGTACATTTTAATGTTTCAATTACTCTACCATCAATAGTAAAAATCACTGCTGGTACGGTTCGATTATCCATCGAACAATAACTCGTAACATAACTCATAAGAAAACACCCCTGCCTCCCATTACGCCCCCGCAAAAACACGCAGGCATCACCGAATTATGCTAATAAAATTGCTGCTGGCTCTCCCCCAAACATTCAACCTTCGTGCCATTAATTAACCACGCTCATCCGAAATCACACACTAAAGATAATATGAAATCGCGTCAATCGTGAAAAACAATCCCTGTATAATTCCATTCGCGTTTATAACGAGCCACGCACGAGAGAGACAAGCGTCTAACCGTTGCTATGGTTACACTACTCATTTATTTCGATCGAAACGCTATACCATCAGAGAGCTCGTTATACCCAACTTACGTCGATTTTCACAGCGCGAGCTAGCGCCAAGGTAGTTATGCACGCAGTTGCGTCCCGAAAGTTCTCGGGGTGACTTTTAATTATACGCCGCGGCGCGCGCACCGCAAAACCGGTCAAAGTGAATTTTCATCGTCGCCGCGCGCGCGCGCGCACTGTCCATTATCCGTCCCTCTCTCTCTCTCTCTCTCTCTCTCTCTCTCTCTCTCTCTCTCGCTCTCCCTTGGCAATTAATAATTGTGTTTCTCTCTTTGCTCTCGCTGCCTGCCCGCTGCCGAGAAGAAATTAATAATGAAGTATTTGGAGCGAGAGCCGATATATAGCGAGAGCGGGCGGCGTTGAACAATTTTTAATCAACTTCAATTTTTTTTTTCACCATAGAAGCGAACGAGTTTCTGTTTTTTAATTAGATTGCTTTTGGTTCGCTCGCTTTTGTTTTTTGCGTATGTGATATGTGGTTGTTTTAAATAATGCGTATTTAGTGAAAGGCACGTACGTCGAGAATATTCATTAAGATGGAAAAGATGCGTTATATAGCGTGAGCGGCCAAATCAGCAGACCAAACAACGCAGTTTTAGCATTGGTGTCACACTACTATATCTAGACTCACCGCTCATATTGTTGTGAGTGAAATGGAAAAGTGCTTATGCGCCACCTATCTTCACCTGCCAGAGACACGGAGAGTATAAGCGGTAAGGTAACGAAAGAGCCAGTCCAAAACTGCTTTGTTTTTATAATTTATATCGCTTTAGGTTTGTTATCATATTTTCTCAATTTTCACTTTTTGACATCGCGCGGTAAAACTAACAGCCAATCAAAGGACGAATATAATGATAACCGCATGTTATTATTAGATTAAGATATAATAAAAGGATTCGTAAAAGAATAACCACGAATGCGTCAGCAGCGTACACCGAATAACAATCCAGTTCATTCAACGTTATGATTCCATAATTCACTTTTTTCTCGTATAAAATCGCGTACTAGCATCAGCTCACGCTTCATCAGCTAATCACTCTGCCAACCCAGCCTCCGCCGTCCGGGCGCTTTTGTCGCACTGACTGGCTGGCTGGCATCACTCGGCTAATTGCATTTTTCATTCTCGCTGAGCAGCAGCAGCAGCGGTCAGCGATTCCAACCACGCTCTCTCGTCACAAAGCGTCACTTTTGGCCGAATATTCGTTCGAGCTCTGATCCAACGAAATAATTAAGCGCAGGCGCGTGAAAATCATCGAGTTTCCGCGTTCCTGCCCACCGATTCGACCGATGATATACGCGAGAGAGCCGCACTAGCGCGTAATTTTTTTTTCATCGCTAGTACGAGTGACGCTCTTTAATAAACAAGCCGTAATCCCTGGATTTCACTTGGCTCTGGTCCCCGAGCTGATAACTCGATGAATTGCCGTTACGAACTAGAGAGAGCGAGAGAGAGAGAGAGAGAAAAGGGGAGACAGCGCATAGCAACTTCCGAATCAGTTTTAAATTAACCGAAGTTTTCTCGGCGAAAGAAAATTTAATCTTATGCTACAATAATTTCGCTCGAGAGCTTGCGCGGGAGGACAGGTGAGAGAGAGAGGAGGATATGAAAATCCGAAAGTTTCTTCCGCGCAGAGACAAAAAGATTACGGCGCGCGAAAAAAAAGGAGAGGCGGACTTGTTGAAGCCTGCGCGCGCTGTGAAGTTGAGAAACGGAATAGGGGAGAATGGGCCCTGTGCATCGCGGTAAGGGAAGGAAACTTATGTGCTGGGGGGGGGGGGGCGTCGAAAAACTTTGTTGAATCGCTTTTATCCAGTAGAACGTCGTCTAGGTCGTCTAGAGAACTCGCGAGCCATTTTCATCTTATAACAATATATAGCAATGGCTATGCTGCTCAGTTGTATTTACCATCGGCAGATGATGAACGAAATCATAATATAGTACGCACGGGAGTTTGTTGGTTGATTTGAATGAACGTTGTTGTTGATTTGTTATTGCGGAGTGGCTTCGGATTGTGATAATATCACGGGGAATTTCGTTGGAAATATTCGTTAAAATTGCATGAAATTACGAAGGACGTTGTGTTCGATATAACATGCTGATTTTATGAAATCGTGTTTAATTTGATTTGACAGTTAAACGTTACAATAACTTTGTACTGCGTCCATGTTATGAATTGAATAATAATGATACGCGAACAGGATTATTTCGTTATATTTCCTAAAGTTGGTTGCTTGAATTATTTTTAAGAGCAGCAAGTAATATGAGTTTTATTTAATTAACATCGCAAATTATTATTCCAGCGTGCTCGTGTATTACAATATGTACTTTAATAAAATGCTGAAGCCATACAGGATATTCACGATTTATCATTATAATTAGAGTGAAATCGATAACTCAGTTAGATATTTCCTGAGTCTGAAATACACGCTCTGATAACGGAAACTTGTAAAGCAAATAGAACCGTTATTAATCAATGTGCTTCTATGAAACGTTAATTACAACTTTTAATAATGCGAACACGCTTCTCAAATAGCAAATACGTAGAATATCTCGTTATAATTTTAAGCATTGCAGATTTCTTGGAAATCCGATTCAATTATTTTCCGCTAACTCCCCTTCGTCGGGTAAAAAACTCTCATTATTATTTTCATCGGCATCTAAAAACGAGTGGAAAAAGTCGTTTCCTAGATCTTTTCAAAGAGACTTCCTTGACTATTTTTCACAAAATTTCAGACTCGCAGACGATTTAATTAAAGAACGTTCTTCACAACCGATATATCAAGAATTCAATAAAAAAAAACCTGAATAGAGTCTCTCTTTTATTCAATCAGGATCCAATCGAAGCTACATACAGAAATATTTCTCTATTCACGCCAGCTTACACCGAAGAGCGAGCATAACCACATTCGCATCCATGCATCCATATAAGCGCGCATAAAACGTGCCATTCATAAACGCGAATACGCAGCCTACACACTCGACTACGAACAACCTCGGCTGAATACAAACGACGTTTTCTAAAATTGGCTAGTCGAATACGCGATGATGGAAAACACAGAAAACAGCCTATATGAATCCGATAGACGTTTATAAATACACCAGAATGAAATCCCAACGCTATTCAAGATAAACCAGCCTACACACGTATAACGCCGCCCTTCTCACACTCACAATGAATCCTTTTGAAGTTCACGCGTACACCACACAGTGACAGCAGTTCTCTGACAAATAGGAGCCGAGTGTGCCGGCTATTATTTGCAGCGCGCGCGACTCCTGGAGAGAAAGAAAGCCGAGAGCAAAGTCTTCGACTTTCGTGACGTACGACTGTTGGGCAAAACGTAGCTTTCGGGCTTAATTAACGAGCTCGCGGGTCAGTGGCGGTATAGTTTTGCTCAGCTCGCTCAAGAATTCGGCGCCACGTGCCGCCGCCGCTACCGCCACAGCGAATGACGTTGAAATACGACGCCAGCTCTTTCTCCATTCACTATATATATACGTTTGTGTGTGTGAGTGTATGTATGTGAAGCGAGTTCTCAAAACACGTCTCGGTGGCGGGATCTTTTTTGTCCGTATGGAGCCGCGTGGATTACCACAGCTGTGACTCTCGGGTCGTATAGGAAAAAAGCCGGTTGTCCGATTCGGGATAAATCAATGGAATGCCGGGAGAGAAAAAGTCGGTGAGATTTGCGAAAGAGTTAGTGTAGTTTGACTAACTGTTTTTAGAGTTTTTGGAAGCTTTAGGAGATTTAGGTTTAATTAAACCCGCATATAGAATTGAAGGAACGCATCTATATGATTTCTCGATTGAGTTGCCATGCAGAGTTGCTCGAATAATCATGGTTTATCGAGCGAGGTGTATAAATACAGTGACGCGCGATACGGCTCACGGAAATTAACGCTAGCGTAATGGTCTATCTAATAAATTGGACGAATAGACAGTCTCATTAGCCATAGAATTAGTTCGCGATGAAACGAATTTCTGTTGCCTATGCGTATATGGCCGAACGCTTAATTAACTGTCACTAATTAAAATTATACGAAACATCTGGAATCCAACATCTCTCTATTGTCCGACTGTTTCTATGGTTATATCACTCGTTCTGTTAAATTACTTAACGGGAATAGCTTGATAAACTCATTAGTTAATCAATGCAACAGTATAACGCGTAAGCGCAATCATCAAATCGAGCGACGTGTGGTACACGCTTTATTATTGATGACGCGGGTTAAGTATTAACCATTTCACGCGCATAACGTTAATCCTTTCTGTTAAATAATTCAAGGTACAGAATTATGTATGAAACATAATAATAATTATTCTATTTCACACGCTTGAGAACAATTTGATAGAATAATAAAACGCTTTGTATACATGGAGATGTATGCGCGCAGTTGTTTTAAAAACAGCGGAACGTGAAAAATACAAGAAATACTCTCTACAAATCGTGCTCATGGATTACTGTCGAAACAAAAACTTTCTCAAAAAATTCCGTTCGGGGCTATCATTCTCTTTTACGTCCTACAATGTTTACTGAAAACTTTTCAAGACCAGTGACGTGAAATATAAAAGAAACGTGGAAAAGGCTGCAAAAAATTCAGTAGACGTGTACACGATAATTATGCTCCGGAGTAAAAAATATCAGAGGATACGCAAAACTTTGAAAATGCATATTTTTACGATTCGTATATTTCGCGCAAAAAAGTATTTGTGCTTTTTTTACAGAAAAGTTTTCGCGTATAAACTTGCAAAATCTTTTACGTCGCATGTAAAGTTACATCTGCACATCTACATAATATTTATTTCGATCCAAAATTCTCTCCACCACCCAACTGTATATAAATTTAAAAGTCAACCAAACATCAAGCTTTATCGTAAATCGAGCGATCGCAGAGCAGCGATTATAACAGCAAAATCGACGCAACAACGATAGCAGCGCACAATCAACCGAAAAGCCAGAGAATCGCGGAAAGAGTAAAAGTCAGAGAGACAGATTTCTGGTCAGCGCAGCTCACAGACATCCCGTGCAAAAAAGCTCCGAAACGAGCGATCGTAGACACATGGAGAAAAAATCGCGGGAGCGCATAAGAGTCGGAACAAGGGGACGGGCCGAATTCCCCTTTATTGCAAGAGCGAGAGAGAGAGAGAGAGAGAGAGAGAGACCGATAACGACGTTACCGGTCTCACGAGCGCGCGGAGTCACCCGGAACTCATTTCCTAGGGATGCCGCCGCCCCGTAACGTAGTTTCGTCACGTAACGATTTCACTCCACTCTGTGTTCTCGCCTATATCGCCCTTTTTGTCGGCTGTCTTTTTCTTCCTCTTCTCGCTTCCCGAGCAGCAACGGTACGTTTGAAAAAAATGCCGAGCCGCGTTAACGCAGATTCGGCTGGATCAGCGAATCGAAGCGGCTGCAGCGTTGTTTTTTTCGAATAAGCGAGAGAAAGATCGGAGCTTGCACTTGCCAAAATTCTGCTGAAGTGCAGTTCGAGAGGACCTGTGAACGGCCGTTTCGGCGAAAAATTTTAGTCGAAGTGGGACGGTCCTTAATTTTGGTGTAATATCGAAGAGGGAATTATAAAGCTTTTGTTTGTTCTCTCGCACGTGATTCAACTAATTTTCGAATATCCACTCGTGCAATTTCGTTGAACACTGAAAAACGGTCTATAAAAATTCATGAAAACGTAAATCAAATTTCGAGTTATTCTTCCGGCGAACTCTTCAAAAGCTCTTTATGCTCGCCGCGCACATTCTAAAGTGCACGCGCGTATATCGTTCACAAACGTGTATATACGTTCGAGCTTTAATGCTTTTTTCTTCAGCCACGAGAGAATACGCGCAGCGCAGCGTCTAGAGCTCAATAAATCCTTCTATAGCAGAGAAAAGCGCGTGTGTTGTTCTTTTATTCGATCGACTCGAAATCCCAGCGAGAGAAAAGTNATGCCTACGCGAGAGACAGAGAAACAGAGCGAAACGCAGAGAGAGAGAGAGAGAGAGAGAGAGAGAGAGAGAGAGAGAGAGAGAGAGAGAGAGAGAGGCTCAGTGATATGAAATTTCGCGATATGATATTCTTTTTGTATATACGTACATGCATTTTATTTTTTCATACCAACTCACCTGGTAGAATCGGTAACCCACTTAATAGCCAGTTTTTAGAATGCGAATCTAAGAACTGGGTTGTTTTCATTGCCATTTCTTAGGCAGAATGAAACGCCTTTTAACCTACTTAATGGGCACTTCTTGGATTCAATCTGTTTACCTTGTTTCTAAGTACAAACTGCCCATTATAGTTGGTCGAGTAACACAACTGAGTTACACGTGGCTTATCGCGGTTCGAGGTTAGAATCGGAAAATCGTAGCTAACAGGCTTGGATTCGAGTGTTTTGTTTAAAGGAAAGTATAGAATAATTATTTGCATACTTTTTGGAAATTTAAAATGTCTAGTTTTTTCACATTTTACTTAGCCAGTTTTTGCCTTTACGCCCATTTTAAATGGGCACTTTTCTACCAGGGGCATCAATCACTATAATTTTCTCCCTCAGCTATACTCGCTTGGTAATAATAATCGCAGTCGCGAAAGCGCTGCAGCCCCAGCCATTACTCATCAAGGATCTAGACTTTGAAAATTATCGTTGCAACGCTCTCCCGCTCTTCCCGTAACAAAGACAGTCATTTCGCATCACTTGTGTATGTGTGCGTGCGTGCGCGCGCGCGCGTGTGTGTGTGTGTATGCATACGTATACACATTCCTCAAGACGAAGCTTTCTCTCTCTCTCTCTCGCGCGCATCAAACACAAAGCGCGAGCGAGAGCTAAGACGAAAAGGAGCTCTCTCTCTCTCTCTCTCTAGCCTGGGCCAGGAGTCTCTGCCGAAAGACAACGACAGGGGAGGGCTGGCTAAACTTCAAGACAGGCGGAACCGTCATCTCCAGACCGGACATGACAAAGTCCCGCCATTTCTAAAGCGAATCCCCCTTCCCGAATACTATCTCGCGTTTCCTCTCTCTCACCCTCCGCCACCGTCGTCGTCGTCGTCGCAACGACTATTACTCTCTCGCCCCCTCGCTTGCATTGTCCAGAGAGTGCGTCTTGCATATTAAAACGAGCTCGCGCTGCCGTACGCGCTCTACGCTTGGCCTTTAGAGCGACGCGACGACGTCGTTGACAAAAACTCACCGGAAGCTCACTTATGTCCGAGGAATATATATACTCATGGAGCGCGTGCGATTTTTTTCGTGCGAACTAATTAAGCATTGATCGATCAATGCAATATTGAGCTCAGGATGAGTATTTAAATGGAGCGAAATTGAGCATGTTGAGAATGCGCCCTACATTCGGAGACTTGCACTATGGAGTGTGACAAATAGCCGATATCGAGAAGCCGGTAGCATTGTCACTATTTCTGTCGAGAGCTGCATAGTAAATGGAGGATCTTTACTATTTCATACGCGCAGCAGCTGCAGCAAAACGAGAGCTATTTTAATCGTTACTTGATTGGCAGAATCCGATATCGCGAATGGCTCGTGAATAACTAAAGGAGTATTCCAGTGGCAACAACACGTGTCGTTTAAGTAGTGAAGTGTCGGTTCGACCAGACACGTTAAAATTTTACCACGTCGTATCTCACCTTGCTTATCAAACATTCACCTGCATCTAGCAAACCAGATATCTAATTAAATTCGCACCACGCAGTGCGAATAAACTCGAGAAGCTCTTTTCGCATCAAACAACAACGGCTATGCTAATTCCGAAACAGCCGTATATATATACGGATAGCCATCAGCGTTAAAAAAGCGGAGAACCAACGGCAACTAGCGCTCAGAGAAGAGATAATAGCCCAACGAATCCAGAAATGAATTGCGCAGCGCGACGAAGAGGTGAAAGAAACGGCAAAAGTGAATAAAGGAGGACGAGAAAGAGAGGGCGAAGACTCGAAAGGAGCTTGCGAGAAGAGAATAAAAGAAAAACAAGCGCGAGAGAGAGAGAAAGAGAGAGAGGCGCTCGTAACAACTGTAACTTTTGTAATTGAGTTTTGTCGTCTCGCGCGTTCCGTGTACATAACCCCTTCTGCTCTCTTTGTCTCTCCGTGGACGCTTTGTAAATTGGAATGTTTACTGCCGCACGCGCGAGCGAGCCGCGCGCGAGAGGATAAAAATAATTGTCTCTCGGCGCGCGCGCGCGCGCCAGGAATAAACTTTGTAATCGTAAAAAGAACGATTCTTGAAAGTGTGCGGTGTGTGCTTAGACACAAGTTTTTTTTNTTTTTTTTTTTTTTTTAAAAAAAAAAAAAAAAAAAAAAATATTGATGAGTCGTTTGCCCTACAAACTGCTGATTGCCGTAGAAACTAAGATGATAAAACGAGAAGCCAGTTTTTTCCCGATTTTTGAGAGCGCATCGTTTTAAACTCCTTGGCTAAGAATCGCAAAAATCCGCTGCTGCCTCGTTCCGTCAGCAAAATTAAAACTTTTTTCCTCGCTCATCCCGATCATAACTTTCAGCGTCTACTCTCTTCTTTTTTTTTCCTTACCCTCCTTTTATGCCAACATAATTTTTATTGCACATTCGAGGTCCGCCTGCAGCCAGTGGCCTATAGCTAGACAAAAGCCAGCGCATCCGCAGCTGAGGATAAAAAAAAACCGACCTGGGAGAGAGAAAGTAAGAGGATATAAAAGCTCCGCGGGCACAATCTGGTCGAGGAATATTTACCGAAAGGAAATTAAGAAGTCTATCGAGAGTGCCGGCGGTGAGGAGCCAGTCCATCTTCTTTCTATACTTCTTCTTCTTCTTCTTCTNCTTTTTTTTTTTTTTTTTTTTTTTTTGTCTTTTATAAGAGATTAATATCTTCCGGAAGCAGTCTTGTACTTTTGTTATTATTCTTCCTGCTCCTCATCATTGCCCTTCTTTTTCTTTACGAGGAATACGGGGGGCTTTTTTGCTCTCGCGAACTTGACTCGCCATCGCCGTTCGCCGTCTCTCTAGACCGGAGCTGGCGGGGAAAAATGTAGCACCGGAAGTCGGATTTAAAGGGTCGGCGATGGACGAGAGAAAGGGATTTACAGAAGATTTCAGGTGCAATTAAAAAGCGTAATTTTCGTTTGCGCTTTTCAAGTTAGCCGTTCGCCTGACAAATGAGTCAACACTCTTTTTATTCTGGAAAATTGTTTATCTGCAGCAATTTTTTAATCAGACTGTATCGTTAGAAGCTGGAAAATTAGAATAAATTTTTTTCTTTTTAAAACTTTTGTCCTTCATTTGCACCAACACATTTTGGAAAAATTAATTAACCCTAACCGAACATAAAGCAAAATTAAACTATCAGTGTTATCCACGTAATCCTACTATAAAAAAAAAGCAGCCACACACCCGCTGACCATCTTCATCCCAATAAAAATAAACTTAATCAAAAGATAAAAAAAAAGAACCGCAACAAAAGAGACGCGACGACAAGACCGCTCTCTCGCGCGCGGATCTACATCTTCCATCTCTGCTATATTCCCTCCTCCCACACGCGGAATTATCTTCTCTCCGGCAGCGGGTCTGCCGGTGTCTAGATTTATGAAGATTTTATGCCGACGATCCCGCGCCCCATCGCCCTTTTCTTCCTTCGCATCGCCTGTTTATTCCGGGCAAGTTTACAACTGGCTATACATAGAGTGAGCGCGCGCGCCGAATATAAAGATGCAAAGCAACGAACGACGAGCGGAGCACACGTCGTTTTCTCTCTCTCTCTCTCTCTCTCTCTCTGTCTCTCTTTTTTTCCGGCAATGGTCAGGATCGCTCGATTGAAAGCCCATTTGTCGGCCGATGGCTGTCGTAAAGCCATCGGCAACCTCGTCGCTATCTCTTTCTCGATCCCTGCGTCGACTTTTATCGCTTTATTGTGTGCGTTTCGGGTTAGAGAGTAGTGTACGCAGATTTTACAATTGTGCGACTGTGGAACATCCAGTTGAGGATTCATTGCGCATTAAGGATATCGGCGACTGCTGTTCGTATACGATTCGACGAACTGAAAGGTAAATCACGCGTGGTCTTTTGGAAAACTGCGGTTTGGTAGACAGTTTTACATACCGAACGATAGAGCTTAATTTCGTTGTCGTTGATATGCAGCGAGTACATTCTGAAGGAACGTAATTTTACGACGCTCACAGCTCTACGCGCGACTCCATCGAAAGGACGACTACAAATTTACCGTGTAACGGTGAGCGAAAAGTAGAGACGAAGAGAGAGAAGGGGGAATGACGTAGTAGAGCTGATGTACCTGAAAAGCAGCAGCAGCAAAGTTATCCAGCGTACGTTATACCCATATACGGGCGGAACTCTTGCCAAGAAAGTCGGAAGAAAAAGCCGGGGATACATCTCTCCGGGCGAGAGCTACTGGTATATATATACTTTATGTGTGCGAACGGAATTTCTTGCCGGTTTGCTATTTGAGCTTCGACTTTTTCCTTTTATTTACGAGCTGGTGCTGCTACGGGTTTACCTTTGGCTAATTGCGCGAGCCGCAGCAGCTGGGAGACGATGAGGTACAAGGTTGCTTTGCAGTAGGATGTGACGTAGGCAAGACTTTGGGTGTATATTTTTGGAGGCCCCGGATGCAGGCTTTGTGACGACTTGGTAAAAAGTTCTTCTCTACTGCAGAGTCGAGCAATCGTCGTTAGGAACTTTTCTTAGCGTCGATTATAGTAATGAAAAAAGTTTCCGAAAAAGCTTAACGTTTGATTAGCAATTACTTTTGACGAATTGACACTTTACCAAGTAGAATAAAAGTAGCAGAGAGAGTTCTTTGTTGCCGGTAGCTATCTACATGGAGTCGAAACGCGAATCGCTCGATGGTGAAATGGCCAACAATTTGGTAGGTTTGAGAAGTAAAATCATAGCGAACTCTTGAAAAAGAAACGAAAAACTTTCGATATCGATTGATTTGCATACCAACGCATAGAGGTGTGGTACATTGAAAAGGAATCGATAGCATCCATAGGATCATAAGATAAGAAATTCGCTTATGGCCTGATAAACTTTGCACGCTGTATACCCCGAGAGTAATCATGTAGTGTTGTTTTTTTTCGCCATACAACCCGTGGTCTACTGCCTACATATTTTCACGGCGTATTCATTTATCTCAATATCAATCTTTTCTTCGATTCCTGCGCGTGCATACATCTTCCAAGTTCTCACCATTTTTTTCTCTAAATACCTCTGCAGTCCTTTTCTGCAGTTCTCTAACCCTCAGCTAGACTTTCGCTGAACCGCGCGTATGTGTGAGCTACCTGGGCGATTTATGAGATCCCGCGGGAGTGGACTATCTTTGCAGGAAGTAATACCTTCTCTCTCTCTCTCATATCCACCCCTCGATTGTGTACAGCTACACACCCTGTGTATATACGCCGTTCCGCTCTTTCTCTCTATCTCTCGTCCCTTTCTTCGCGTGGCCTACTTCACGCTCTCTTTATCTCTCTCTTGCTCTCTTCAGCAACTTAGTATTAAAATCGAAGGATGCGAGAGGGAGTCGAGAGTTATATTGTCGGGTGTGCGTGCATACGAGAGAGAAAGAGAGAAAGCCAGGGAGATCCAAGCTCCTCTCGTTTTCAGTAGATCGAGCGTGAGGGAGTTTATCGCGAGTGGATGGATCTCTTCGCGAGAGGAAATCTGCTACCGCTGCGGTCCGAAAGGGGTTTCTCTTCTCTCTTTCTGCCAGCGGTACAGTGGGATTTTTCAAAGGGTTCCCTTTTAACTTCTCGTATTTTCCGCGGGAATTTTTTTTTTCACTGCTACTGAAAGCTCGCTTTGTTAAAGAGCTTGATAAGGAGCGGACGAAATGCTGCGAGAGAAATGGGAATGTGGTAAGTAGGGCAAAATTTTCCTGCGGTATAAAAAAGCTCGAATTAGTTAGCTCATCATCGGGCACTAATTTTTTTTCCCCGAAAATAAGCGACGTTAACTTATAATAAAAATCCCATCCAGAAAGCCGGAAAAAAACGCGACCACATAATTCCTACTCTTCCAGGAGATATGTTTACGTGGAACGATGTTTTTAAAAAACACGCTTCTGCCATTATCCCCATATCTCATTCCATATTTTCAAACGACCTCGCGAGAGCTGGAGTATCTCTCACAGCCGTACACGCGACGAGGACAAAGCAAGCGCGCATAGTAGCAGCATGAAGAGAGAGCGAAAAAGGCGAATTCCCTTCCTTTTTAAAATTCGAATCCCCCGACGCGACCTTGAGTCTTCCCGTCGTCCGACAGAGAGAAAAGCTCACTTATCTTTACGAGAAGGCGTTCTCCTTCCATAAAACGTAACAGCGCCTAGAACGACATTCCCTCTCCAGTGTGTATATGTGCAGTGCATGTGTGTGTGTGTGTGTATACGATCCTCGGCGCGTCGCGCACACGTTTACCTATTTTAGTCCACTTTTCTAATCGGACCTGCTCTCGTTCTCCCGCGAAATCAGTCGATTTCTCCCAAAGGACTGTATCGACGATCGGTCGCCGGATAAAAAAAAGAGAAAGATACGGGGGGAAAGGGTAAAAGGCAGCGATGCTATATACTCGTCGGCAGCCGAGGAAGTAATAAAAGGAAGAGGCGCGCGGATGGTCGGAAGAGTAAAAAGGAGGGAAAATCAGTGAAATAAAGAAATAGCGTAACGGCAGGACGATGGAAATAAAGGGAAGAGCTGATAGAGATGGCGAGTGAGAATAAGAGAGACAACAATGGCGAGTGTCTACATTGTCTACATCAGTAGAGAGGAGTTACTGCTTGAAAGTAGACGATCGATGGAACTCCGCGAAGTAGGCGTAATGAGCTCCAAGCAGGATTAATTCTTCCATCACCTTATTTCACTGCAGAGTGATGATGAATTCGTTCGTTTGCCGGAACAATCAACAAGCCTACAATATTCAAGGAAGCTTTTTAACTCAACGCGCAAATCGCAGCACTAATAGACACGTCGAAAGAAGCACAGCGCACACTGGCAGCGGAAACAAGTAGCTTCTCTCATCAGACGCTATAGCGGCCTTAAGTGCCTGGACGATCGACTTTGAAAATCCCCCGGAGGCTCATTAGCTCGCGCGCGTTTCTCTCCTCCCTCTCACACCCCTCACAAGTTTTATACGTATACTACTTGCGTAAATCGGCTGCTGCACTAAGCGCGTAAAACTTTCAGTTGTGGCTGAGCTGGCGGAGGCAGCGCTTACTTTTAAATAAATTCTTTGACTGGCGAAAGCAAGATTCATGCGGTTCAGAGGATTACGCGGTCGAGGCGCTGAATTTTAAGGAACTTCCCTAATGCCCCGTATATTACGCCCGGGCTTATACGCCGCCCGCGAGCTCGATATTAGTATAGAGGCGAATTTCGAAAATACCGAGGTAGAACCGATAAATGACGATGTATGGTGGCTCTGTGTTTATAGGCGAGAGCTAAAGTTGTTGCGGGAGAGAGATGCCCTGTTTTCGCGAACACGTTTGGAAGTAGGTTACACGGCTGCCGGGAAACTTGCTAGGATTAAATAATTGAGAGATGGTGAGCTAATGCTGTCGAAGTTTTTGCGGATCAGGTTTGCTTAGGTGTCTAGATGATCGCGAGATTTTGCTCGACGCGATGGAAGTTCGCGACTGTTGATTCTGGAGCGCGGGTAGTATATCCACTTTAAAAAAGGCTGATTCAGCTTTACCGCTGCTTTTTTTTCAAGAAGGAGTTGGAAATTTCGCGGAAGATTGTGTAGGTATACCTATAATACACGTTAATACACGTCGGTGTGGTGAAAGTTTCATTTTTAAAAGTTTACTCTGAGGCCTGAATAGTATAGTTTGTGAGCATTAACTACCAGTTTGTATTATAATTACCGTGGAAGTAGGTCGAGTCGAAGATAGTTTTCGACATTATTCCAGCAAGTATGAACAAGACTTTCGTCTTTGCCCAATTATCAATCTTGCAGTGGGTACGTATTATAAGAGTAAACGCAAACTTCTTTAAGCTTCGCTTGATCCGTACCTACTTTCGTGTAAGTCATTGTTGATTAAAAGAGTAAGCTCGAGAGAAGATTAAACGATTAGAAGCGGATTTTGCAAAACTGGTTCAGGCGTATATAATTGCGTAGTTATGCGTTAATTCTTTCTCGTATACAGCTGTTAATCACGTGACATATACTTTGCGAATATCGTCGATGCGAGATTAGAATCACACCGCCTACTTATCCAACGTTCCCTAATTATACGAAATCCGATACTTATAAAGGAGCAAAGCTGAAGCCTCGTTGAACTTTGCTAATTTTGCAGTGAAATAAATCATCATACAAAAAAACACAGTTGATTCACGTTTCGACCACAACGTTCGCAAACCCAACAGCCAAAAGCTTTGCATTCCCATCAGTAATCAAAATACTGCGGGCGGGTAAACAGAGCCGTAAATTATGTATCTCATTACCGGGGATACCGTGACCGATTGCCCATTACCAAACGAAATTCAGAAACCACACACAACTCATTCGACCATTCAAAACTCAGAATACTCAGCCATTCGGCCGAAGCGAGCAAACCACGCGAGCTGCAGCTCCCTCGAGGCGCAGACCAGAATTAGCCATCATGGCATAATGAGAATCAATCCCATCGTTGATAATACACCGCACCCGTACACAGCTCTCTATATCTATTTATCAAACACAGCAGCAAACAAATTTTTTTCTTATCTTTTTCTTGCTTACAGACTCGTCCGAAAGAAACCGCTAAACGTTGCCGGTAAATGCGAGAGAAGAAGGAAGAAAGGACGAGGAGGAGTTACTTGAAAACGGTAGCTCGGCTAACTCCTTAATCAAACATAAGCTTTGCCCTGTAAGCCGGCCTAAACTTACGCGGCCGTGAGAAAGCGAGAGACAGAGGAAAGGTATGGTGGTGGGGAGGGAGGTAAAAGCTAGAGATAAGCTTGTTTCTGGCCTTCTCTCTTCCTCTCCATCTATCTCGCGTTAATGCAAGCGCGCGCGGTTAATCGCGCGGACTTGCAAATTGGCCAAAGCAAGCCCTCTTTTGAATTGATATTCAAATGCGAGCGTCGACAGAAAGACCGAGCGATTGCGCTCCGCGCACAAAGGAGAGAGCGAGAGAGAATGTTTAGGTGTCTAATTGTGAATGATGGAGCGGGAGCTTGAATTCTAGCTGAGCTGGATTATTACATCGGCTGCTGTTGGCACAGAGCGATGTTCGCTGAAGTTTTAATGATTCCTCGCGCGAGCTTCTGAGTAGCTGACGCTGTACTGCGATATCTTTGAAATGATTCGCTTTGTAAGGCGTCTGACCGCAGGCGGACTTATATATCTACTGATTTATTATCTCTTTGAAGTCGTAACGTTATTTTCATATATTCAGAATGGCGTGCTGTATGTATATAAGCAGGCGCCTCAAAACTAATTCATCCCGCACTTCATCACGTCTGCTGATAAAACTTCGGGATCTTAGTCTCCTGGCGGTGTTTCTCGCTTTTTAATTAATTAGAGTCACGACAGGTCAATGGATCACCAACCACGCGTACGCGTGACTGTCCATTCGCGTATAATAGCAAAGCGAACAACTGCAGCGAGAAATTCGCGAAAAAGCTCCCGTCATGCCAGCCGAGCAGTGAAGGCGCATGAAGAACGAGCCGGAAAAAAGGAGGGAGAGAGAGAGAGAGAGAGAGAGAGAGAGAGAGACAAGCGCATGTCACGTGTCGACTCTTATGAAAATGGACGACGAGCTGGAGACGTGTTTGCTATCCACAAAAGCGCTTTCCGTGCGAGAATTCGACGCTGCTCCATCACGCGGCTGCTGCTGCAGCTGCAATGCCGTCACCTGCAAGACGACGTTGCGAATTGGGTTTTGCGAAAGTGCGCGGCACGAGAGCCCGTTGTTTTTCCGAAGCGAAAACATTTTAAAGGATGAAGATTTTCTGAGCCGAGTGCAAGAGACGCTGCAGCTTACGGATTACCTTTTACCGATAACATAACGCAGTATTTACGCATAAATAAGTATGTAATGTACCAATTTTTTAAAAAATTTTCTCTCCTCCAATTTTTGAATTTACGGTTCGCCAACTTTCTCGCTGTATAAGACAGAGGATGAGCTACTCTCGGACGCAGAAGCCTGATGTGAAAAATTAGTAGCGACGGAGCTTGGAAAGCTTTTAAAAGTTCTGTGTTTTCGAAAACTTATACCATCCTACAGCACCGAAGTGTATTAACATCGACTGTGAAATAAAAAGCCGGCGCGCTTAAAGCCAAGATGAAAAATACGGTTAAAAGCCCATTCCTCCCAGCAGCACTGCGTCCTTCCATCATCGGTCATCCGGAAAAAATGCATTCCATCTGTGAATATTAAGAAAAGCACATCGGAACGTCTCGCAAGAAAGCTCTCTCGAGCTTTTTCTCACTACTTGCTCTCCTAAATTGATTACACCGTAGCGCGCGCATTAAGCTCTCTCCCGCCGGCATAAAACAGCGCCTGCACCGAAATAATCACCGAAGATCAGCGCTGGGGAAAAAGAAGCCGAGATGAGGCACTTTTTCACGCGTAGCTCGCGCTTCAAAGCTGATAATCCAGTGCGCGCCGCAGCGGATAAAAAGCAAAACCGCCGCTAGCGCTGAAAAGAGAACAACGTTGAGCAAAAAAAAAGAAGAAAACAACGCGAAGAGAAAGAGAGAGTACACGGTTAATCAAAGTAAAAAATTTTCTCCCGCGCGTGCGTGCCCAGCGCGCTAAAAGAGAGCGAAAGAAATAATGTAGCGCGGGAGCTTCGTCCTGAAAGCTTATTTTCGCAGGAGAGAGAAGCTCGCGTGTATATATTCGTATATACAGGAGAGAAAGAGAGAGAGAGAGAGAGAGAGAGAAAGAGAGAGAGAGAGAGAGAGAGAGAGAAAGAGAGAGAGAGTCGCTCGTAACGCCAGGGCGACGACGATATCGTAAAGTAGCCCTGACTGTGTGGGTGTACATGGGGAAGAGAGAAGTGGATCGAAAGTACAGCCGAGGCCCTCGCGAGAGAAAGCCAGGTTAAGCCTCTGGGCGAAATCTCGCGACCGCCGACGCTTCATTACTTTTTAGCCGCACCTTCGTCCTCTCTCTCGTGAGCGCAAGCAAGAGAGCGAGCCCTTGCTCCTTTTCGCACGAGCTACCGTCGTGTGCGTTGTAAGCGCTCTCTGCTACGGAGCACGTCGTTTTTGTCGCGAGCTGAGGTGACTTTTCACGCTCACGGGATGAGCTTCTTTGTAATTTAATGGGGTTTTATTGAAAGTGATACGTTTTTGAAGCTTTTTTTTCTGGTTTCGTTGGGTCATGGAAATGGATTTATGTTTAGCAATATTGTGTGGGAATTTTTAGTTTCCCTATATAAAAAAGTCATGACCGGATGAAGTGAAGCCAAGAATGCGTCAATATGATTGGCTCGTGTAGTGCGCATGCGTCAAAAGTATCGTTAGAATTTTTTGATTTGTTTTTGATTTCTAAAATTGATCCTAATACAAAGAATGTAATATATTACTATAATACATATCAATAATTATTAGTTGTGTATTTATAATATTCTATTGTAAATATTATCATTGTTACAAAAAGTGACATGATGTGAACGTTGACACGAACTGAGTTGAGACATAACCTTAAAATTTTAAAAGGTAGTTGGTGACGAAACCGCGGCAATTTTGAAATTTACATGAGCGCGAAATGAATCAATCATATATTGTAAAGTTTGATATATTTCCGTAATAGAAAACAAATATTAAAAATATCAATCAAGCATTTATATTTCATTTAATAAGTTAATGAATTAATATTCTACTACAGTGCGCGCAGCGCACTGCGCCAAAAGTCTAGTCAAAATAAATTTCGTGCTTCTGTAAGCTTTTAAGAAATAATAGAATTGTTATCAATGTTGAAAATTGTTCGATAAAAATACGTGTTTCATATTAAAAAAGCGCCAACGTGTGAAACCAAACACTAAAGTGGTCATCGATAAGGGCTACTATATACGAATCATACACGAACAAAGGGATAAAAATATATTCAATCAATACGGCACACTCGCCCTTCGATTATCCCTCTTTGTAGTAACGCAAACAAGGCATATTATTAGAACATACAAAAATAACAAAATCATCTAATCGATGCTCCTCAAAGCTATAACAAAGCTATATTCATAAAATACGAATAAAGAGAGTATTAGAGTGCATCTGCGAACATCCACGTGTAAAAGAAAATTCCACAAAGCAGCTCAACACGATCGAATATTTCTCCCCACAAAACTAACCTCGTCGAAGCGACGAAAGCTCATTAACAATGACATATTCGCGCAAACGAATGGAAATCGCATTAAATAATTCCGTGGCTGATCCTGTCTTTCACGAGAGGCGCGCAAAGTCAGCCAGAGAGAGGGCTTCGCATACAGCCAACTCCGCCTCTGTTTACGCTCGCTTATCGCCAAAGATAATCGCTTCATTTTCCCTCCAATGAATTATTGATTCAAAGCATTCCCG
Source organism: Pteromalus puparum (assembly GCA_012977825.3). Lineage (NCBI taxonomy): Eukaryota > Metazoa > Arthropoda > Insecta > Hymenoptera > Pteromalidae > Pteromalus > Pteromalus puparum. The sequence goes on along the minus strand of CM053170.1, from coordinate 9,796,732 downwards.
TGACACACAAACTCCTCCTCCGCTTCGACAACTACATAGCCGGGCTCTCGCTCTTCCTCTNCTCTCTCTCTCTCTCTCTCTCTCTCTCTCTCTCTCTCTCTCTCTCTCTCTCTCTCTCTCTCTCTCTCTCTCTCTCTCTCTGTGCTTCATTCGTTCTCTGCGCGTCTTTGTCTCGCTTTATGAAAATTCCTGCGCGGCTATATTATATTTCGCGCTCGCGCGCGTTTCGGAAAAATTATGTGCTTCAGAAATTCAAACAGCTTGAAGTTAATAATGCTCGCATTCCTTATAGAATAAAGAGATGCATGACCGTAATTTAATTAAACGCGACATAAATAGCTGAATATCGTCGATCTACCAGCTGTTCGTTAATTGAGTCCGTCGAAAGCGAAGCCAAACACTCGTAAACGTCATTAGCGCGGTAAATGAAAGCTCCCGGTGTTTGAAAAGCAAAGATCCTGTTATACCGCCACTAATAAAAGCGTCGAAAATCCCCCCACAGCCCTCAACTTTCCAAAAACATTTTCATTCTCAACGCAATTCAAATTAATCCGCGTGCATGCGCACAGCTGCCCGCAGAAATTCCATTCCTCCTCTCTAACCCCCGCGCACCCCTAACGCAATAGAGAGAAACCAGGAGCAGCAATAATCCAGGCTCGAGGCGTCAAGTCGCGAAAGCCGCAGTAGAATCGGAAAGATTTTCGAGGTCACGGAAAGGAGCTCTTCCCCCATTGTTGTCGCTGTCCGATATTGACTTGACGAGGCGTCACCGGCTGATCCCAGTCTGAAAGACCCTCGGAGATTTCGGACTCTGCTCGCAGAAAGCGAGACGGGGGTATACAACAAAAGACGCGATATCGCTTTTGAAAGAGAAGAAGCTCGCTCCGACCTTTCGACGACTCACTATTACGTGATGTGTGTGTGTGTGTGTGTGTGTGCGGGTGTGTTATGTATTTTAAATGAAGAGCCGAGCGTATATAGAAGTCTTACGCACTTTGCGCCAGGGGCTTTATGGAGCAGACTGTGTAGGGTGGAGAGAGCTTTTAGAGATAATACTCCTTTCAAGTCCTTCAATCTCTTGTTTCGAAGCTTTCTGGCATTGTGCTCTTCATGCAGTTGCCAGGCTTGAATGAAGTCTACTGCGATGGATCGACATTGATGCACACGTGCCGTCTCTCGAGCTTTTATCGCGTATATAATACAGTTGCATCAATTATAGGCGAATATAACACTTATATTTTCAGATAAATACTTTTCTCTCTCCATCTTCCGCGAAAGCTCAAAATATAACGTTTAATTCCAGCCGTTCCTAATTACACTACTCGCATTTTTGCGCTTGAACCACTTCGCCGTCTCGTGGCTCCTTTGTCCGTCGCGCGCGCGCGCGCGGGGAATCGCCGACTCCTCATCTCTCTTCTCTCTTTTTTGTCATTCTCGTGATAAAAGCTCTCGGCGAACAGTAGACAAAGCTCTCGCACGCGGGGTAATTATACGCAGTTTCATTCTGCGCAAAACTTTGCTCTCCGATGCAGGAAGCGCGTCAAGAGAGAGAGAGAAAGAGAGAGAGACGGAAAAAAGCGAGCGACTGCACGCGCGGAAAATCGCATTATTCGCTGGGTGAAAGCCGTCGCTACCGCGGCTCTTTTTGAAGAAGAAGAAATAGAAGAGGAGAACTGAGTGACAGCGGTCGATTCAATATTTTCAGCGCGACTCTTTATGTTTGCGGTTCGGTGGTGATAATTCTCTGCCGCACGAGGTAATTGAAACGTGTATGATGATTGAGAATTTATTGGAAACTTGATCAGTGTTGTATTGCGAACGAATAAACAAGATATGTACACACACTGATATCATTTTTGTTTATTTAGTGTACATCAATCGTTGTGATGAGAGAGAATTTAAAATGATTCATTAATGCGAAGCGAACAGCGAAATATCAAGCAGCGAGAGAAGACATAAGTAAGTTTCTAAACTTGAAACTTTTATTTCAATATCAGAGCTGCTCTCTCTCTCTCTCTCTCTCTCTCTCTCTCTCTCTCTCTCTCTCTCTCTCTCTCTCTCTCACTCGAAAGCCCATAATTTTGAATTTTCTATGTACATAAATTGAAACTCCGCAGCGCTGGCCGACTCCACGCGCGATCAAATGAAAATTTGATTTATAGCGCTCTTTTATTAAAACGTAATCTTCGAACCGCGGCCAAGAAAAAGGACAAAAATCGCACCTTGACACACACCTCGACTGTATAAACTACATCCAGCAGCAGTCGGGTGCATCAACTTTAGACTCCATTTGACGTTCTATCACAGCCCGCTCGAGAAGAAACATAATTATAAAGCGTTCGCGCGCGCTCGCAAAGAAAAAACGAAAGAGCAAAAGAAAAAGGAAGGAAGGGAGGACAGCACAGTGTATAGTATATAGCGGCAGAGAAGAAACTCGAGCGCGCGCTCGCCCGAGGGCGATTTTCTCTTTCTCGCGCCTTTCTCCTATTCATCTTTGCGAGTATATAGACCCTCGGCGTTGGTTCATTCGGTTAGGCCGCACGATATTTCTCTCTCTGCCGTCGCCCCTGACTTCTTGGAGAATATCTAGTCCTCCTGTTTCACGTGGCCCGTCGTCGTCGTTCTCTTTTTTTTTTGCGCGAAGATTTGCCTCTTTTCTCACTCCGCGAGCGGCATCGCACTTTCGCTCTCTTTTTTTCGCGAGAATTGGGCCATCGTGAAAGATGGCGAGTGAGGATCTTCTCGGCTTAGAGGGAAAGTCTCGAGAGTAGACTGCAAGTTTGATAATGTTGTATAATCGTCTGTGCTTGTATTATACGGTGATAACTTCTGGTTGCGGGTTAATATTAGGTGGAAAGATTCGACTTCGTTGTAAAAGTTATAATTAAATTGGGTTTTGGTGCTTGTAGAAGGAGTATGTTATGAAATTTTAATTATTTAGATGGTATATGGGATATATTAAAATTTGAAATTTCGAGTTTCACGGACAACAAAGCTACGGATATTAAATTCTCGACTCGTACAAAAATTTCGTAATTAATGTTTCAATATACAAGCGCATATTTACTCACAATGTATGTCGTAAATGCATGATGTTTGGAAAATACGTACCTGTAATCAGAAAAGGGAAATAATTAATATTTTGTTGGAATTAAAGATAATAATATTGATAATACATCATATGTATGGGACAAGACTATGTCCAGGGTTTAAATAAACTATAAAAACTATTGTCGATCTTGAATCAAACTTTATTAATGAAGTCTAACAAAAAAAGGTCCTTGCACGACCTCTTGCTCTGTCAAGTCGCCGCTGCCAACTGACGTAACGCGCATTAGTCGCCGCCGAAAACTCGGGCCCGCTAAAACAAAGGTCTTTCCCGAAGACCACCGAAGGGACTCGAAGCAGTGCGAATGCTCCTCTATATCTATATCTACGAGAGCAGTCACATTCCCCGTGCAAACGCTTCCCACCACTCGTCCATTTGGCCTGACAGTCACAGATCAGCTGAGTAAAACTCCCTATGTGAGATCTGGCAGTCTAGGAGCGATTAAAAATCACTCCTAACTGTGTTGGCCTGACGCCACGAAAAGCACCACCAATTCGCGTTCATATGATTCAAATGGCTGGGAAACGTTTGCTGAACTATTGCAAAATGAATAAATAAATATTCATAAATATCAACGCGTCGCACTTGCTCTTTTCCCTGATTACCCCTCGTTACGTCCGGAACATAATTTTTTTACATAAAATATTTCATAATATTCAAAGCTTTCGTTAACGTAGTTTCAACGAAAAAAAACCGATGCCAATTATTTGGCACGTATAGCTTCCTTCAATATTATGTATCGCTTTAATATCTGAATTGTTTTTACTTCATGTATAATTCAATAAAGTTTTTGTACTTTTTTGTTCAATAGATACAATTATTTCGAATGAATTATATATACATTATCAATGCGTAACTGAAAATCTTGTTTTTAACGATTTGATAAAACAAAAAACAGAAGAAAACTAGCTTAGGTATAGATTAAAATCCATCAAATAGAAGCTGAGATCTAGCGATGCAGTTTTCAGTTATATAGAGTAGTATACAGGGTGAGAAAACAAAATTTTAAAGCTTCATATCTTTGAAACTATCTGGTTTCATAAACAGCCCAAAGAAAGGGATCATGGTGCTATATAATGCTAACTAAATCCAAAATTTGAACCTGATTATTGCCTTTTTACTCCAGTTATCGCGTCATATAGAAAAACAACTTTTTTTAGTTTTTTAAGTTTTTCTCAGGATCTGCCCCATGAAATGACTTAAAATTGAAATAGTGTATGGTTCTAATAACCTTTAATAATCATGTTTTTTTTTAAAGGTTTGACATTTAGTTTTCGAGTTATAACGATTTCAAAAAATTGCACATTATGGTGTGTAATAAAAAAACGACGAACGGCAATATAAATTTTCCGCGGTAAAAAGATTTTATTCTCTTTCAGGTACATATTAAGCAATTCACTTTTATCAACTTTTCCAATAACTTTATTAGAAAAAACTACTAGGCACGTAGCTTCCTCCAATGAAATGTATTGTTCCAATAAATAAAATATTGTTTTAAAATACAGTATGTGAATGCTATTTTAAATATTTCCAAATTTAATTATTTTGCTGTAGAAGCACTAGACACCCCTATAAGAAGAAGCCAAATTTTTGAGAAAAATCGATTTTACCTTTCAGCTCTTTACTTGAGAACTAATTAACAAAATCGTTTAAAATTTTAACAGCAGATAGCTTTTTTTATGATGAATCTCCAAATAAAATTTTGAAGCATTTGACTACATTGTTTTAGAGATATGAGGAATCAAAAAAAAATTTAAAAAGGATTCAAACCTTGATATCTCAAGGGAAAAAGGTACCGATTTTTGGTAAAAAAATCGATTTTTGCTTCCTTCCTAAGGAAGCCTTGTAAAAGTAATTTTTGGAGTTTGTGTAAAAACATGTGGGAAGTGTGTTTTGATGAATTTTTAGTCGAAAAATGGTGTTTTTAGAAAATGTCCGTACGGATGTATGTGTGTGTGTGTGTGTGTGTGTGTGTGCGTATGTATACGCCTGTTTCTCAGCTTCTACTTGGTGGATTTTAACCCACCAAGTCTCATTTTCTTTGTTTTTGCTAGAAGATAGTGGGACGAAAGTCCGTTTTTACAATTTATATACGCGTTTTTTTTTTATAGTGATTTTTTAGTTTTGAGATTTCAGTTTTTGCCAACAAAGTTATCGGAAAAGTTAATAAAAGTAAATTGCTTAATATGTACCTGAAAGAGAATAAAATTGCCTATGTTTTTACCGTGAAAAATTTATATTATCGTTCGTCGTTCTTTTATTATACACCATACAGTGCAATTTTTTTAAATCGTTATAACTCAAAAACTAAATAGCGAATCATTCTAAAAAAATATATGATTATTGAAGGTAATTAGAACTATATACCACTTAAATTTTAAGTCATTTCATGGGGCAGATCCTGAGAAAAACATCAAAAACTGAAAAAAATCGTTTTTCTACGTGACGCGATAACTGGAGTAAAAAGGCAATAATCAAGTTCAAATTTTGGATTTAGTTAGCATTATATAGCACAATGATCCCTTTCTTTGGGATTTTTATAAAACCAGTTAGTTTCAAAGATATTGAGCTTCAAACTTTTGTTTTTTCACCCTGTATACTATGAGTCGTTTTTTCTACGTGATGCGATAACTGGAGTAAAAAGGCAATAATCAATTTAAAATTTTGGATTTAGTTAGCATTATATAGCACCTTTATCTCTTTCTTTGGGTTGTTTATGATACCAGTTAGTTTTAAAGATATTAAGCTTCAAAATTTTGTTTTCTTACCCTGTATACTCTATATAACTGAAAACTGTATCGCTTCGATCTCAGTTTCCATTAATGGATTTTAATCTATACTTAGACTCGTTTTTTGCTGTTTTTGTTTTATTAATTCGTTAAAAATAAGATTTTCAGTTACGCATGTGCGTATATTCATGGCGATTTTTCGATCACTGGTGATTTTAGATACGTTCCGCGAACTATATCCTTATCATTATATCTCGGAAACTAAATTTTGAACTTTTCGTTAAAACATCATGATTATCGGCTAGTTTTTTTCTGTTTTTTGTTTTATTAAATCGTTAAAAACAATATTTTCAGTTACGCATTGATTATGTAATATAATTATTTCGAAATAATTTTATCCATCAAACGAAAAAGCATAAAAACTTTATAGAATTATATATGAAGTAAAAACAATTTAGATATTAAAGCGATACATAAGGTTGAAGGAAGCTACGTGCCAAAGAATTGGCAGCGGTTTTTTTTATTGTTTTAAACTCATTTTAAACTATCTATCTTTACGCAGAAAAAGGTTTTACGTGTAGAAAATATAAACCAGTACAAACATGTTATTTTTGCACATAAAAACCTGTAATGTAAATAAAAATTATTATATATTGAAATTATATAAGTTGGCTTCTTTGGTACCTCCTTCCCTTAAGAACCATAGGGGTTTCAAAGCTGCGCAACGAACTTAGCCAAAACATATAAAATATCTACCTTTTCCTAAAATATCAAGTGCAATAAGGCCTTTTTACGCCCGTAATCGTGGCACAAAAAAAAAACTCATTTTTTTCAGTTTTCGATTGATTTATTACTGGAAAAATAAATGGTCAAATTACTTAAAATTTTAATAGAATATTGTTCGACACGTAACTCATTAACATGATTTTTTTCGTGAGGTTATGATGTTTAGTTTCAAAGATATGAATTTAAAAAAAATATCACCTTTTCATGTTATCTGCCGAACGGAGCGATCGATCCCGAGGACCAAACGGGAAAAAGTAGATAATTTTATTATCTTTCAAATACATTTTAGATGAATCGTTTGTAACAATGGAATTATTGGAAAAAACACAAAATAGTGTTTTTCAAAAATCAAAAAATGGCCATAAAAAGAAATATAGTTAAGAAAATAAAAAAATTAATGTTTTTCCAGAATTCAGAACCCAAAAATAGGTATGGATGTCAAATTTGATTGGTATTGACGGAGTGGTTCCAGAAATATTGCGGTATACACACACACGCGCGCGCGCGCGCATGCACGCATACACATACATATACACACATACACACTGACATCCATACGGACATTTTCTAAAAATACGTAATTCGAACTTCAAACATCTCAAAACATGTTTCTATAAAGTTTTAGCGAAACTGAAAATTTTACTATTACAAAGCTTCTTCTAGGAGGAAGCAAAAACGCGTACACAAGATGTAAAAGCGGATATTTTTCCCACTATGTACTAGTAAAAACAAAGAGAAAATAAGACTTGGTGGGTTAAAATCCACTGAGTAGAAGCTGAGATGCAGGCGTATACATACGAACACATACACACACACACACACATACATCTGTACGGACATTCTCCAAAAACACCATTTTTCGACTAAAAATGCATCAAAATACACTTTCCACATGTTTTTACACAAACTCCAAAAATTACTATTACGAGGCTTCCTTAGGAAGGAAGCAAAAATAATAATAATAGCGCGAATGGATGAAAAATTTTCACTGAAACGAGAAATAACGCGGATGTATTACAAATTTTTATTAAAACGAGAATATAACATACGCGAGGATGCATATTAAAAATTTTCATTTTCCCCATTTAAATATAGATATTAATTAACGTATATTCAAATGATATGTGGAATTCCCCTTTAATCATCGTTATAAAACGTAAGTTATCGCTCGGCTCGCATGCTAGCAATCTCGCCTCTCTGTCAGCAGCAGCAGCGAAAATCATAGAAGTATCCAGCCAGCAGCAGCAGCGTATACAGCCGGGGAATTATGAGAATTAGAGCGTTTTAACGAGTTTATCAGCGTCGAGTGCAATCTGCGAACTAACTGCTCTCGCTCGCATATCGTTCGCGCTCGCGCGCAAAGCCGCTACAACCGATAAACTATCCTGCGAGGCTGAAAACAGGATTAGGCCAGTATGTACACCCTCGATAATTCCGCGCGACTGACGGAACGTCGATAAAATATCGTCTGGCGGCCGACGACGATCGCACGTCCCGCAGGAAAGAAAAGGGATAGCGCGAGATAGAGAGAGAAATCCTTGTATGAATTTCACCTTTCACGCTTTGACGCTTCCGTAGACCGGGGCTCTATGTATATAGCCGACTTTCCGACAGATAACGCGAGTGACATCTGCTGCTGCTACGCTACTACTGGCGCCAACTTTTATCCTTGTCTGTTTCGCACTAGCTGTACACTGCACACTGTATACCCCGAGTATTGGCAGGTTGCGCTGTATAGCATCGAGCATTTCGAGACTGCGTTGAAATTCCTCGGACTTTTTCGAATTCTCCGCTGCAAGCTTCGTTTGTTTTTTGAGAACGCACAGCAACCGCCATTTTTTTCTCAAATTAGCCGAGTGGAAAACATTTTCCGCTAGCCGGTGGATGGAAAAGTGGGATAGTTGCGCGCCGTTATATCTCGCTGAACTTTTCTCCAGCCGCGAGCTTGCGAGCTTTTCGTTCTCTCGGTATGGACCCGCGTGTTTCTGACCATTTCGACGGTGCGCGAATTTTTCCGGAAAAGTTGGACTGTTTCGAGGGGATACGCGCGTTTTTTGTTTCTTAGCAAACGCTGCGTGCAGTGGTATTTTGCTCGTTGAGTTAATTAATTCAAGTACGTGAATTTTTGCTCCACGTAGTTAGTTAGGCGCGTAGACAAGTGTTAATTGAGAGTTGGGAAAAATTTCCTGGAAAGTGCGGGTGATAGGTTGGACAAAAAAGATACTTCAATTTCCTGACGCGCGATTTCACTTCCTGCTGGAAACATAAATCATTGATACGCTCTTATAAGTATATCATACTTTCGCATATCTAAACTACCGGCAGCGCTATAAACTTCGGTGCCTTTCCGTCATCGTTTACGCCGAAACCGCCGGAAGCTTCTCTCCGTCGAATAAACCTCTTGATACAATAAAAATCGCTTCGATCATATCTTCGCCGTTTGACAACTTCGCTTAAACGGGGAAAGTCCGAAGCTATCGATCTATCATCACGAAGTTGAAGATAGCAGAGATGAAGGATACCGAGAATGAAAAAAGAAGTATCTCCTCTTCCACAACTGACCACAACTAAAGTAAATTCAAAAACTCCCTATGGATTTTCGAAATAAGCTAGTCAGCTACGAAATGGAACGTCCATAGCTACTGAAAACATATTCACTCACACCCCCAACGGCATTCAGATCTGACCCTTCCCAAACAAATCGCACCTCAGCAGCCGTCACCGAGCCTCTCAGAAAACAAAAGCCGCCCTTCGTCAAAACAAGAACCAACAGAGAGCGACCCTCTCTCTCACGTCCAATAAAAATGCCTTCGATCACGCCTCGGACATTCATCGGTTACCTTCCGCACACGTCGAGAAGACACAAGCTTTCCTCTCTCCCGTATTATCTCTCCTCTCCTCTCTCGCAGGGCTCAAAGTTGCTGATGCGAAGATCGAGGGCCCAGCCAGAGTATATAGTGTACGTGACCGACGGGGTAAAGCGTCCAGCAGCAGCAGCAGCAACACTCGGATCGTTATGGCCAGCGCGCCACAGCTATTCGGCGTATCACTCGATTATTTGCCGGGGGGTATGTGTGTAGGCAGCGCGTGCCCACCTCCCCCGATATTGGCTTTGCGGAAAACGTGCCCCTAGGGTACACACACACACACACACACACACACACACACACACACACACACACACACACACACACACACACACACGTACACGCATGGGAGTTAATGCGATCCACGCGTGGAATATACATCGAGGAGTAGCGACTTCTAGAGAGAGAGAGAGAGAGAGAGAGAGTAAACACGTGCGAAGAAGCCTTGCGCTGCAGCGTTATTATGATCGCGTATTTCACACATGCGCGCCTTAATACAGCCGGGCCTAAGAGCTGCGAAGAGGCGTCGTTAGTCCTTAGCGCTTACCCTCGTGTGTATTTGCATTAGCCGAAAGCTGCTGCTACTGTGTACATTCGTCAAACGCGCGAGAGCTTTATCGGGTAAGATATTTAGGAGCATCGACACCTGGAAAAATCGCGACAGCCGAAAAAGTTTTTTCCGCGTGTAGCCGTAGAGAATCGTGTCACACGTGATTCCGCTCCATTTGCGCGCGCCCGAGGCGTATAAACCTGACCCACTATATGCGCCGCTGTACACATACGTACATATACGCGCAAAAGTTTCAGTGTGCGTATGTATATGCACGCACGGATACACAAACGGCCGCGTGAACGGGCCAGCGCTTTTGTCTTCACATTCGTTAATATACACTCGCTCTCTCTCTCGACCCGTTTCTCCAAGAGTCTATAATAATATCTGTGTTCGTTCGCATAGGCGCAAGGAAAACGAGAGGCAGTTCATAAATATGCATGGGCTAGTTGGCGGCAAAAACAGTCCTGGTTAAGTGGGTTAACGGCTATGGTTATTGGCACGTTTACTCCCCCTCTCTCTTTCATGCGTGTAAAGTCTTGCCAGGGCGTGTGCGTCGAGTCTTCGGGTGTATACATACGTCTCGTAAAGACAGTCGTTCGTTCGTTCGTTGACCGTTTGAGCTGTAGATGTTTCTATTATCGCTGCTGCTGCCGTTGTTGCAGGACTACGTTCTCTTCTCAAGAGTTTACGCGGAGCTTGATTATTGTCGAGCTTCATTTATACGTCATTAAGCGGCTGTTATGTTAATGGGGCTGCGAATGCGGGAGGGGGTGAAGCGTGCGCGCTTCGCGCTAATTCGGTCGTTAATTTTACTGGGCGGGTTGTGTGCTCTTTCCTTTTTTCCCTCTTTCTCTCTCTCTCTCTCTCTCCCTCTCTCTCTCACACACACACACACACAGCTACGTGTTTACGAGCGAGTGTTATCGCGTATTCAAGCTGCGCCGGGATTATGTTGTGGGATGATCAATAAAGAATTAATTTTGGCTTGTGAATATCCTCGTAGAAGGACTTTGTTGCTGGGCGTTATTCAGTCGATTTCCGGCGATTGTAGTGGTTGCAACACACAAGCGTCCTCCTCCTCATCTCTCCATACTCTCTCTTTCTCTCTCTCTCTCTCTCTCTCTCTCTCTCTCTCTCTCTCTCTCTCTCTCTCTCTCTCTCTCTCTCTCTCTCGTTATTGTTTTCTCCGAAAGAGTCGCAATGTGGCGTTGATTTCGTGAAATTGAATGAGCGGAATTCGTTGTGGAACAGGATACCAAATGAAATGAAACGGTGGACTGATTAAGGGAGTATACTTACCCTCGGTTTTGATTAAAAAAGCAGATTTTAATAAAATTTGGAGGGCTATTAAATATTGCCCTCAAGATTACTCAGTTAAATTTTTGGAACCGGAGGGTACCTTGAAAGAAAGATATTAGTATTTTCGTTTAGGATATTGTACACAGGGTCTTNTTATACACAGGGTCTTATGGGAAGTTGCACTAATTTATGGATTTTACAGCACCTAAAAAGCAGTTTGTAATACAAATTTTTAAACAATAAGATAAATGTCTGAGGTATAATTATTTCTTTTAAAAACCGCTGCCAAGTCATTGGCACTTAGCTTCCTCCTATTCTGCTAGTGGAAGATAATTACATGGGAAAACCAACTCATTCTTTGATTTAAATATTCGCTACTATTCGATACTAAAAGGATAGGTTTACTCGAATTCAAAATCAGAAAACATATATGCACGTCCAATCTTATTACGATCGATTACGTAGTTCCAGAATTATAACAGTATACGTACGCACGCATGCACGCACGCACGCACGCACGCACGCACACACACACACACACAGACAAAACCATCTGCACGGACATTTTATAAAACCATGAAAACTCTCAAAATATACTAAGCTTTAATTATCAAATTATATGGTTTAACAAAAATAATAATGTTCAGTCACACAGAGTATACAGGGTGAGAGTTGAAGAATTTGAATCTTAATATCTTTTAAACTAAAAGGTTTCATAAGCTACAAAAAGAACCTAGCCAAAGTGATCAAAAGATAAAAAATCAATCAATCTTTTCCTAAAATTTCAACTCAATTTAAACCTTTTTACTCCCGTAACGGTACTGCCATAAAAAACTTTTTTTTAGAGTTTTTGAATTTATCTCCAAAACTAGTCGTCACCAAATTGCTTAAGAATTTTTAAACAGCTAGTAGATATGTTGTTTTTATTGGCATGATTTTTTCAAAACATTTAACTATTTATTTTTTTAGTTATATATGTTTAATCGAAAATTACCTTTTAGTATCATGAAAAAATGTAACAGATCAGGTCAATCTAGAAAATCTTGCGGGAAAAAGTAGACAATTTATGTTCTTTTAGATACACTATTGTTGAATATATTGTATAAATCATATCATTATAAAAAAGCAAAAATATTTTTTCAAAAATAAAAAAATGGCTATAATATGGCCATAAAATGGTCAGAATCATAAAACAAAAATGACCTAAATTCAGAATTAGAAAAAATATATGCATGTAAAATTTTATTTACGATCCGTCGCATGGTTCCAAATTATGCGGTATACGTATCATACACACCACACACACACACACACAGCCATCCACACGGACATTTTCTAAAAACGTATGATTCGTACTCGAAACACCTCCAAATGCGTTTCCACGAAGTATTAGCAAAACTGAAAATTTTACTATCACAAAGCTTCCTCTTGAGGAGGAAGCAAAATATTATTGGGTACCTCTAAGTAATAACAAACATTAGTTGAACGTGAAAATAATACATTTAACCTCGAAAAGTAAGTCAAATCAGCTTCTTTATAAAACTTGATATTGATAATTAGAACAAATCGAAATGTTTTATTTGGCTGTATGATTCTTATTTAGTGTGCCGTAATTTCTACGGCTATTCAAACAAACTCTACTCAGTAAATAAATAAAATACATAATAAGCCTTCATTTTGACCAGTTCAGTATCGGGGGTACTCCCTTAAAACGGTATTCGATTCGCTGTTATTAACAAGCATATATGAAATCACAGGAATCAATTTAATCAAAAGTTAATTCTTAGTACAAAATATATGTATATTAATCAATTTTTACAGTTTCACAAATAAAGAACCGTATAACAATCAGCACGTCTTCAGTCCAGAGAGGATCATCTTAAGGGTCAGTCCGGATTCGACAGCGCGCGACACATATTTTCACTTCGCAAGAAAGGCTCTCAATCTTCTTTCGTACGGTGCCAGATGGATCCGCTACGTGCTCCATCTCAGGAAAAATAATCCGGAGGCGAGTAAAATCCGTCTCCCACTCCCAACGACGAAAAAAAAAAAAAAACAACAAACAACGTCACCTCCAACCTCCAACGCGTATAAAGCAGCAACGGGTCTCAATAAATATATAAATACGCCAATATATACCCTCCGCAACGATGCAAACGGGGCTGTAACCTTAATGAATATTTATGCAGTCTCTCACGCCTCACCTCAACGTTGCAGGTCGCACTGATGAATTATCGAAGGTCTACTCGGATAAATGCGCACTATGCGCACGGGGGGAATCTATTAAGAGTCTATTTAAGGAAACATCCCGTGACAATAAAGCGCACGTGTGTGTGTGTGTGTGTGGCGAGGAATGTAGAAGAAAGTTTTACGCGCGCACGTGCCAGAAGAGGATCATTGTTGCGCGCCGAGTAGATACTTGTGTTGTGGCGGCTTGCGTTTTATACGCTCAAAACGAAAATTAAGGAGTCACAGCGTAAAAGTGCCAAGGACGAGTGTGTGGCAAGAAGTAGATTGAAGGAGTCTTGATTTAACGACGGAGAAGCTATTTTTTATTCGTCCTTGCGGCATTGATAATTTTTATTATATTGTGTAGTGTTTTTATTTATGCACCGATGCTGTGAATAAAAATAGAGGAATAGCTGAAGGGACTGCAAAATTGCTTGATGCATAAAGCTGAATATGCAAACTTGCTATTGAGGAAATAGAAAAAAAAGGATCATAAAATGTACACGAAGAACGAAGACGGTTATTGTAATTGCTAATGCTGCACATAAAACGTTGGAATACAGCCGCGAAAAGTATAATACTCTTCACGTGAAGGCTATTTTTAACGTAGTATATGGTGCTCGTAAAAACAACTGTAGAACTAAAAGCTCGCGATGCTTTTGCGGAGGGTAGAAAGCGTTGCTAGAAATATTTATATGAAGCCGGAGCACAATATTTAGACGCGAGATACTCGCTATAGCGTATACACGCGCTCGATACTGAGTACAATGAAAAAATAAATGCGCACTGTTGAAACGTTGGCAAAGAGGATTATTCTATTGTGCTTTAAAAAAAATATAATTGTAGATATACCTCATTGGCCATAATCGTTCGAAAAATTGTTAGTCTTTAATATGTTTCTTATTGTGTATGGATCCTATTATGTATAAATCTTCTATTAATTTCATACCTGCTATGTATAATATAAGAGCATACATGAGCAATTTACGTAATTGAATATAAAATACACGTTCGTGTAAAACAAAAATTGATTTACTTTTCCGACGTCTTTTTCCGTTCCACTGCGTCTAGCGAAGACGTTGCGGCAAAAAAGCCAACAGAAAAAAAAAACCCTGGTTCGAAAATAAATAATTATGACATACGGCCGGCAGTCGAGGATAAGTCAAAGAGAAATAGCAAAAGTCTTCTGGCTCTCTTGGCAAGTTTATAAGCACGCCGGTTCCCGCGCCACTACGCGTCCGGCATATATCTCGAGCAAAGTTAGAGGAGTAGGTATAGACGTTGCGAAGGGGAACCAACGTCGAGTATATATACCTATATAGCTTATGGCTTTCTACATGTATTTCTTCGACGTAGTCCCTCGCGACTGCCCTCTCCTTCTTCTCTCTCTCCTTTCTATACACGTTCAAAAAGCCCCGTGATCTTTTCACAACTCCTTTAATTGCCTTTTCGCGCTAGCTGCTCCGTGTGGAGTGCCATCTCGTGCGCAGACTTACGTGTCTTTCGGTTTTAATATAAGTTTCGTTCTTTATCACTTTACCCTCTCGTCCCTCTATCTTGCGCGCGAATGTGTGGGGTCTGTTTTATTAAAAAGTTTTCAATGCGTCGCAGTTCTCATTTAATTCATTTTTAAGTCGTAAATGTTACTGGAATGTGAAAAGTAACCTTAACGTCAATAACTAAGTCAGGCGATTTTGACGATTTCGCGTTATAGCATGAGCGGCCGAAGCAGCAGGCCAATAAACAAGGCAGTTTTAGCATTGGTGGCGCACCACTATATATATATATATATATATATATCGGCGCGCATATTGTTATGAAGGAAATGAAAAAATGCCTATGCGTCACGCTATTTTCACCTGCCAGAGACACAGAGATTTTAGGCGGTGACGAAAGAGCTCGCGAAAAAGTCAGTCCAAAACTGCTTTGTTTTGGTATTGATATCGCTCTAGCAGTCGCAACACGTACGTTACGTATATTAGAATTAAGTTTAGTGTTTTTAAAATAAAAATGTTTGGATCATAAGTAAGTTAAAAATTTTGTGATTCCCGCGCGACAGTATAACAAAATTTGAGGAGGAATTCAAACATACAAGTTTTATAGGTTATGTCGTGGACTGCCTAAAGTCGTAAAATTCTGAATATCAGTAACTGTTTGAATATAATAAGAAACTATTCTAATATCTGATTTTATTACAAGCATTATTGCTTTACTCATCATTCTTATGAAATGTAAAATACATCTTTGAATTCTAAATCGAACCGCAAACGCGACCATATTTTTCTGACTAATCAGACGACAAATAGAACCCTTTCAAGATGAAGTGATCGAAACTTTTAGGTAAGATTATTTAGATTTTTACACTTATATCAAAAAATTCTCAAAGCGATGCCAAATATTTAAATCATGAAGTCAAATCACGAATTTATTAAGTGCTCAGAATCCCATAAATGCACAAGTATGCTCCTCGAGGCTATATACAGCGAATCCTAAGTGCGCGAATATTCGAGTCTCTTGCTACAGTGATGATTAGGTATCTAATTGCACAGACATAATGAAGAGAGGGTGGAGAGAGCGAGAGGGAAACTAAAGCTGCGACTGAACCGATGAAATGTCGATATAGAGCCGCGCAAGCTCTCGATTCCAATTGCGAACGAACGCGCGAGAGATGATATAGGCACGTTTCTGTGAATTCGTGAGTAGAGTATGAACCTCTCACCTTGCTAATTCAATCTCGATCAAATTTGTAATCTAAGCATATGCTTATTATTTATAACGGTTACTGCATAAAACACGTCAATGACGCCCGTCTACACTCAGACGTCCCAATTACCTTCAAAGCGAACCCAGCACACTCGGAAAACGGCAAATATTATTCGTCCGCATATAAAATGATCAAAGAGAACACTCTGCGTAATACAGCAAAGACCCCAAAGCGCAAAGCGACAGCTTCAGCATTAAAATATCTCACCGAATTAGCTTACTCGTGAAAGACCTACCGAATAAAGACACGATACTTTCCCTCAGCCGAGCTAAACGCAAAAGCCGAAAAAAAGCTCAGCCCCTGTAGCGGCGTCAAAGCGCAAATATATACACAGAGAAAGAGAAAGGGGTATAGGGCGTGTAACAAAAAGACCGCAAGCGCGCGCGCGTAGCTAAACGAAAAGAAAGTCGACGCAGCGTGAGAAAGCGAGCCAAAATTCATCCGAGACACAGAGCTGATGTTTCGCAAACGGAGCGCGCGAACGAAGTCGAAAGTTATATAGCGTTATAATACGCTGGGCGCGCGCGCACAGCGGTTAATTTACCGCGACTGCTGGCGAAAACTCGACGCGCCGCAACAAAGAGCGACGTCTTCCAGCGTATAAATGTAATACAGCGCTGCTACGCAGACACAAGTCGCGGAGCTAATTCGGAATAATGCGCGAATATTAAATTCGCCGGGAGTCATTATGCCGAGGCTCACGTGTTTACCGAGAGGCAGACGGCAGTTATACGCTTTGTCGTGAAACCGCAGTCCGATGCCCCGAGAGGACTTTAACTCGCTTTAATCAACCGTGAACTTTCGGCATGTCGAGGCTCTTTCTCTTCGCGAGAGACTACTACTACGGGCTGTTTCAGCTCCATGTGTATATATGGCTCTCTATGGTTATCCGGCTTTCGGGCTGCTACGCTCGTTTATTCGCACGTGTGCGCGACTTTGCGGCTTCTTTATTGTTTAATAGGTGTTGGAGCTACGTGCGAGCTTTCGGCGAGGACAAGGAAAAATTGGTATACGTAAATACTTGTTTGTGTATTTTACGTTGTGTGTCAGGTGACGTGGCGACAGCTGCGTTGTTTTCGTTTCAATTAGTATAAAGCACGATTGCGCAATAAAATTTCCTCCTATACTGAGCGAATGTTTATTCAAGGTTTGTTTGATGGAGGAGCTTTTGGTCGAAATTGCAGAAACGATTACGAAATTTTACGATTCCTTGTTATGAAAGGCTTTATTGCGTGCCCATCGTTTTTTAGCGTACGAAACGTGTTTTGTTTTATCGCCCGTTCAATTCTATTTTAAGTTTTTTATTCTGTTTGCAAAAGCACATTGTGCTGATTGATTGAAAAAATTCGAGTCGAGCTTTTTGCGAATTCAATATTTACGAATCGTAGGGGAAAATGAAGCAAATTCAATTGAATTTCACATCGAAAAGTATGAATAAACTGTGCGCTATCATTTTTTTATCCTAAATACTCGTATTACGAATACGAAATTAGTGTTTCATGCGCGATTATATGCACTTTGCGAGTTACAGAATGGGCAGGTTAAAGTAGCAGACCAAACAATTGATGGCACACCACTATATCTGGACTCGAAGTGCATATTATTATGTGGAAAATTGAAAAGTGCCTATGCACCACCTATCTTTACCTGCCACAGACACGGAGAGATTAGGCGGTGACGAAAGGGCCAGTCTAAAACTGATTTGTCTTGGTAATGGATATCGCTCTAGCGCCATACGTGCACATAAACATTAAAATTAAATTTCAAAGTAAGTATGAGTAATTCAATCCTATTATATGCTGACATTGCGCGATAAAACGAACGGCCAATAAGAGGACGAATAAAATGATTACCATATCTTTTTTAGAGTACATTGTCAATTAAATAAAAACGCAGCAGAAAAGCAAATGAATAAAAACAACGTAAAATTCTCAACTCGGCACTTGAAATCCACCCTGTACACCCCCAAAATTTAAACACTTATACGAACGTTCCCTCACACTTTCGCCGAAGAGAGTATCAGCCCATCAGTCCTCGCTCTCATAGTCGCATCGTCGCCCCATCTGTTCTCCAGCACTTCGTCAACAACGCGTCTCATCCACTCGTCTCTCTACATCTCATTTCGACTGTTCACAGCTCTCACGATACACACTGATGCACACATTACACGCGACGTCGCACGTTCCATTAAACGCGAAAATAATTATCGCGCTCAGCTCTCGAGTATACGTGGGATGTTACTATCATTATCGCGATTAAGCCGCGTATATATGATCGATCGCAAGCTCAGAGAAAAAAATGCGCATTCCGCGATATCGACGTGTAAAATATGGCTTGCGAGCTTTTCCAATTCGCCGCAGCAGCTGGGGACGAAGCGTGAGAGTTCATCAATTTCGTGTTAATTATTTACTGACACAAATTTAATGCGACGAGAGCGTGGCGGCGAACGAGCTGTATCCTATATTGCTGTGTGAAATTTAAGTTGAAACTTTTTAATTTGGATAACACACTCGTTGCACGGCCTGTGCACGCGAGTATAAGGGATATATCGGGTTGCGAATAAATTACAGACGGACGGGCAGAAGTGAGAGCGCGTCGATTTTAATTTTTATTCTACCTATTTATAGCTCGTCGGTATGGCTGGTTTTATACACGCAATATTACGAAACGATTTCGATGCTTCCAGAGATATATATTGCGAAATTTTAATAAATTTTTTTCCATTTTAATTGGAATATTTAATACTCGTTAAAAGAATGTTCGATGATTGCATAGCGCGAACTCATTTGCAACGTCGTCATTTTTGAAGCGATCATTTTACGGCCCCTGAATTTCATAAAATAATCCCAAGGGAGAGATAAAAGCATTGACCCTCGCGTTGTGACCTAAAATTAATCCCGCAAAAATTTGCAAGCTCCGCGCGAGACATTCCCGGCTAGCTCTCTCCACGTGATATTTTCATAATTCCTTCTTTTTTACACGCGTCAAAAATGCAAGCTCGCTCGCTCACAACCACGTAATTAACGTTAGATTTGCTCCGCGAGGCGGAAGGAAACGCGCGAGCGCGAAAAATATCCCCGGGATGAGGAGAGGAAAAAGAGAGAGAGAGAGGAAGTGAGAGCAAGAGCGAGAAGTTTTCTGATTGCCGCCGCAGTAGCCGCGGGCTTTTC
Organism: Pteromalus puparum; assembly: GCA_012977825.3. Lineage (NCBI taxonomy): Eukaryota > Metazoa > Arthropoda > Insecta > Hymenoptera > Pteromalidae > Pteromalus > Pteromalus puparum. The sequence continues at coordinate 9,777,226 of CM053170.1, read as the reverse complement.
TCGTTTGCTTCGGCAAAAGGCGAAAAAAAGGAAGTCTCGGGGAAAACGGCCTACTGCTACCCGCTGCCATTAACATTCTCGCGCTCTTGTATGTGAAAAATGCGATGAAGGTGAATCGAGGCGGGAGAGAGGAAGTAGCGCGCAGGGAAAAAGTTTTACGGCAGAGAGAGTGAGAGAAGTTTTTCGCGAGAGGGCGCAAATTTTCATCTACTGGTGTGGTGTACGCGAAGGTGTGAAAAAAGCAACAGCGCTGCGGACTAAGTACTCGTGATGATTTATTTATGGCTTTGACGCGCGTTGATGGGATCGATATTCGGCTTTTCTTTCTTTGTGCTTTGGGAGAATTAATTTCTTATTTCTTTATGATTATTTAAATTATCGCTGTGTTTTCGATTGTATCGATTTAAAATATATAGTTTCGCAAATTAAATTATTGATGGGATTATTCACTAGCTGGCTAATCAGCTGGATAATTGAACGGGTTATAGGATGGGGTGGCAAATGAGAACTCTTTATTTCATTGATAACACTTTATTAACTTTTGTTAAAATCACTTTTCGGCTCTGCGATGCGCTTCGCTTCTATTTTACTGCTTCCCGCGGTTTAACATTCGCCCATATCCGCGTTTTCCATTCCGCTTCAAGCCGACGCTCTTTTTCGAACCCACCACCTTGGCCCTGTCCTCCGACCCTGCTCTGTCCGGTTCCTACGCGTCACTACCTTTTTTCTCTCCATGCTCCTCCCGGCCCACTACCTACGCCCTCTCCCCTTCCTAGCGCTGCCGCCTGAGTTCCTACCTGAGTCCGAAACCCCAAGAAAGGGTCCTGTCTTTTCTCAACTCGCCTGCCTCTTTCCGCGACATATTGCTGTCCCAAACAGGATAATCGAGTTCGACGTTTGACAACCTCATATTAGATATGCATCGAAAAGCACACAAACTAGTCCATCGTAAATCAAGAGCGTCAAAAGCAAAAAAAAAAAAAAATCCATCTCTCCCTCTCCCTACAGCTAACGGCCTTCATCTCTTTTCCCTAGCCGCAGTCAAAAAGAAGAAAAGCCTGCACACACACAGCGTAGAGGCACAAGAGCCAAGAATAATGAAAAGTGCAAAGTATCAAATTTAAATTAAAAGTATCGCATACGTTTACATATATAGCGTTGCTGCCGCGCGCGGGAAAGCAAAACACAGGCGTGCCGGAGCAAAAAGAAGGCGACGACGGTGTGCACACAGTATAGCGTCAGAAGAAAGAGAGCGCTCTATGCTGGCGCGCAGAAGAAAAAAGGAAAAGCGCTCTCGCACACACGGCGAAAGAAACTCAGCGCGCAGTCGTTACGTAAACACAAGAGTACCCGGTTCTCTAGCTGCAAGCACACACATATACACGCAGGGCGTATAACGAGGCTGCTTTTGCGGTGTAGGAGTAGTACGCGCGTGTGTGTTTGTTCGTTCCAACATTTGCGGGGGTTGCTGTACATAGTTGGCAGACGGCCTTTTCTACCTGCGGCAGAGCAAGCCTTCTCTTGGCCTCTGCCTATTTTGCATCGATTTACATAACGGATAAAATAGCCCAGCTGTGTGTTTCCCCTGCGCTTTCTCTCTCTCTCTCTCTCGCTCTCTGTCTTGTCGTCGCGCTTGGAGCCATTGTTGAAACGTTTCGGGAATTACGTTTCGCACCGGCGCGCGTTATTCACATTCAAATACTTTCCGCAACGTCATTGCGAATGGCTGCCCGGCATACTGACTCGCTCGGGACCTGATGCTGCTGCTGTCGGCGACGCGTCGTCGTGGCGCGCAACGGTGTGTGTATATAGTATTAGAGAGAGAGAGAGAGAGAGAGAGAGAGATAGAGCGAATCGCTCGTTACGCCGCGTTTTTTTGGGGGAAGAGAAAAAATGGTCTGGTATACGCGTAGAGCGTGGTTGGCTGCGCAGATTTACCGGATGATTTGAATTTGTGGCTCTCCTCGCTCTGCTGCTGCCAGTCGCCGTCGTGTTCGCTGTTCTGTGCAGCATAGCGCTGCTCGTGCTGGAGGAACCGGCTCTTTTATGTCGTTGATGCATTGCGATGTTGGCAAGATTTTTTGGAGAAAGTTTTTTTTTTATGCGTCGCGATGCGTTTGATAAATTGAATTCCGGTGTGCGCGGGAAGTGTTTTGGGAGTATATAGTTGGATGCTTTGTTTTTATAAATATACATTTAAAAATAAAGCTCGCGCCCTCAATTAGCTTCAGACAAACTACGCCATCGTCACGTAATTACTCGAAATCTCGTCGAGTACCGAAAATAACTAAGCTGATCGAATAAGCGAATCAGTCCACTATAAGAAGAAATTTTCCACGGCGCCGTGATTAAGCGTAAAACACTCGAGAACTTTATTATTTCACAAGCCCGACTTTTATACATATATACCTCCATCGTGTCCTGTATACACACAATTCAGGCAGCAGTGAGAGCGAAAGGGACACAATAAAGAAAGTCGACAGAGAGGCGGCAGCGGCCGAAGGGGGAAATTGCAATTTATGTTTTCATTGCCCCTTATAATGGACTCTCTTTATACCTTTGACTTATATCGCGAGCTATATTTATACCGACTAATTATCCCGGCCCTCGCGGCAGCCTGTCATCCCTGAATAATTCTCTCTCTCCTCTCTCTTTCTCCGCCTATTCGCTCACCTACTTTCTGATTAGCCAAATTTAATTTCGCCCCAGCGTCGACGAGGCGGCGACGTCGTCGTCGTAGAGAGTAGTAGTAGGCTGCCGACACGGCTCGTCGAAAAGCTTAATTCGACAGAGGCGCCACGTACGCTGCGGAATTTCCGCGCTAGCGCAAGGGCATATATTAACATTCTTTGATGAAATTTATGATTCTCATTTTTATTGTGCACACATCATGTCCTCGGATGTAATAAGGGGATGTTATCCTGCTTTATCGTGCATCGTGTGTATTTGTGTGTGAGTAATAAGAATTTCAAGCTTGCGAGCTTATTAGTGTTTTTCATTTTTATAATAAATATGAGTCGTTCATATTTTAGAATACGTCCTCGTAAAATTGGAACTACGTCTGGAAATATTTATCCGTTTCATTAGCCAAACCCATATAACAATCCGATCGAAAGCTCGGCCAAATGAATTCGAGAATATTCGAGAGCTTTCATCGAGAACAAAAGAAATTCCCGAAAATCTTCGGTCTCGTGGCCCGTATATATCGAATTATATAGCCTGGACGAAGGCTCGGGATTTCAGCCCGAGCAGCAGCAGCGGCCGCGTCTTTAATAATGTAGCCACGCGCGGCAGAGTGGTAAAGCCCCCGGATTAATTACGCTCAAATATTAGCGGGAGAGAGAGAGAGAGAGAGAGAGCGATGCGCTGTATATATAGGCTACGCTGCGGCTACTGCGGAACCGATGGTTATACAGAGAGAGGAGAATGAAACTCGAGGAGCATAGGGTTTGTGCGCTATAGGGATCCGAGAAAAGAAAAGTCGAAGGGGTAGAGGGTTAATATTCGACTTAGGAAGAAGTTAAAGGAGGGATATGTAGCTTTCGAAAATTGGTTTCCGAAGTCGACTTCTTTCGCGTGTGGCTTCATTCGACGTGAGACCGAAGTTTTGCAGCAGAGCTTCGGAGTTCTTTATACTCTGCAAGGAAGTGAGGATGATGGATATTGAAAAATTTATTGGTTTCAGAACTCATAGAAGGAATGTTTATTATGCTCGTTAGAAATATTTTCACTCATGCAGTGTAGGATTTCTTTAGAACGAAATTACAGATTACAGATATTTCCATTATACTGTTAATAGATTGGCAATTATGTACAAGTCATGTATATGTTGTAAACTAAACATGAATAATTTTCAGAGAGTTGAGATTAATTTACCCCGAGCTACGATGTGCCTAAATTTCAAACATAATGCATAAACAATCGAATCGATTTATTGACAAGTATTAGCATCGAAACGATACAATTAATTCGTTCACAAGTGTCCTAACGAGCTTGAAACCATAATTAATTAATCCAAGCAAAAAAAAAAATTTTCCAATATATAATATGCTATCTCCTTCGCAAGCTCGATAAAGAATGTAAAATAAATAGCTGCATAATGTGATAGGAGAGTTTATATGCGCATCGACGAGAGAAAATGCTCGAAGCTTCGAAAAAAGGGGGAAAAAAGCTCGGAGCACTGCTGCATCGTGTGCTACTGGCCGCAGAAAAATTGCTGGCACGAGCTACGGCCGCAGCTGTAAAGCTTGCGCGCGCACGCAAGAAAATTCGTACGAAAGAGAGAAAGAGAAGAAGATAGAAAGCTAGCAGCAGCAGATCTTCGATCCATCGCTAAAAACGATTTAATTTAACCTGCGGTCTTCCAGCCGTACTGTTGGCGTTCGAAAATCTCTGATATTACTGTGAGAGCGAGTTATTGCCGAAGGGAGCTTCTGCTTGAGTTTTTTTCATTTTGTTGGCTGAAAATTTTCCGCTACGTGTTTGCCCTGGGATTACATACGGATAATTTTTTTCATTTACTATTTTTTACTACCGTAGTCGATGGTTAGAAGTCTGATTCAATTTATTACAAAAATTTTTCGATATACGTTTGATCTCACGGAAATGTTTTGATATAATTGGCTTCTGCTGATGGAACCCATTAGGTTAAGAAATTAAATTAATAACAAAGAAAACAACCGCAATGAAGCAGCATGGTAAACAAGGCAGTTTTAGCATTGGTAGCACATCAATATAAATCTAGACTCGGCTCGGCGCTCATATTGTTATGAGGCGAATGGAAAAGCGTCCATGCGCCACCTACTTTTACCCACTAGAGACACGAAGAATTTCGAAAGACTTATTAATAAGAGTTAGGTACAGACTATCCTTTTTGGTATAAAATTGAAATTTTCTTTAATTAAGAAAGTATTTTTTTTTTGAGGTTAGAAATTCATACATACAAGTTTTATAGGTTATATCGTGCACTGCTTGAAGTCGTAGAATTCGAAATATCAGTAACTGTTTGAATATAATAAGAAACCATCCTAATATCTAATTTTATTACTTTTCATTCTTATAATATTTAAAATACAATTAAATCGAACCGCGAAAGCACCCTTTTTTAACTGACCAAGCAGACGACAAATAGATATCCTTCAAATGGATGCGATCGAAACGTTAGGTAGGATTATTTAAATAGCAAACACGAGTGTCCTCGTTCGACTTGTTCTAAATTAAATCACTCTCTCGTCGAAGGACGAAAATAAATAATCGCCCTTCGCTCAAGTTCGAGAAAAAATAATTTTTCGAAGCAAACGTTTCGTGTCCTCGAAAATCTTATTACTCAATATCCCTATCCCTTCACTCCCTCCACGATCAATACTCGTCAACTGCCGAGTAAAATTTGTCTAACGGGTTATTTTTCATCCACAGGCGACAGAATAAAGTCCCCAGGAGGAACACACAGCCACACGGCCGCCGAAGAAGAAAACGGCTGACGGCGCTGCCGGGGTCGCAGCTGCACTTCCACAACGCGGTTTATATAGAAAACGAAGGGGACGAACGACGAGAATCGAAGCAGACGCTGCTGCTGCTGCTGCTGCACTGCTGGAATTGGAAAATTACGAGTGTTTTTAAATTATTGCCGGGAATTGTGAGATCTTGGCTCGTAAGCTCGCTTATTATCTATACCGTTTATTTGTATAGAAATGTGTGCTGTTGTGTAATCCCGACGCGTGATTCGTTCGAGTACGGCGCGCGTTGAAAAGAGCAGAATGCAGAATCAAAGGGAACAAGCACGAGCAAACAGCGTGATTCAAACGAAATTATACGGAGCTTTTTTTGTGTTTGAACGAACGCGAGATTGATTCTTTTAATTAGCTTCGCAAATAAACACACACCGAGTCTAATTAAAAAAAAAAACTGTTCATTCGGCAAAGATCAAACATTCGTTTGTGAGCGGACCGAAAGCTTCGATCGTTTTTCATCGGTCAAAGGCAGCAGCAGTAACGTCATTAGGCTGAAAAAAAACACGCATTTTTCGACGCTAAATTTTTATTTCCAGTCGTGATTTAGCGCGTCGCGAAAAAGCCTCTTCCAGAATCGAAAGCACAGAAACGAGTGCGAAGAAAAGAATCGAGATCGCGAGAAAAGAGGTAGCGGATAGAGAGGAAAAACGAGCAGCAGAAGCTCGCGATCGCAGATAAGGAAAAAGGAGTAGAGGAAAGTTGGGGAGAGAGGGCGAGAAGAGAGGCCGATAGACAAAGAGAGGAAGCAGCAGCAGCAGATATAGAGGAAGAGAGAGAGAGAGAGAGAGAGAGAGAGAGAGAGAGAGAGAGAGAGAAGGCGAGACAGAGAGACGAAGGAAGCGGGCGACACGTTCGAAGAATAAATAGCTTCTCGGCTCTCACGCGCGATTCGGCAGCGGCGGCTTCTGCAGCTACTGCTTCTGCAGTAGCATCCAACTTCCTGGCCGCCCGATAGCGGAAACCAATTAGACGGGCCTGTCCTTCTGGGTAACTTGTAACTGTTTTATCGATCCGAGGCGATACGCTTCTCTCTCCTCTCTCTTACTCCCCACGTAACTATATATCTGGTCGAGCAGCCGATTGCGCAGCTTTCGCGAATTTCGCGCGAGCGCGGGGATTAAAACGCCGCTCGCTGCGAATCGTTTTTCAATTGGAAGAGCGAAGCAGAAAGAGAGAGAGAGAGAGAGAGAGAGAGAGAGAGAGAGAGAGAGAGAGAGGAAGCGTATAATCGCGCTCAGCACGTGACGGACTTCTTCTTCCGCGTTTCTTCTTTTTCGACTTTATTCACGAGCTTCGAATTCAGTTTAACGATAATTGGAAACGTACGGGTAGGACGCGCCCGTTTTCTCCATTGCGACAGCATATAGGGATCTGACCTGCGGGAAAAAGTAGTGCAGTATACACGGCGGAATTGTGACCGAGTACGAAATGAAGTTTTTTTTCGGGGAGGAGAATGCTATTTTGTTTGGAGCGGAATTCCAGTAATCGTTGGCAGGGCTGTATCGATATTAGTTTTATGTTGTTTATCGACGATGACTTCCTGGAATGCGATAGGAATTTCCCTGTAGCAGCGGTTGACAACATACTTTTCCTTGCTTGAATAACGGACGAGTATACGATCGATATTTATGAAAGCTAATTTTGCATTATTTGATTGCAGGATTCTAGCGATAATATGCTTGAAGAATCAGTGCAGGATTATACGTAAATGCATTGGTATATGCATTGTTTCTCTGGTCGTCGATCTCGTTTTGATACTCTAGAATTATAGCTCGTTTGAGCTATTAGTCGTCCAACGGCGAACAGATTTGCACAAAACAGAGAGAGAGAGAGGGAGAGAGAGAGAGAGAGAGAGAGAGAGAGAGAGAGAGAGAGAGAGAGAGAGAGAGAGAGAGAGAGAGCGCGAGAGATAATACAGTAATCTGAAACCGAATTCCTAGCCTGCTAATACCGTTCCGTTCAGATAATAGATTGCGTATTATCGAATATGAATACTATCCTCCTGAACACTCATCAGCTGTTTGAAACCCCGTTCAAAAAAGCTTTTTTGGGAGTTTCACTTGTACTAACGTCGGAAAGGAATCCATCCTAACATATTGCAAAAATTAATTTTTTAACAATAAATAATTAGAAAAACATCCATTTTTCGTTAAAAATGAGTTTTAAAATAGGAATAAGTACTTAAAACCAACTAAAAACTGATCAATAATGTTCAAACTTACATAAATTAATTTATTACCACATGCATATTTTTATTACTTGCATATTTTCTCAATTAACCTCATTTTTCGCATCGGCGACCGCCATATAACCACCTTTAACTTGATTGACATCCTCGACACATAGTATATCAAGCCAAATTATGATTTTTAACTTAATACAACTTTAAAAGTTTATACGCAATAGAAATCAGTAATTTTTTGTATTTTGTTTTATTTTTTAACATATGTAGATCAATTTATACGATTATAGTACGGCTCTGGAATCAATCGCATCAAACACTCCCTCTATCCCCCCTATTTACCCCTCCCAGCTGTCTTTTTATCCTCTCCTCGCGTTCAGCAAGTGGCGTGTATCTCTTTGCTTAGTTTGTGGCTGCGGCTATATTTTACTCCGTTAATTACTCGGCTACGGTTTTCGGAATATCCGGCCGCGAGCCGCGCGCGTAACGGATTTTTAACTGCCTCGTGTTTACACTCGCGCGAGCACTCGTTTAGAGGTATACGTATACTAGTATAGCGAATTTCGCGCTTGGCCTAAGTGCAACCGGCCGTACAGCCTCGCGATGTCGAATGGGGGAGCTTTTCATTGAGATTTATTATACGCGCTGAGCGAAAAATAAACGGATTTCGGACTGTTCAATTTCGAAATGCCGCTCTGTACAGCGTTTAATCGATACTCGCTAAAATTGAAAACCAACCAACTCGGTTCAGCACTGAACGAAAAAAAAAATCCGCCTATACTCCGATTACTTTCATATAAACCGTTTCCTCGATAATTATCCAACCGAGTTCGATTCGCTACCAACCAGCGGAGAGACTTTCCGAGCTTGGACTCTGTCCACCTTCCGAGCAACACAGCCACGCAGTTCGTCGTCCATAGCAGTAGAACAAGCTGCAACGACGCTTTGCGCGCGTCGAGAATGCGGCCGGGCCGATAATTACGGTCGTTACATCGCGTCCCTGCTCTGCTCGGCCCATTGTGTCGACGTTCTCGTATATGTGTGTGCTTGCGTATGTATATATAGTCACGTGCGCGCGCGCGCGCACGTCAATCTCGCGCCTCTCGTTTCTTCTCTATCTCGACTGCTGCGCGCGGGGCAACTCGATTTCTCTTGCTCGCTCGAGGTAATCTCGCGCTGAATAAGTCGCCGACGAGGCCGCATTGTGCGCGAATCGCCGCCTCGAAATAGCACCGAGGAGGAGGAGTAGGATGCGTTTTATTCGAGGGATGAGGTTGGATATATTTTTTTCCGCTACTGCCGAGAGTAGAGGCTTTGTGATGGTAACGAAAAGGTTTCCACGCGATAATGGCGGGAAACGTGTTAGATCGCGCGAGAGAGAAAATTTCGCGTGATTTTATATAGTTGGCGGCTGGTTGTTATACATTTTGGAAACAATTTTTTTTTTATTGTTGGTTCCTCGAAAAAAGGAGACGAACGTTAATCGAGCAAGCGTTTGAATTAAAAGAAAAAAACCGCTGCCAATTCATTAGCACGTAGCTTCCTCCAACGAAATTTAAATAAAATATTATTTTAAAATACAGTATGTGAATGTATGACATAAATTCGTAGGGAGGGACTTTACGACGTGCAACGACAACCCTATAAGAGGAAGCCAAATTTTTTAGAAAAATCGGTTTTTACATTTCAGCTGTTGTATTTCGCTCAACGAAATCGTTTGAAATTTTAACAGCAGATATCTTTGTTTATGGTGAATCACCAAATAAAATTTTGAAGCATTTGACTACATTGTTTTAGAGATATAAGGAATCAAAATATTAAAAAAAAAAAAAAAATTTAACCTTGATATCTTAAGAACCATAGGGGTTTTAAGGCTGCGCAATGAACTTAGCCAAAACATATAAAATATCTACCTTTTCCGAAAATCTCAAGTGCAATAAGGCCTTTTTACGCCCGTAATCGAGACTATAAAAAAACACCTTTTTTTCAGTTTTCGATTTATTACTGAAAAAATAAGTAGTCAAATCACTTAAAATTTTAATGGAATATAGTTTGACACGTAACTCATCAACATATTTTTTTTCGTGAGGTTATGAATTAATTGTAACAATGGAATGATTGAAAAAAACAAAAATAATGTTTTTCGAAAATCAAAAAATGGCCATAAAAAAAAGCAATTGAAAAAATTAAAAAATAAATGTTTTTCCCGAATTCAGAATCCAAAAATAGATATGCATGTCAAATTTGATTGATACTGACGGAGTAGTTTCAGAAATATCACGGTAGACACACACACACACACACACACACACACACACACACACACACACATCCATACGGACATTTCCTAAAAACACGTAATTCGAACTTCTAACATCTAAAAACATGTTTCTATGATGTTTTAGCGAAACTGAAAATTTTACTATCACAAAGCTTCTTCTAGGAGGAAGCAAAATTGTGCGCACCACTTTTCACGTCCACCGGATTTTCTATTTACGTCCTAGCTCGTGCAACGAGACAGGAAGAAGAAAAAAAGATTTAATGACGAACTCGCCGGCGTATATAGTATACACGCGGATTTTCGCTATGCATACATGCTATTTTCTTTTTTTTTCGGAGGACCGAGCCGCAACTAGTGGTATCACTGATGCGTGAATATTTTCCAGCGTTTTGACGTTTCGTTTTTGTTGCTCTCTCTCTCTCTCTCTCTCTCTCTCTCTTTCCCTTCCGGGGAAGCTTTTTGCCGCTGCTTGCTACGCTAATGCGCGCTATTTAGAGCATGAATCTTAAGAGTCGGACTCGCGTTCGTTCGACCGGCCCGAATGCTGGTTTTATGCAAAGTACTTGAAATGCATACAGAGTGGAGAGCGGTTAAAAGAGCTGCAGCAGCGGCGATGCCTTCTCTATTTTTTTCTCTCCATCTCGTATACACAGCGCTGAATGTTGCCAATTAAGCGAGACGCAAGAGCTTCCGCGGAGTTAAGGATGCACGAGCTCGACACTCGAATTATAATAATTGAAAAGTTTGGGGTATATCGTTATCTTTTTCGCTGGGATGTCACGTGCGCGAGATAAGAGAGAGATATATAATATATAATTACATTTAGAGCTAGGATAAACCCTGTGGCCTTTATCGATTCACAAAAGAACCCATTAACCGGCCATTTCCAGCGCTCTAAAACACTTTCCAAGCCATCGATCCTCCTCAGCAATTCCCAAATCCCAGCTTAGCCAAGCAGTACGCACCTCGATGCTCATTATACCGCGTACGCAAAACTGCCCCAATAAAGATCTCTCTTATGATAGCGTCTCTCTCTCCCAAGACGCGAAAGAAGGGGAATAAGAAGCCAGCCACGAACTCAAGACATTAAGATAAGCCGAAAGCGACGCTGCACGTCTAATCATTCCGTTTTGGAGGTGGCACGCGATCGAAACTTCAGTTGCGCAATTAAAGAGCTACGTGCCGGGGATAAGCATCGAGAGAGTCCGCAGGATCAAGGTTAGAGAGGCGTGTGCAGTCGAGGTGATTGTTGGGGAGGATGAGACTGGAGAGTTTTCTGTTGCTAGATAAGGCCCTGTTTAGTTGAGCTGACGTGACTTGGTGCCAGCAGTGGGATATGTGTGTTGGTAAAAGTTGCGATTGTTTTGTATAAGTGATATTATTAAGATGGAAAGGTTGATTTATTCGGATTACTTGCTAAAACGAGAACATTTGGTTAACGGAATCATGGGTTCGGATGCAGACTCGCCGAGACTCAAAGGCAAATCTACAATCCACTTAAAAGCAGCCGTAAACATTAACGTATACGCTGGAAAAGAGGTACTTTCTCGGCTCCTTTAGCTCTCTAACATAAAAGGTAAGCATTACAGGCACGCATACGTATAGAAGCTCTGAGCTAGAGTTTCCGCATTTTGAAAATCCTGAAAAATTCAGTGCCCCAAAGAGAATTTAGAAATTTGCATTTTCGAAACATCCGCCGTGAATTTTTTCTGGATACCTAGAGAGCACGTGTTCGTTTCAAAATTGAGTAAAACTGATTCGGTTGGAGGGAAAAATCTGCGCATTTGGGCGCGCGGCTCTTCATGCGAACAGAGGGTTTATGGTAAATGAACCAGTGGCTAATGCTATTAGTGTACTATCGTAACATTCATTCGTGCCCGAAATTCCGGTACATTTATTTAACATAAAAAGTATCTTATCAGAGGTAAAAGCCTCGCGCGGAATGAACTTTATTACAAGGAAATATACCCTTGATTGAATATAAATCTTTTATCGTTCTGCGGAGAATAAAACCGATGTTCTCTCACGATTCGATGCGGGATTTCAATCATTTCATCGAATGGTAAGTTAAAAATATTTTCAAAAACGCGAAAGTCAAAGATAAAATTCTTTTTATCTTGAAAGCTCGAGCTCGCGTCCGCGCCACCTGTCTCACCCCTGGTACGTATATAGCAGCCATCGCATCCAGCTAGCGCGTGATCAATCAAATTAATATCCCACTTCATCGGCAATAAATCCCCGCAGTATCCCAGCTCTCTAGCCGTACCTTTCCGCGAGCGCGCGCGCGCGCGACTAATGAATCTCGCTCTCGTGCATTAATTATCAAACTTACAAAGTTCCGAAACAAGGCTACTGCACATAGCCTTTCGAGCCAACATGGCGTTTGCGCAGCGCGGCGGTGATTTGACGGGGCAGTGCAGCCTGGCCAATTCTAAAGGGAAAAGGGAGAGCGAGCGAGAACACGTCGCAGCAGTGCCTGCCAATCTGGCCGCATTAATATCATTCGGCCGGCGTCCATCGTTCAATTAAGGCCGAGCAGCAGCAGCGGTAGCAGCAGCGACCTCGCCTCCGGCCATTACACGACGACGCGTATAATCGTGTGTAAGCTACACGCGCGCGTATGACGATGGCCTGAATATGGACGCACGGTGTGACGTGACGCGGCGCTGCGATATCTCGCTGCAGCTGGCTTTCAATTCTCTTATTCGACGATTAGTTCTTGCTTTTGACAGGGTTGAAAGGGATGGCGCATGCGACGAAATTTGTAATGTTAGCGCTGCGCTCGCGCGCGCGCGCGAGAGAGAGAGAGAGAGAGAGAGAGAGAGAGAGAGAGAGAGTGAGAGAGAGAGAGGACTGATGCGTAAATTCAGAATGTGCGGGATTTAGCACGGCAGGATTGTTTAATGGCCGGTTGGATATGATGAGATGGCGAGGCTCTTTTCGGAGCTTTCAGTTAATTTTGGAATTTTCGACTGCTGCCTTGTACAGTAGTATCGTGAGATTATTTGAAAAATTCTAGCCCCCTAAAGCCAGAAACTATTTAAGTTCAATTTTTTGTAAAAATTTCACCTTCACCGACATCATCCAAAAGTAAGCTATTACACTTTCGGCCTTTAGCTTTCTTATTCCTTTTCCAGTATCACCCCCACACATCCACGGCCACCGACGATAAATAATCTTTTCTCGGGGGCAATTCTCGATCACGAATTCTTCCCGAAACCATAAAACACAAAAATCAGAGTCCAAAACACATAACTTATCCGTTCCTCTCGTTCCCTCTTCATCCCCCTCACCTATACGTACATACATACATACACCCAGCATTTCTCTCTCGCCTATGTGCGGTCTACACGCCGGTCATTCTTCGTCTAGCTTCCACTTCGCAAGTTTTTTTTTGCTTCCTCTCTTTCCAGCGGCGGTGAGCTTTTCTTGCTCATCCCCGTGGCGAATGCGCTACACGTTCGGCCTTCTCTTTCCTCTGCTTCCTCTACTTTCGGGCCTTTTTTCGCGTCCGAACGAACGATCAGACAGGAATTCGAGCGGCGAGCTTTTGGAGGGGGCTAGCTCTCTCGCAAGTACCTCCGTACAGCCCCGGGAAGAATCACTGGCCTCTGATCAAACGAACCTTTTTCCACTGCGTGCGCGCTCTTCTCTCCTTATGCCCGCCCCGAGTAAAAACCCTTCCGACATCGGATAAAGGAGGAAGTGGAGAGAGAGAAAGTTAGAACTTTAGGAGGCCAAGGGCTTTTGTTTGAGCGTCTCGTCGAAAGTCCACCGAACGAGAGGGCGAAAAAATACTTTGCCGGGACGAAATTAATGAAATACGGAATTTCGCTTGGTGATGACCATTTGATATCGAGTGAAGCTTGCTTGCATCTTTCTCGAGTTATATCAAAATGGTCATTGATAAAAATTGATATCTCAAGCTGTACGTGCGCAGCTTACGCTTTATTACTTTCTCGCCTGCTGCCTAATTTACGATCTCCGCGTGCAATTAAAACAAGGTCATTGAATTTATGAAGCAATATCATTACACTAAATCTCCCCCCGAAAGAAGACCTGACGATAAATCCCACAAACACACACACCCACACCAAGCTACCATCTCTAATTCTCCCCAACACCTATTATTTCATTCGCCGAAGCACTATACATCCCGAAATCCAGCGAAAAAATCGCCAAAAGAAGAATACCATCGAGATGAAGGTGGATATAGAGAAGTAGCTCTCTCCACCCCCTCCTTCCCTACATCTGACCGTAGCCCGACTGCTACCGGCGTTTCTACAGCTCTTTGCGCCGATTATACTTTCGTAGCGGATAATATATCAGCCGGTAATGGCCCATTGGGATCTTGTGTCCGGGCCAATCGAGCTAAACGATCCGTACGTTCTCTCTCGCGTGCGGATAGAAGAAAGTCGAATCAGCCGTAAAGAATCGAACGTCTATCGGCAGCGCGGGATCTTTGCAAATTGTTATCGGCCGCGGAGATCGCGACGTGAGACGGAGACTTGGGAGGATCACGTGCACACTCCATACCTTCCAGACTTAGGGTGTATTTAATGGGCTTTTAATCTCTGCAAGATGGACATTGGATTTAGACTGGATGGTATGTTGATTATTTGGGATGGGGGGAGTTTGCCCTAATAGGACACGATAACGTTAATCCGTACACTGCATTTTTTGTAAAATGGAGATTTAGATAGCAGAATTAATTTTCCAGATTTTCCAGAATACAATATCTCACAGAGCTATACTTACTTTGATAACGCGCAATAACCAGGAGGGGCAGCGAATTGCAAAAAGAAACGCTCGGAGCTGTGCCTCGCATCGTAAATATAATTAACGCTCGTGAAATAATCTCAGCCACGCAGCAATATTCGCAGACAACGGGATTAACATGCAGCGGTGCAGTATAAATAACCCGTATACTCACCTGCGGCGCCGCGCGAGAGGAATATTATAGGGGCATAAAAAATCTCAATTATATCCCGTAAAAACTCCTCGCTCGCGAATTACGATAATGTATTATCATCGCTTCTGCCGTGTCCGAAACATCAGAGAAAGACTATACCATGTGCAGCAGCAGTGGCAATGGCTACGTAAAAGCCTCGAAAATTTCACAGAGAGACTTCAGTGTGCGACACGCCGACCTACATACCGCGACGAACGAAAATGATATTCACGGCGATACATCAACGTCGTGAAATCGAATTAAAAGTCGCGCACGAGCGCGAGAAATAAAATCCAATAAAGGAAGGGGCGTCGCGCTTATATACCAAGGATTGAAAAAAGAAATAAGAAGTAGCCTAGAGGCAAGGAGGATAAATAAAGCGGCGTAACGCGCAAAATGAAAATAAAGGATGATTCTCGGTGCACAAGCGTGTCTCTCTCTCTCTCTCTCTCTCCCTCGGTAATCCCGCTCGCGCGCTTGCCGGGAAATGGATGGGCCAATTTTCCATTTTCGCAGTGTATGCCCCCCGGGCTATCCCCGGGAAAATAGTCCGCGTGTACGCACGTTTATGGGGCCCTGAGACTACTTTTACCCCGGTGGTAGAGCGCGCGGTTTCGTGCTTTATTCTTGCTTTTCTGCGTTTTACGCCGACGCCGCGCTTATGCCTGCGCATTGCGCTCGACTTTTTTTCGCGCTACGAGAGAGAGCTTTTCTGCCGTTCTGCTACTGCTACTGCTGTGTGTCTTTGCGGCTGGACAGTTGGGGCTCTTTGTGTCTGGGGCAGCACTTTTTGAAACGGTACTGGATGCTGCTGCGGTGGCTCGAGCTCTGAAATATAGCTACGTGCTTTGACTTGGAAAAGTTGTTTTTTTTTGGTGAAACTCTTTGATCTATGTGCAGTCCGAGCTTGCAACTGAAATCATTTATTGTTTCACATTAGCAATAATCGTTAAAACGCTTGATATGCACTGACGCACGCTGGGAATGATACACACCGTACACTAGTTGAATATCATTGTTGAATATCATTATTGACACCTGCTCGTGCTTCCTAACCCTGATAACAATCCCTGTACATATATGCCCGGCGACATCGGACGCAGAGTCAATTACATCTTGGGTAACGAGACACAGCGGACGTCAAATTTGAGGCCGTTGTATGGGCACTTAGACGACGGAGAGCATCAGACGACGTATGCCAAATCTCATAATCGACGACCGGTTCCGCCGACACACATGATCATTGCCTACATCGGATGGCATTACTGACTATGCCGAAAGTTACGATGCCCAACGTGTACGATGTTACGGACTACCTGCGCATTATTACGGATTATACGCGTCTACAAATAAAGCCAACGTCAGTACCTTTGCGGTACAAACTAAAGGAAAATGTTATACCTGTGGAGAACGAGGTCGCCACAGTAAACAATGCACGAGACCACAACAGCAGAGCAACCGAGGACGAGGTGCTCAATCCAGTCAAGGTCAACGAGGTCACCAACGAGGAAATCAACGAAGCTACAACAGAGGGTACAACAGAGGCTTCAACCGAGGCAACTACCGAGGAAATCAACAAGGCAGAAGTCAAGGTCAACCCAGAGCTGAATCTTCAGGCGAACAACAGGGTGACTACTCATCCGAAGCATGGCTGACACAGGTCTGCAATCCAGAGGTAAATCAGGTAACTGCGTTAGAAAATAGTAGCGTAAATTTAGGTCAAATTAATTGGATTCTAGATAGTGGCTGTACAGACCACATTGTAAACAACGATAAATTCTTTGATAAATTCATTTATTTAAAAGAACCTATTGAAGTAAAATTACCTGATGGTAAAAATTTGAAAGCTACTAAAATTGGAACCGTAAAATTACTCTTCAAAAATTATTACAACAAAAAACAAGTAGAAGTAAAAAATGTTTATTATGTTCAAGGCATTAGACAAAATATATTGAGTTTATCTAAAGTAACTGAAAATTGCACAGTAGTAGCTAAAAATGACAATGCAAAAATATATAATAAATCTAGAGAATTAATAGCAGTTGCATATAAAAAAGATAACTTATATTTTATGAAAAGTTTTGTAACACGAAAAGATAGCAAACACGTACTTTTCTTCGGGATACGAATAGTTTTTCTAATATTTCTAAATCACCGAATGGCGTAATTAACCCCCATAGTTTGACGTGTTCGTGCAGTTTAAATGTGTTGACGTGTTTAATATTTAGTTTTCAAACGGTCTAGCTAGAGATCTTGAGATTGAATTTACAACGGCGTATGCATTTGTTAATAATAAAACGTGTAATTTCTTTTACAAAAAAATATCGAACATAAAATGAATAAAGTCCTTAAATTTCTGCGTCACAGTCGGATACTAGTTTTTTTATATGGCCCAATTTAGCGTGCAAATAATAGTACTTAGTGTAAATGCTTCTTCTCTTCTCATATTCTTGCCTAATTAGATTTTCAATAGCCTTAATATCTTCAATATTACCTGTTTTCTGTTTATCTTTCAGCTCTTCTTCTAATTGGACAAATAGCTCTCTTATTTTTTGTACTTGATCAAGTAATATTGTATATTCTTCAAAGCCAGTATTAAAGTCTGCCTTATAACGCTTTCTTTGTTCAGCATTACTTATTTTTGTATAGCACACAAGATAATCAGGATTCTCGATGATTTGAGAACTCTCTGATGCAGCAAGTGATATACGATTACAAGGAGATGTAAAAGAAGATGAGGAATTTTCTTCGGCTGTAGCATTTGTAAAGTTATTTGAAGGTTTGTCACCTGATGAACTTTCAAGAGGTAAATTCTCAGATTCACTGTGCTGCTCCATTCCTCTTTCTTTGTCAACTTGCGTATGAGAAGTTATCGTTTCAGTAGATTTTTGTACAGGAGCATTAATATTTCCAACATTTATTCCTTCAAATCCTATTAGAGAAGTAGTTGAGTTTTCATTTTCGATATTTTTAATACCTTGCCTATTGTTGTCCTTCTGCACATCGTGGCTAGATGTAGTTTTAGGTGGCAAATCCATTGGTTTAATCATCTTATTTACAACTTTTGTATTAACAACATCACTATCTTTTTTACTAGAAACGCTAGATTTCGCGTTATCTACATTTGATGCACAAATTGAGTCAGGCTTACGATAGTGTGATGTACGCTGTCGTTTAGTAGGTAAACTGCCATTCTCTTGACAATCAGCTGGTTTTTTTGTACCAGGTACAAAAGACGGAGGCGCTGCTATAGTTGCAGGAGAACCTGGACGAGTCAAATTAGGCGATTTTCCACTACCGCTGGAACCCTCATCACTTGAACCATGTTGTGTTAGGGTTTGAGACTTACGTTGTTTTAGCATTACTTTTTCTTCATCTGTATAAAAAGGCCAATCTTCTTGAACATTATTCCACACGAACTTATGTAGATGATATGTGTTATTTCCCATATAAGCGATTTGCTTTAATACGATAGCTATTACATTTTTTTCTTCTTCTCGTATACCTTCTCTGGTGATGTGATCATAAAGTTCTGGTCTTTTAAAGGACTTTAAGGCAAGAAGATGAATAAGCCGCTCTTTAATTGGCCTGCACGTGACGTCGGTAACCTTTTTTTGAGTATCAGTTTGTGATCGATTAGCTGGTAAATGGTTTGATACCGTTTTTTGAGAAGATGCTAATTTTGAAGTCTGAGTACGTGAAGTCAGAATAGATGGCTGTCGATGCTTTGGTATGACAGCTGCAGTGGTATTGGCGGAGGGAGGTATAGCTCGTACTGATCTCTTTACGTTTACTTTTTTACCGAGTGGTTCATTTGCATTGAGAACTTTTGCACATTTATTTTTGTTGCTCTCTTTAACGATATGCATGCGATGTCTAGTAGTTTCGTAAACGTCATCATTCGCATGAATTGTCATTTTACAAGGCAGTGTCCCCAGACTTTGTAAATTCTTTGGTCCTGTTTGCTGTACGCACTCGAAGCCTCCTTGTGGCCCTTCAACATCTTGATTATTTGAAAGGCTAAAAGTAAAGTTTCCATTACTGGATTTGATAGAAGGAAAGGACAATTTTCCTTCATTTCCTACAAACTCTATGGTTGGTTTTTGGTCAATTTTGTCTTGATTTTGCAAGTACTCCTCGATGGCACGTTGTGCAGAATCCGTAAGTTTAACAAACACAAGTGATTTGTTTTCGTCGAGGTTACTGTGAGATGAAAGACCATACTTAACACCAGCTGCCAATCTCGCCATTTCTGACAATCGCACTCCTAAGATGTTGACTTGTAGATCCAAATGGCTGCTTTGTTGTAGTCGATGTATGAATTAGCGGCACTTACACTTTTTACACTGCTGGTTTAATTTTAATTAACTGGTTAAATTACTATCCGGCTCAAACGAACATGTTGACGTGCAGCGGAGACCTAGGAGGTTATATCAGTTCAGAGTCTACATGTGTTCTGCTTAAATATCGTTGTGTACGCTTAATGTCTGCCAGGAGGGTGGAAGAGGGGATGAAGAATCTAGGTGGACTGATGGGCGGAGCAGTTTCCAGGTAGAGGGCGCCTTTATTTAAAGAACCACGTGACCGTGAAAGAACCACGTATAACTTTGAAGCTCGTTTCAGCGCCCTCTGCGGGGATATGGAAGTGCGAATTTGTCGTCTGATTGATCAGTTAAGGGGGCACACCACTTTGGGGTGGACGAGGTAGTGATCTGCAAGGAGGATGTACAGAACTGCGGAAGGTCTGTTGAACTTTGTCTTTATTTTATTTTTGAATCGTACAACGATTCTGGGACCGTCCGACTCGTGTCGTGTCTCCAGATGAACTGAGGTCCCAAAATGTCGCCGTGCCCCTGAACGGTTCCGACGCTGCCCCTCTCCGCCGTTCGGAGGGAGAGGGCGCATGCGCACTTCGAATGCCAAGCGCGCCCTTAGGTACGTCGCCGGTTTGAACTCGTCGACCGTTAATGGCTTTATTGCCTGGGCGGGAAAATCCAAAATCCCGGTGAGCGGCGGCTGCTCGGCGGTACGTTTCGATCGTCGTAAACCGAGCTGTGTACCGATGTTCAAGACCGAGCGTTTATCGCTTTCTTGTACCGTACGCGTCGTGGGCTAATCCGAGAAATTGCGGGCGTTGATTGCTCTAAAAAATATAAATTCGGCGATTATAACCGAGGCCCGGATTAAGACGAAATACGCGGCTGTTAATCCGAAGGAAGATGTTCGGGGCACGTTCGTGTACTTAATTGTCATTGCTAAACCACGCTATATAATTTATATTATTAAGAAGAAAGTATGGATCAGTGAGTGTGTATTTGTGTGTGTGTGTGTGGCCTGTGTGGCCACCACACCACCTTTAAACTCTGAAAAATAAACTTCTTATAAATATTAACAAAAATAAATTATAATTATTATATAAATTTTATGCTAATATTAGGTTATATTACCTGTATTTTTACCATGGTAAATCCATATTAGCATCTACTTACCTATGGTGACTCTCCGTATACTGTTTTGAGCATTTTGGCACTGACCGTAGGAATCCATGTGACCACATGGTTTGATCGGGCTAAAATTTTAGGAGAATGCTTTGTACACTTATACTTTTGGTATGAATAAAGGGATTTTGAATATAACTGAATTTAGAACCTGAAAAGAAAATTTCACTTATATTCGAAAAAGTATAATCTGCACCTGACTCTTATGAATGAGTCGTTCAGCTGCATCCCGATTTCGTGAATCTGTTGCACGAAAATCTAGGGGGCGCTCGATACCGGCAAATGGTACATCTGTTTCCCTAAGGTATTTTCAGTGTACTTAACCTTAAAAATGTAAAAAATGAAAATGCGCGGAGCAATTAAACTTTATTTTAATGTACATAAGCACTTTTGTACAAAACAGTTTTGGACTGGCTTTTTTTGCGAGCCCTTTCGTCACCGCCTAAACTCTCCGTGTCTCTGACAGGCGAAAATAGATGTATTCGTTAATTTTAAAAGAGTTCTTAAAGAGTACTTTCTGAACTACGTGTTTGTTGGGTAGGATATTTTAGCGATTTTATAGCATCCTGCGCGTTTAACAGAAATTTGAAATACATGCAGAGACACAGCAAAATGTGAGTTTTATTCTTATCCATTTATTAATGTCTGCGCTCAGGATGAGAAATTGAACAGGGGTATACATTCACATTTTAGCTGGAAATGCCGACAGATTATATATTACGATTTCAATTTGTTGGAATTCGTCAATAATGTGTACACACAAATGCAGTTACACGTATACAGCAGTACACACGCAGATTACAGCGGACCACACCCAAAAGCGACAGCCCGTATACCTGAGGTTTATGGCCCCCCAAGCGGATTACAGACCCCAAGCCAGGAGCGCGTCAGTTCCTGTATACGGACCCGACGAGAGCAACACACGGAGCAGAGCATCTCTTCTACAGTTTCCGAAACAACACGCATTTCACCTAATTCAATCCGCGGAAACGTATATTTTATTTTCCACTCATCCCGCCGTCCTCGTTTTTAAAATAAACAAAATACCTCCCCCCCCCGCCCCCGCAAGTGTATCAGTTTCCAATAACGACAAACAACACTGCCAAACAAGCTTCATTATTATCCTTTCCTCGCAAGCACACCTAGCCGCGCAGGCTGCAGTAGCAAAATAAACACAAGGCTCGGAAAAATATACACAACCATCTCTCGTCCCAGCTACTGCCATACACCAGAGCAGCAGAAACGGCTCTCTTGTGTACCTCAAGCACACACGTACATAATCCAAACATAGACACACCCGTGCGAAAGAGAGAGAGAGAGGGGGGGGGGTGGAAACCCATCCAGCGCCAACAAATCTCAGATGCAGCGTACATAAAGCTCAAATTGGCATAAGTAAATTAACTCGAGCGTCCCAGTGTCGTTTTCACGTATACACATAATTGCGCATAAGCACGTCGTCGGGGGCGTCTTACGTTATATGCGCTCACGCGCGAATTTCATGTGCAGCTCTCTCTCTCTCTCCCTCTCTCTCTCTCTCTCGCTTGCAAGAGAGGCTTGAGGTATCTGATGACGAGGAGTAGAGCGCGCCGATACGGCATCTATTTACACGCGCGTGCGCGCGCGTGTAAACTCCCGTCGTCCGTCTGCTGGATATACATGACTGCTAGAGAGTCGACGCGAGAGCGAGTGTTCATTATTTCGGCAGTGTTATTTGATTAAGAGATCCGCGACGCGGCGCATATGAATTTTAAGACGCCAGTTCGTTAGCGTGTAGGGGATTGCCTTCTGCTCGTAACTGAACAGATTGTCAATCCTCTGGATGATAACGAGGATTAGAAACGAGCTGTGGTAATGCGTTATATTCTATGTGTTCGACTACAGGAGATTATAAAGTGAGCTCAGTTTACATTTCCGAATTGCAAGTGACTGTAATACGGAGTATGTGACGCTACTACGTGGCTATGTGCGCTGGCTGAATGATTGATCGAGAAAGGCAAATATGAGTTGTTCGCACACGTCAGAATAGCGGTCTGTCGACTCCCTTGACCCGCCACAAGCCACCAGCTTCAAAGGGAAGTCAAAGAAATTGCGGGATGATGGATGTGGTGACGGACGGCTGTTCAAATCGAGGATGATGCGTAGTTTTGCTTCCTCCTCAAGAGGAAGCTTTGTAATAGTAAAATTTTCAGTTTTGCTAATACTTCGTGGAAACGCATTTGGAGGTGTTTGGAGTACGAATCATACGTTTTTAGAAAATGTCCGTGCGGATGGCTGTGTGTGTGTGTGTGTGTGTGTGTGTGTGTGTGTGTGTGTTGCTAGCGTATACCGCCATAATTGGAACACGCGATCGATGCTATTATGAAATTTGACATGCATATATTTTTCTAATTTCTGAATTTAGGTCATTTTTTTGTTTTACCGATTTCTGACCATTTGTATGGCCATATATGAGCCCACTGTGTTCTAGTTGTTGAAAGAATATTTTGGTGCTCTTTTTATAAGACTGATTTATACGAAGTGATGTTTGAAGCAATATGCTATCTAACAAGAACATTAAATTTGTCTATTTTTTTCCGTGAAGATTTTACGATTGACTGCATCGGTCATTGTAGCTATTTATAAAAGGTATTTTTTCGATACAACATGAATATAACTCAAAAAATAAATAGTTATTATGCTTTTGGAAAAATTCATGCATCAAGTGCAAAAACAACGATACTCACTAGCTTGGTAAAAATTTTAAGCAATTTGGCGACTGTTTTTGAGATAAAAATAAAAATCTAAAAAAATGGGTTTTTTTATGTCGAGCGATTACGTGAGTAAAAAGGCTTTAAATTGAGTTGAAATTTTAGGAAAAAGATTGATCTTTTGATCACTTCGGCTAGGTTCTTTTTGTTAGCTTATGAAACCTTTTAGTTTTTAAAAGATATTAAAGATTTCAAATTCGTTCAACTCTCACCCTGTACTACTCTGTGTGACTGAACCTTATTATTTTTGTTAAACCATATAATTTGATAATTAAAGCCTTAGTATGTTTTGAGAGTTTTCATGGTTTTATAAAATGTCCGGCCAGATAGTTTTGTCTGTTGGTGTGTGTGTGTGTGTGCGTGCGTGCGTGCATGGCGTGCGTCACGTATACTGCTTATAATTCTGGAAACTAGCGTGATCGATCTTTAATAAGATTGGACGTGAGCATATATGTTTCTGATTTCTGAATTCGAGTAAATTTTCTTTTAAGATTTAGACTATTTTATGACCATTTCATGGCCATTTTTCGGATTTTTGAAAAAATATTTTTGCTTTTTATTTATTGATGATTTATACAATATATTCAACAATAGTAGTGTACCTAAAGACTGCTACCGTCTTAAGAGAGCTCGGGGCTTCAGTCCCGAGCGGATCTCCGGCTGAGAACCTCTCTCCCAGGAGCTATGGAATACAGAAAATATTACGAGGGTCTAAAAGGCGACGTGCGGGAGTACTGAAATTGAGCTTTTAAATTTTAATAGTCGATATGGGAATATAGAAACAACGTCAAGGGTCTGAAAGCGGCGGTGTGGGTATGTAGAAATCTATTGCACAAGGTCAAAAAGGCGACTGTGGCGAATACAGGAAAACGATTACGATGGTCGAAAATGCGACTGTGGAGTGCTGCTAAATGAGCTTTAAATTTAACAGGCGATTATGGGGTATAGAAAACAACGTCAAGGGTCTGTGAAAGGCGGCTGTGGGTATGTAGAAATCGTGAAAAATAATTAATCAAAAAAAAGGAAGCCACCCGCAATTTTGTAATTTGCAGTTGTTAATGTTATTAACGATTCTGCAATTACTGGTATTTTTTTTATTACGATATATGTAAGTTATTTTAGGAGTTCACGGAGCTCTATCCTTTTGATATCCACCTTAACCCCCACTCCCCTGATACCCCTCCCCTACAAGTGTCTTCCTAACCTATCCTTTTAGTATCGAATAGTAGTGAATATTTAAATCAAAGAATGAGTTGATTGTCCCATGTAATTATCTTCCACTAGCAGAATAGGAGGAAGCTAAGTGATGACTTGGCAGCGGTTTTATCACCAAAGCGGCTGCACTTTACTCATTGCAATAGTTTAACCACTTATAAGTGGTACATATACAATGTTATACATTATAATGTTATACATTATAAATACATTATAATGTTCTGCTCGACTGTAATTGTTTTTATTTTTAACATTTGCGTGGAAATCAAATATTTAAGCTTGAAATTCGGACAATTCATCCGTACAATTCCATTTGATGGCACAAAATCGAAAGATAATATGAAATCCGAGTAATTTGTACTCACGCATCCATTGATTTTACCAGCGTTATACAATTCCTGATATGTAATATAATCCTCTGTTATAAATAATTTCGTGCAACGATGATAAATCCAACAAATAGGTGCTTCAAAGGAGCAGTAAATTCAACAAATTATTGTAACCTAAAGTCCTTCCCCTCTCAGACTTGACCAACATCCCCATCGATTCAGCTCTCTAAGCACAATCGAATATAACCAAAGCCTTGGAAACATTCATGAACTGCCGATAACGTCGTCGTCGCCACACCCAGAGAGTCGATAATTCCAATATTTTCAATAATCGCCAACTCGCCCGCGCGCCCGCTGCAATATCCCCAAAAAATTTCAGCGTTTGATTTACAGCCTCACGTACACGCTAGCAGTCGACGCGAGCAATAAGCAGCACGTGCAGCAGTAGCGGCAGCAGCAAAGAAACAAGAGCAGCCGCTAATTTTCGATCGGCCGTGTCCAAATTGACCGGGGGGAGCTACACGTCGGACGTGTTAAGTCGAAGGCCCGCGTGTGTGCGCGAGTGTATATACAATCGGGGAAAGTTTATTTACGACTGCGAATACCGCGACTGGTCGGTTTTACGAGGCGACCAGCTGTGCCAGTTCAAGGCGAGAAGCTACTACTGGTTTATATGTGTGGCAGCGTGCACAGGTTCACAGGTATAGTGTGTTCCTGAAAAGCGAGAGCTGGGTTGAGTCGGTTATATATAGATACGCCAGGCGATCGAGACAGACGTGCAGCTCGTTTATCACGCGGGCTTCAGCGAGTCTTCGAATGATGCTATGCTATACCGCTGCAGCCATCGATGAAAATCCTCGACGCGTATAATAGTGTGTTGCTGTTGCTGGAGAGAATACTTGTGTAGTTGACGCTCGGACGGTTACCATGTGTGTAGGACAATGTGAGGCGAGGTATTTTCAGTGTAGGACATTGTATTACGCTATTGTTAAAAATAAATATGGATTGCAAAGGCATTATAAGTACAACTCATTTTGAACTCGTTTTGAAATGCCGAGTTGAGCGCATGTCATACGGTATTTACACGGTATGTGTAATACAAAACTTAATCTGTTTGATATACAAGAAATAACATCCTGTCCTCTTAACCGATAAAGCTGAATCGTCATCCTACATTGTTCCGGACGTAACGAGGGGTAATCAGGGAAAAGAGCAAGTGCGACGCGTTGATATTTATGAATATTTATTTATTCATTTTGCAATAGTTCAGCAAACGTTTGCCAGCCATTTGAACCCTATGAGCGCGAATTGGTGGTGCTTTTCGTGGCGACAGTCCAACACGGTTAATTAGGAGTGATTTTTAATCGCTCTTAGACTGCCAGATCTCACATAGGGAGTTTTACTCCGCAGTTGTGAAGATCAACACGGTGCAGAGAAGCCGCTAGGCTGATCTGTGACTGTCAGGCCAAATGGACGAGTGGTGGGAAGCGTTTGCACGGGGAATGTGACTGCGCTCGTAGATATAGATATAGAGGAGCGTTTGCACTGCTTCGAGTCCCTTCGGTGGTCTTCGGGAAAGCCCTTTGTTTTAGCGGGCCCGAGTTTTCGGCGGCGACTAATGCGCGTTACGTCAGTTGGCAGCGGCGACTCGACAGAGCAAGAGGTCGTGCAAGGACCTTTTTTTGTTAGACTTCATTAATAAAGTTTGATTCAAGATCGACAATAGTTTTTATAGTTTATTTAAACCCTTGACATTAGTCTTGTCCCATACATACATGCATAACCCACATGCTTCGATGATATTCGAGGAATAAAGGAAGAAAAATAGTTCTGCCATTATCTCAGAATAATATTGAAAACTTCAAGCAAATATAGGAATACAAATTCTCAAGCTTTTTATCAGCCAACATGTTCAACATTATCAACTATTTTAATGAAAATTATCGATGCAAACATTTGAATCCTTGCTTTATAGGTCGTAACGTCTATTTCTATTTACAGAGATAGTAAGCTGCTGACAACTGCAAACATCGGACTATTTAACGTGAATACAAACTCAAACTTGAACGGGAATTTTCAAAGCTACAACATGACCCAAACTGATTACAATGCCAGAGAATGTGCAGTGAAGACCAACAAAGCGGGGCTTGTATCGGGGTTTGCTCAAACAACTAGCGAACTTTGACTTGATGTCGAGTCTTTTAAATTCGAACAAATCATTTACACGACGTTACAAATTCACGTCAAACCAATCAAGTCCAAATCTTGAAACAAATTTCGTAATCCCCTCGATCATCATAATTCTACGATAATTCTTCACAGTCGCGCGCGTTCAGACATTCAGCGCAAAGATCAGCGATGACGAATGAAGAGGAATTCCGCGCATAATGAACAAAGCCCCTCTCGGCGCTCTTCCATTAACCATTATTTTACCCGAAGCAAATTTGATTATGCAATCAAATGCCATTAGCCTCCGTTTGCAACGCCAACTTTGACCCATCTATAATTCCGTTCTCCTTTCCTCTCGACTCCATGTTCCAAGACGTTTCATTAAACCAACCCTTGCCACCACCGTCGTCGTCGTCGTCCCTCCAGAAAAAAAAAGTAATTAAAATACATTTTCGTGCTTGTGCGCGGCTTGTTACACAACTGCTACTCGAGTTTCGCCCGGATCGATCGATCAACCAATATCGTCAGTCGAGAAACAAAACAACAGAGCTCGTTATTCGTGCGACGAGCCGTCGTTATTGCAGCTACAATAAAAAACAAAGGAGAAGGAAAAGCTCATCCGAATCCATAGCTCTTTGTCAACTCCTTGTTATCCCCGCAATTTCGATTATTTTTTCATCCGCTTTACGTCGCTCCCTTTTCAGCTTGCGTATATACCTCCAAAACGAGAGAGAGCAGCGCAACCCGCAGCAGTGCGGCGGCGAAGTAAACAGGCCATTAAAATCGCATCAATCGAATCCCGATCGGAATGAGGGGGAGAGAAGGGGGGGAAAACACTCCGGCATATATAACACGCGAAAATATGCGCGCGCGCGCGACAGGGAGAAAGCAAGAAGTGGATATATACACAGAGAACGGAAGAGAGACGTGGCCAGGTGCTCCATTTTCGCTGGAAACAATGGGAATCGCGCGCCGAGCGCAAATACACCCGGAAATATAACCGCTAAGTGTTGCAGTCTGGCGTCGGTCGGCGACCGGGGAATATAAAATGGACTACTGGCGCTCGCTCTACAGTTTCGATTTCGAGTTACTCTGTATGTGTGTGTATGTGCGTATACGCGGCAAAATTCACACCGCGGTTTCTCTCTCTCTCTCTCTCTCTCTCTTCCCCTCGTTTTCCATCTATACCCACCGCGCCACTTTTGCCTCTCACTCGATGCGCCATAAAAATCACTCGATACTCGAAACGGCCCGGCGAACTGCAGACCGAGCGTAACGAAGACAAGTGCTCACGCTTTAGCCGCTGGCTTCGATCTCTCGCTTTTTTTTCTACCTGATACCGCCGCTGCTGCTGCTGCTGCACACACGCGTCGAAGAGCGAGCTCTTTATGGCTGCGAGTTGCACACAGGAGAGATGGAATTGCTGGTGGCTGAATGTATACGCGCGTATGAATAACTCGCCTTTTTTGGAGAGAATTTGATACGTGATCGAAGTGGGGTGTATGTGGTAATGGGTAGTTGCCGGATTATTGTTAGGGTGATGTCGTTTTGGGATTTGTTTTCATGGAGAGAGGAAATGGTATTGGTTTTGAAATTTTTCAGCGTCGCTAAATTTTCGGAAACTTGTGGATTTGACGTGAATTTTTCGTGTTATGCTGTTTTTGTAAGATGTTGACCACATCGCACCATAAAAAAGTTCAAGACACGAGTCGAACGAACGAATTGAAGATCTTAACCGTAAACATTTAATTTACAACAGCAGCAAGACAGATCCCACAATCCACAGGCAAAAACAAATTCTCTCAAGCACTTAAAGTCCAATGAAACTCACGGGCAACAGTCATCAATTCAAATAAGCCTCGGCGCGGGCGCATTAGCGCGTAATAAAGGTACTTTTCGGACTCTACATCACTCCTCTCTCTCTCTCTCTCTTTCTCTCTGTCCTTCTCTCTCCCTCCAACAAACCAGAAACTAACGGGCAAATTTTCACATCAACTCCCATTTCTCGCGAGGAAAAAAAAAACGACGAATAAAGAACATTCCTCCCCGCCTATCGTTATTACGCATGACGGAAATCACAGTTACGAAACACATTAATGTCTCTCGCACACGAAAAGAGGGACGAACGAAAAAAAAAGAAGAAGAAAACAAAGAAAAGAGCCAGAGAACGCACTTTCCAGGCCAAAGCGACGTAGGCGGCAAGAGAGTATAACGCAAAGAGCTAAGCGTAAAAAAGTGCGCAGAGACTGGAGAGTGCTCCGTACCGAAAGAAGAGAGAAGCTTCGCGGCGGTGTGTAGTGCGCGTTCATTATGATAGAGTAACCGTTAGCGCAGATTAGCAGTCGCCGAGGGATTCGAGCGGTCCCGTGGATGTCGCTAAATGATAGTATATGTAATTATGAGACAAGTTTTAACTACCCCGACGCTCTCGACACAATGCGTTATCCCTCATTGTTCTCTCTCTATCTCACTCGAATAAGCTCCCGAGCGGCCGGACCTCTCTGCAACTTTTCGCGATGACGACTATATAGGGGTCGCGTGTAAGAGGCCAATTAGCGCGGATTTTCTGCTTTTTCGGACGCCTGTATGGCCAGCGGATGAATTTTATCCGGTTTTATCCCGATCTTTTGTGTAGCGTCTTATACGCGGTTTTACTAGTATTTGCGCGATGCTGTACGAGTTTGAAGCCAACCAGCAGCAGATTTAATATCGTACACAGCTTGAAACGAACTCGAAACTTTCTCTCAGTCAAACAAAATTCATTCAAGGGGTTTAACAAGCACACAAAGCTTTGAAAGAAATCATAGCAACGACGATCGATAACTGCTACAGAGACACGTTTACCCATTTCGTCGTCCCGACTGTTTTGGCTAAATTTGCACGTGCTGCATCCCCTCTTTGACCTACTCTTCCTCAATACACCTCTTGCAAGTGTCTTTTTGTTTTGTCTCGCGTGGCCTCTTACTCCCATTTTTTGCCTCCTTTTCTCGTTCCTCGCACACACACATATATACGCGCGCACGCGTACTTGGGCGCCAAAGAGAGAGAGACAGAGAGCAGCAGCAACACACGGCTCGAATGTCTGTTTTCTACTCTGTTTTGCACCTCTTGTCCACCTTTTTGCTTCGTGACGCCGGCGCGTTATTCTCTTATTTGCTTTCTTTCGAACCGACGAGTCGCGCACCGCTGCTTTGCCCACACACACACACACACACACACACACACACACACACACACACACACACACACCTGTAATGAACTGTAACGCGAACTCGTATATTTTTCTTCCCCCCCTCTTTGTTTGTTTTCCTTATATACACGCTCTCTGCACCTTTCTTTATTCCATGCAGCGTATGTGCTCTGTTTGCTCTAGAAAACATTGTATTATTATCCTATACGCGTTTATTAAAAATGTAGCGATCGACATTATACTATTAAAACAATATGATCCACGTGGGTGTAGGAAATAGAGGACACAAGGCAAGATTTTACGCAGTAAAACGAATGAGCCGCAGTGTAACGTGTGCTGCGACGTTCAAAAGGTATATTAACCCGAACACAAAGCAATTCAATCCCTTTTAAGGCGATTCCCCAGTTATAGCTGTAAGCGCTTTCCTTTGAGTTAGATTTTAATATACCTACACCTATATGCTCTTATACTTCCTCGCGCTTACTGGGAGCTGTGCAGCACACAAAGTCATGCAGAAAATCTCATCTGCGTCAGGATGTTACTCACTCGAACGTAAGAATTCGCGATGCAAGGAAAAAAGCATACCTACTTTTCCATCGAATTTACTCTTATTAGTCTACTTTTTTCATTTTGCCCTTGCACAGGCGTGCTAACTTCTTTCTCATGTAATATGCTCGATCGCGAGAAAGGGCTCCTGTAAGCTTTCATTTCGCGTTCGTTGCTCTCTCCTTCTTTTTTAGTATCATACCTGCGAAATAACTCGGTAGTTTCTCCAAGGGATGCGCGCAATTTTCTTGCAATTTACATCAAGGACTTCCTTGATTTCAACTGTTGATGAGTGGCGAGGAAGCATTTTTTCATTCGCTACGGCAAAAACTCTTATTCGCAGTGTAATATTGCGTCCAAGGGACGTAGAAACTTGACTCTTTCGCAGAACTATTAGGCTAATTGAGAAAAATACGATTAAAGTTAGTCCGACATGGAAAGTTCCTTCATATACCGGCTGGCAAGTAGAGAAGGTCACACACACACACACACTTAGTTCTCTCTCCTCTCCATTAAAGTAATAGTGCCAGCGCAACACAGCTTTGCTTTCGGCTGGCGAGAGAAGTTTTATAATTTTTTTCGCCTAATTCCCGTAATACCCGCTATAAATCCAGTCCCGCTGGGGAAAACCAAGCGAAAGTCGCCAACGACATCGAAAACAATACAATCTTCGCGCGCGAGAAACGTATCTTAACGCTTTATACTGTATACCTAATCTCGCACGAAAACTTTCCGAGAGGGACTCGACTGTGGCCCTTTTTTGCGGGCGCACTTGTAAATCAAGGCCGCAACGCGCGACAGTGGGAGAAACAGAAGGGGAGAGAGGCAGACGAGAAGAGAGGAAAAAAAAGCGACTGCAGCAGCAGCAGCAGCGGCGGCAGCGCATTGTTGGGAAATTTGCATGTTTTTCGTGATTTACGCAATTTTTGCGATGTCTGCCGCGTGTCGCTGCCAGAAGCCTCGAGAACAAATGAAATATGCTTGAAAAGTGGTCTTCATTGTATGTTTTTACGCGGAAATTGCGTCCGCGCAAGCGCGCCGAGTTTTAGGGACAGCGACGTACTTTTTTTTAAAAAAAAAAGCCCGCCGTGCGTCTCTACATGCCTGGGAAATGGAAGAATAACATGTGGAGATGTCGGCAGGGTAAAAAGAGTTGGTGCACACCAGAATGTGCACGTTGCGGAATTTACATTTGATTAGGCGGAAAAATAGAATCACGGTTTTTCTCTGCTTTGCTGCATATATTTCGCGCGAGTCGGCGTGTAGCGCGTAAATAATAGCGGTTTTTTATAGACTCACTCTGATGTGGGCGATAAGTTGGCAATAACTTAAATCTGCATCGTGACTCACCTGGAACACAAAAAATTAACGTGAAATGAGTAAAGAATGTCTGTAACTGATGCAAGTATAATAAATAGTCTATAGAAAGTCAATAGTTACAGCCGTTTCTCTCGAAAAAGCAAGCCCGTAATAAACAGCCCTACAAATAATTAGCCCAGTAGCGGGAAAAAGAAGCAATAAGTAACCCAAAAAAAACCTCTCATCGAGGAAGGACATCAAAGCGAATTCGGGCCAAGTCCAAACTTGTACCCGCACTGCACCAGCAGTAGCAGAAGCAGTGGGAACGGGGTAAAAACTTTGGTCGTGTAAAACACTCACGCGCCGGGCTGAATCTAAAATTTTCCCGAAACTGACTGAAGCGAAAAACAGACGGAAAATGAAAGAGAAAGAGAGAGACAGAGAGAGAGAGAGAGAGAGAGCGAGAGAAGAGGCAACTGCTTTGATCGAGCCACGGGATCTCGCGAGAGCGGACCCGCAGCAGCAGCAGCCGCTGCCGTTGGCTTTAAAGTCCCGCACGTTTCTGGCGCCGCTGCAGGGCGCAAGTTTCAAGCAACTGCGCGAAACAGAAAATAGCCCAGGCCAACTCAGAAACGCAGCGAGCGGCGGGGCACACAGACGCGACTCCGAGAAACAGAGGTAAAAGCGGTACTTGCGCTAGTAGGGGACGATTTATCCGGGCTTTGTTTACGAGCAAAGCTCGCGCGCGAGCAGTAGGGGGGAGTGAGTGGCTGGGATCCCGTTAATCCAGGCAAAAGACGTTGGGTCGTTACTCTCCTTTCGCTGCTACTGCGAGAAGTGGGGAGAGAGGCTGACAAACTTGCGCCGAGCGACAGATACGAGTCGACACGAGTCCTTGTGTTTATAGGTGAAAACGACTCTCGGATCCGATCGCGACGCCTTTGAAACTTTCGAGCGAAGGGACGAGAATAAACACGAGTTTTCGAGGGAGAGACAAAGAGACAGTAGGGGGAGGGGGGACGNGGGGGGGGGGGGGGTTCGGCTGTTTGTGTCTTTGAGCAGTGAATAAAATTAAGCTCCGGATTTGAAGGCTCGTAAGTTGAGGAGCTAAGTTTGGGTTATTCACGTGTCGTAAATTTTGGGAGAGGAGTTTTGGGGTACTTTACGCACATCCGAGAAGCGATTCGTCAGTATATTCGCAAAGCAAAATCAAATCACTGCATAGCGGAACAGCATCGACAGTCATATTCTTCAGTGTTCTCAAATGAATGGATTTAGAAAACATTTTTCAAATTATTGAATGAATTCTATAAATTTTCAGTAGGATTTTTACAAAGCTCTTTGTAAAATAGTCGACATATTTGTTTTGAAGAAGAATTTTGAATTTAATTTAGCTAGCGTTATATATGGTCTAATTTAGCCGTTGTAGGAATTCTATGAATCTCTATAGTAGTCAAAGTATATGTGCCTGGAAATAATACTCGATTTATGGTATGCGCAATTTGAACGTCCAGAGGAATTGCAAAAATGCTTCGGCGCATCGTGAACAAACAAATACTAAAAATTCTCCTGATGGTTTCCAATGGCTTGTTTGTATTGTAAATAAATAAATCAATAATTTGCCCTAGAAATCCTCTTATCTAAACAAAAAGAAAACCCATTTTAATCTTTTAGTTTCTATCGA
Source organism: Pteromalus puparum (assembly GCA_012977825.3). Classification (NCBI taxonomy): domain Eukaryota; kingdom Metazoa; phylum Arthropoda; class Insecta; order Hymenoptera; family Pteromalidae; genus Pteromalus; species Pteromalus puparum. The sequence continues at coordinate 9,743,625 of CM053170.1, read as the reverse complement.
GTAATAAGTGTGCACCTATGGTCAGACAAGTCATGTACAATTCAATAAACCCTATATCATTCATGACAGCAATAGAAGCACAAAATTTTAACCAAAATCACAAAATACATTTTTCAAAAAATAAAATCACCTATTTCCCCGTCCTGCCCACCCATACCGTATCTTCCCGTATCTTCTTCTCATATCTCTCTCGGGCGCGCGCAATTTACAATCCGGCGACAACCGCATCAAAAACTACAAAGCCCTCGCGTACATCCATTCTCGGTCTCTCTCCCTCATCTCTCTCTCTCTCTCTCTCCCCTCCTCGCAATGCACTTACATCGGCGCCACTTGCACAAAAATCAACCCCAACCCCCAAGCAGTCTAGCAGCAGCACTAGCGCTACCGTCATACTGCACATACCTATGAAATATACCGTCGTAGGGTAGACTGAAGGCTTTCGGCGGACGTTGAAAAAGCGAGGACATAAAAGCCGCCTTTCGTCGTCGGGCCGGGCGATTAACCGAAGTTCGCTGCTAGCGGCGGCCGGTGTTGATAAAGTGCCTCTGTCGGGGGCAATGGCGCGTAACGGAAGAAGCTGTATCGTCAACTGCGCCGCACATACACACACACGCCAGACTCGAGCTGCTTGCTCGAGTGCCTGTCTGCTTTCGTTCCAGACGACGATCTCGCGGCCGTGCATGTGTATACGAAAGCAGGAGGGGGTGGGGGCGGTAATAGGGGTATAACGTCTCAATGCGTCGGCGGGTTCGTTATACTACTAGTGGAGGCGCGGCCGATACAAACGAGTTGCGCTGCCTGAAGGGGCATGATAATGTGTGTATGTGGAGGGGGTGAGTTGCTGTGTGTCGATCTGGGCGCTGGTGACAAATTGCGCTTCTTGCGGATATTCATGACGCGACGCGCTCGACTTTTTGAAAGGAGCGCTTTAACGAAAAGATTGCTTTTCTGAAACTTTTTTCAAACGTTTAAACCCCCTCAATTACACCAACGGCAGTGCAAACTCAGCTAGCTCTCGTTCAGCAACGATAATTGCCGAGAAAACACTCGACAACCCAAAAGAAATAAAATGCAAGCCGGTAAACTTACCCCTTTGGATTCTAATTTCCATGGAAGGTTTGCAAAGAAAAACGTGGCTCGCATCAAACAGCGCGACGGTTGAGAGCGAAAGAGAAAATCGAATCAAGAGACAGGTTGTTGATTTTAGCAGGTAGCCTGCCGCGATCTCCCGTTTCGCACGTTTATTTAATGCGTTGACTTCGTCAAACCGTAGTAGTCACAGGTGCACGTTCGCACGTCAACTTTCACCTCGGCAAATTGGCTGCTATTCCAGAAATTATTGAAATGAAGCTCGTTTCAGAAATTGTTGAAATACCTTAAACCGTGTATTTCTATCTCGTAATCGGCTCTGCAGAAGCTGGCAAGTTTATTCTAAAAATTACACTCGACTGCGGAGTGCTATTATATGGGTAATGAGGTAAATTGCTAAATTTTCACCTCTCATGCAGATCTAATTGTATAAAAAGTTCTTCAACTCCTTTTTGCAAATGTTTTGCTTAGAGATCTGCTTGCCGTGTTCAGCAAATGTTATAACGTTTGCTCTGCTATTCAGTTATCACGCTGTTCCGTGAAACTCGTTGATAAAACTCGTTATTTATAACGTTACTAAAGTGTCGTCGTTACAGCAAAGTTTAAACTAATGATTTTCAAATATTGTATTCCACGAATACGACCAAATGAAACAGTGTTAAATGAAAGTTTTCCTCATCAAGCTTTAATTAGCAAACATTATTTTCGCTTAGACGGAAGACGCTAGGATAATCAAGAATATGCCGAGCTAGCGCAGCATTATTGTACCGGCCCGTAATTTTTGCACGACAGTGATCAACATCATCACACTTGCTCACGGCACTGCCATAATTACCAAATTGCCCATGTATATCCTCGGCGGAGGCAGCCTAATTCCGCGCCAGCATAATTACCTTTATAATTAACGACGTCTAGCCTTGATTTATGGTTAAACAAGTGAAGTAATTCAGGCTTCCCATCATCCCGTAAGAACCCGTCCACGTGCTTATCTTTGGCCGCGGGATTGTCTCTTGTTTTCATATGCGCTCAAACTTTCGTGATTAGCTTGAGCGCGTTTTAACTCGACTGTAAATAAGCTTGCTTCGAGATTAAAATCAAGGAATTAAGCTTACCCTATCCCTTTTAATATTTAACAACAAACGACTCTTTTCTAGAAAAAAATACCAGCAAATCCTTGAGAGTATATTCGACGAAAAATCCGTTACACTTGATGAATATGACCGTAAAGAAGCCATTAATCTAAAAATCCTTTTCCACTCGAGTTTTGAAGCACCAATCCGAGCGCAAGCACTCAGCAACATCGGCGCTGTTTACACAGCCTGATCGATGTAACAAGCAAGTACACAGTCCTCTTTCGGCTAGAATCATCATCAGAAGCAGCGGCAGCAGCAGCAGCTCGAGCTTTCGAGTACCTGTGTATATACAAACGACCGGGGGAAACGCATCACGTCTCGGGAATCTAAGTAGTACTTATACACAGCACGTAGTGCAACTTGAGCTCTGTCGCCGATACACAAGAGAAACGGGTCAAATAACGTCGAGGAGAGGAGGCAAACTAAGTGAGTGCAGGCCATATATATAAGAGAGACAGAGAGAGAGAGAGAGAGAGAGAGAGAGAGAGAGAGAGAGAGAGAGACTGTGCACGCGCCCAAACACCATTAAAAGAAGCTTCGCCAAGCTAGCGCGCTAAGTGGCTCGGATGGTCGTTGCCTTCGGTAACTTCCTAAGTCATGCTTCACGACATTGTACACCTATACCATACTGCGGTAGAATGGATGCACGTAAACAAACGAGAGTTTGTTGGAGGTAAGTGCGCGAGGAGCAGCTCTGTTCTATTTTGGAAAGGTGAGGAGAACTTTATTGAAAAGATTATGCTAAATCAGCTTGCGACGTTTGCGATGCTTTGAAATCGGGGTTATTGTTTGTATAAGCTGTATTCAATTTCGATGTTTGTTAGAGGTCTGTATTAAGGTACGAGAAATGATAAAAAGATTCAAAGTATTATTTCAAAAACATTGATCCTGATTTCCTGGAAATCAAGAGCAATGCTTAAAATATTGAAGCTTATATGCTGTTATATAAGCAGTAAATAGCTCGCATACAGTTCACGCGTTCCGAGAATCATAAATCCTTAGCGAAAGAGTTTTTAATCTCTACCCTCTCATCGTGCATTGTTGCATCATTTCTAATTAAACCCTTTCGCCACGAAGCAAGGCTTTCCCATAAATACCCGTCATTCATTCTCGGAAAGGAAGAATCTAATAACGCAAATTACAAAACCCAGCATTTATTCAGCGCATTACCGTTCAAAAATGTAAATTCAATCAATAACTCCCTAAACAAACTCAGTCTCGACTCTCGATATTAAAACGCCCCGAGTCGAGAAAAGAGGTCGTCGTCGAGAACGTGTGAAAAAACATCACACCTCCGACTTTAATTTACGAGTCATTCAAATCTCGAGCCGCGTTATCCTCACCCCCTCCATCTCTTCTCACCGTCGAGCAACTTACCATATTCAATAAGAGCAGGCACAGCTCTCTCGCATTCTGACGTCTCCCGCACCTCTGAAATTCGCATAATACATACGCTCACCTCTCTCTACCGCACCACCGAGAGCAAAGGAGAGAAAGAGAATGGATCGGAGAATATAAGACAGACTCTCATTCGTACCTCTCTCTCTCTGTCTCTCTCTCTCTCTCTCTCTCTCTCTCTCTCTCTCTCTCTCTCTCGCTCTCTCTCTCTCTCTCTCAGAAGAAAAGAAGCCTTCTCGGAGGCCCCGGAAGAAAGAGAGATGAAGAAACTTTCACCACAGCGTTCGAGATTCAACCCCCGCGCAACGCAGCAGCAGTCGGATTTAGAATGGAATATTCATCTTAGTCCCGCTTATACCGCGAAAAGCGAGAGCGCCGTTGGGAAGATCATCCTGGAAGCCGGCGAGTCTAACCTCGTTTTTCCCGCGCGATCCACGCTGGCCGATAAGGCAGTCTTTTATACTATCGCTGCGGTAAACTTTCGTCCTCTATCTCTTCCTCGCGGGCTTGTTTTTATCTTCCTCGGGGCTTTAGATGCACCGCAAGCTAAGAGAGAGAGAGAGAGAGAGAGAGAGAGAGAGAGAGAGAGAGAGAGAAGGAGAATAAGAAGCACGCGAGCGAGTGAGCGAGCCGCTTAGCTGAATTGTTGCGGATTTAGCGTTGATTGCGGATTCCGTCTCGCTCACGCTTTTTGTGGCTTTTGGATTTCTCCGCGAGAGGTATGGTTACTTAGTCGAGGCGAGGCTAACTAGGTGGGCTTTTTCGCATGATGAAACTCAGCTTAGCAGTAGTTTGTCAGAAGCATTACATATTTGATTTCATAAACGAGATGCACTTCGTATGCGTTATAGTCTAGATTCGAATGAACTGGTCTAGCAGTAGTAGTCGATGAAAGGATTCAACAAGTTAGTGTACGCTCCAATCAGTCTCAAACTACACGCAAATTGAGCTATTACCATAATGAAAACCTCTTTCTCATCTCGTTCCGCACTGCTACACGCCAAATTCAAAAGCAGCACGTCATCCTCGACGACGACACACAGTTGGTCCGACAGTAATTCGCGCCTCCGACCCTAATTTCCTGATAATCCCTTTACTTTAATTTACATCCGTCGATTGGCGCAAATCTTATTTGCCTGAGCGCGCGCCAACTTCTCTCTATCCACTTCCTTTATATATACATATATATCCATCTCTCTATATATACGTGGGTGGCGAGCGTACGCCCCGGTTAATTTATCGGAAAAGTAGGTGAGCGCATGTGTCCGGCGCGCCTACACATACGGAGGGGGAAAGACGCTGCTCAGTCGCGCGGAAGCTCGGCTGATTTCCTAATTAAATGGCCATTCGATCTTGGGTTAACTGGAAGAGGAGAAGGGAGAGGGGGGAGATGAAGGGATGGCCGGCAATCGCATAATCGCCTTGCGTCGGCTGACGATCTGACAAATGGCGGGACTATGTAGTTCGGACGATGTGTCTCTTTCGCTCGAATCGATAAGGAGATTCACCGAGGAGGAATAGAGATGGTGGTATAGGTGTGGATAGAGAAAAATATCAGGGATTTGGAGGAATCAATTGGAAAAGGATGTTTTGTTATTGTCGAGTTGAATTACCTTGTTTTACAGAAGGCTGTGAGTGGCTGGAGGTGAATGAAATAATGATGTAAGTATTATCGTAAAGGAATGGTCAGACATAAGGGTAATCAAAGTTTTTTTATGGCTGAGAGCTTTTATAGATGTTTTATGTCTCGCTTTATGTTGTGATGAAGATAATGTGCAGCTATCTTTCGAAATGATGCTCGTTTCAGTGGAAATAGATGAATTGATGCATGTGCGCATATAGTATTGAGGTAAAAGGTTGTTACATTTCCTGGAAAAATGATAGCGAAATATGAGTACCCATAAAAAAAGGCATATGTGTCTACAGGCTGACCAACGGTAAACCCATGTCGATTTACGATCACGCAAAACTTTTCAGTACGCCTTTGTAATTTTCTTATTACACGTAGACAGACATCAGAGCTTGAAGCGGGCAACGTTAACGAATGCGCTTGTGAAAAATCGAGCAACATGACAGGAGAGCGAGAGAGAGAGAGAGAGAGAGAGAGCTTGCAGAGATAAGCGTCCTTGTTTTCGTAATGGCTTTCTTTCGCGTGCTACACTTCGCTGCGGCGATGTATTCATTGGGAGTGTGTTTGTTTTCCATTATCTCGTCGCTCGCCGATGAAAAAGAAAATTTATGCTTCTGCAGCGTTGCTCGCGTTAGTGGAATCGGGGAGATTGTGTTGTCGAGTTCCTGGAATTCTTTGAAAATATTAAAGCCCGTTAACGTAAACATCGCGGAATTACGATGAGGGATTAGGTCTTGCTGTGCAATCCTATCCGGATGCATATTTTCTTATTTCAGGAACGAGAAGAGTTTTTATAAACTGACGCGACCAATACACAATATTCTATATTCAGCGTCAGGATTAAAAAATTCAATTTTCTCCGAACGTACAAATCTTTTTTCCATTATCATTGTTGATGTTTATGATGGCGAAAAGCAAATCTCCCAGAAGAAAATCCAACGACCACAAGCAGCTCCTATGACTATGCAAAGATCAAACGGACTAAGTACCACAACTACTTCGCGGCAAGTAAAAACTCTGAGCGATCGTCGCACAAAAGCGAAGCCGGTGTTAACCTCGTTCTAATGATGTCTTTTCAACTTCCGAAACAATGATACAGCCTGTTAAAGCCACCGCTCTTCTTCGACTTTCGCGTTAAAGCTCAAACGACGCAAACGAAGCTCTTTCCACGATTTTTTTTTCACACAGGGTAGAACACCATCACGACCCGAATAGTCTCGCGACCCAGCTCGCAATTAATTCCTGAATAATTCCCAGCCATTCTCAGCCAGTGCGCGCGAGAGATACCAACGAGAAGAATAAAGAAAAAAAGTAGAAGAAGAAGAAGGTGGAAGAAGAGAAAAGCACGAGGATATAAAGCCAAAGGGTAGAGAGCGAGTAAGAAGAGCAGAGCGCGAGGGTTGAGGGAAGAAATTAGCGAGTGGAAGAGAAAGAGACGATAATAGGAGGGAGAAGAATAATGGCGGACAGAGTGTGGGAGAAAGAGAGAGAGAGAGAGGGTGAGCTCGGCGGCGAGCAGAGAAATGATAAAGAATAAGAGATAAGTATTCAGAGGGCAAATTAGTAGGCGGTATGTTAATAGCCTTTTAATATTTATATTGTCGTTTTTGGGCTTTATTTATATTCGTTTTAATTTACGCGGCGAATTATGGCCGGTGCCTTGCTTGTTTTGGAACTCCCTCTCCTTCTTGGAATTGGGTAATTAGGCTGATGTATACGCATTCTAGCTCTTTATTAATTAGCGTTGCGCGTTTGTTTAATTAAAAATGTAAGCTCACCGCTTTGTTATAATATCAATCAACTTATGCAAACTCGATCCGATCGATCTCTACAAATCGCATCAAATTATTCATAGTTTCTATACAATACACACCCACGGCGTTAACAACTTCGAGCAATAATTCCGCACCGCGCCTTTCCACACCTCGGGAAACAGCAGGAACTCCGGCCCCCAAACCGAGCAGCAGCTAGTCCTGTCAAAAACTAAAACTCAAACCTCGGATCAGACGGTCAGAGCAACGCAGTTGCAGCGGAATTCAAGCGTGTAAGCCCGTGGGACGCCGCAATCCCCGGCTGAAGCCGCACAGGCCGCTACCGCCCTCGCCAGTCGCCGGAAACAAGACGCAATCGGCGCCGCAGGCCGCGCGCATTTGATATTAGTCCCAATCAAACGCGGCTCGTTTCGCGGTCGCGAGATCGCGCGAGGCCACAGCTCGTAAATACCAATTTACAGGCAGCAGCAGAGCCGCGTACGTATCGTTAACTCCGATTAAGGCCAGTAGGAGGTATACAGAGCCTACTCGCGAAGCTGAAGCTACTGAGAGGGAGGAGAGAAGGGAAATCCTAGGCTATCATCGCGCGATGCCAAAACGGCCGGAGACGTGTGATGCTGTACGCTGGAAAGGGGTTGACGAAGAAGAGGGGCTACAGTGTGTATATGTGGGTGTGACGGGAATGGATTTCGGCTTTGATGTCCGTAGTTTGTCTTGACGGCTTTGATAATGGAATGGATACATACTTGCGCTGTCGATTGCGCGCTTGAGGAAAGCAGTAACGCTTGTGTCGCTTGGTACCGGCTATTTGAATTCATCAATCTTATTAGATGGCGCTCAACCCTGTCATGGCGGCCTCACGCATGCGCACAGTTGTTTTAATGTATACGACATGAAGTTTCTTACTCCATATGGTATAGCTTCCAGCCACTTTCTTTTTGTAACTTTATCCTTTGGAAACCGGAACTTCACTTCACCTTTGCACCCTAATACGCTGCACTTCATTTTTAGCAAAACCCAATTGTAATTTATAAAATAATCAAAACAAGTTTCGTTAAGGTTAAGTCTACGTCTTGTTTACACTCGGACTTCCATCAGACGCATACATCAACGCAACTGTGCGCATGCGCGAGGCCGCCATGACAGGGCTGAGCGCCATGCTGCACTCTGGCCAGAGCTTTCAAGTGAACATTCCTAATTATAAGGAGAAAAACAAAAATTGATTAAATTTATTGCATATCTCACGAAACACCGACAGCCACGGCCAAACGACGAGTCCGGAATCCGGAAGCGAAAAGTAGGATAAAGCTCGAAAGAGAATTTAGACTCGGCGTCGCGCTGCAGCAGTAGCACCCACTATACGGATTTCGGCGCTATACTGCGGTCGGCGCGCGAGAGATAGGCCGTCGCTGCCTTTACGCGAAAAGCCTTAAATAAGAAGCCCGCGCGTAGAGAAAGACAGACTGCCACAAAGCGAAATGCCTCCTCGTAAATTCCGGCTTACACGCATCTGGCCTGGGATTCGCGTCACCGAGGCAATATAATCCGAGAGAGAGTCAGGCTCTCTCTCTCTCTCTCTCTTGCTCCTGTTTCACTCGATAAACGGCATCGCCGCGTCTGTCTATCTCTGTCTTTGCCTGCGGCGTCTGTATCGCGGAAGCGTCGATGAGAGACGCCCGCAAATTGCCAACGAAGCTATAGTTATATTATATACGTGTTTTTGTTCGTTGGAGGGATTTTTGGTGTAGAGAGGAGATAGAGTCGTTTTCGGCTCGTTACTGCGCACCGGAAGGACGTGGCTTGGTATTAGTTTCATGACTTATGAGGTAATGACGTGGGCTGGACACAACGGTGTGGATATAAATAGTAGGGTAAGTGAAGGTCGATGAACTTGTTTCATGAATTGACTTTTTCGTGAATAATACATGCGGTCCGAGGAATTTTTTTGTTTTAGGCGCGTGGGGATAAGAGTATAGACTTTTTAGCGACGAATTAAATAGCTTAAACACAGAAGACAATTTCGTGCAGACTAGCTTTTAAAATCTTTTGAAAAAGGGTTTTTTGGAGCTTTTTACAGCAACATACCGTGTAATCTGAAGATTTAAAATGGACCGAGAGAATCCTGCTGTAATTTTTTTGCGCTGCGTGTGCAGCTTTGGGCTGGATTATAAAATTTTAATATTTTGAAATTCAAATAATAATTAAAAGTGTAACTGCTGTACAATAAAATTCATTTATTTTGTGATTATGCATCCTAAAACGAATTTTTATTGCTCGAATTGAGCAAATTAATTTAAATCATATTTTTAACATTTTTTTTATTCATTTATCTTTGCTGCCCGAACTTATTTATGCAAATAAAAAACGAGAACAACAGAAATCGGAAAAACGCGACTCGAAAAGCCAACTTCACGCATGCAATGGTTTCCACGCGCGCGCGCGAGCTCTCCTCCTTTTTTCTCGAACCATTTTGCGGTTTTCCAGATAAACGCTGGATCGTCCCAGTTTCCTCGGCTCTTTTTGTGCAGACGTGCGCAAAAAATGGTCGGAAAATCGGGAAACGTTTTGTACGACTTAATGCGCGGGGTTCATTATATAACCAGCGTGGTACTCGCTTTGCGATGGCAACATGATAGCGAATGGGATAAAAACTAAGGCGAGATCTGAATTAAATTTGCCTAAAATGAAATATTTTGGAAAATGTTATTGGAATATTTCGGGAAATTTCGGTGTATGATTAAACTTTTCGTAAAAAATAATGAAAATATATAATATGCATTCGATGAATTTAAATATTCGAAAATTACAACGAGAATTTTACGTGAGTTCGGTGTAATTATACACCATATACATCGTGCAAGTTTTGTTGCAAAGCTAATTCTCTCGATAATTTCAAATATGAGCATCGCTCACGTGTTTCCACAAAAGCAAAGCAGTAAAGCAACGCACTGCGTTTCTAGCTGCATCGACATTACAGAAGCCTGGAGGCACTGCTTCTGCTGCTGCTGTGTTGCACAGCGAAGGTGATCATAGTAGTTTGGCGCGTTTGTATGCCGCGACACGTAGTCGTCGGACACTCGAGGGATAATTACGTTAGCCCGCCATTTCGCGCCGGAATCTAATGACGGTCAAGGGTCGTGTAGCCCTGGCCACACTGCCGTGCTACTGCGCGCCCTGGAGTAGTGCACTTTTCATCGATTTTACTACGCGACACTGGAGTAGAGGGCTGGCCTGGATTTTTATAGGATAAGTCATTTTGCGTGCGCAATTCGCGGCGTGGTGTGTGACATACTTCGGAGAGAGAAATTCGAGAAGTTTGGAGATTGTGAAAAGTCGCGTGACTGAAACTTTTCTTGGTGTGAGGATAATTTACGTTGTTAATGAAAATGGAGATGTTCGAAGAAAGAAAGTATAATTTCGTTAGACTGTTGTAACGAGCTAAGTTGGTAACCAATTACATCAAACTCAAAATTAACTTCCTTTTCATACTTTGGTAACCAGTTGTTATCGCGTTAAATTCCAATGTAACTTGAGCCAAACCGTTCACGGACGATATTAGCACTTCCTCTCACAGCATTGTTTAACGATTTTGAGAACTTGTATAGGCCGCTCAATATCACGTTGGATTCAATCAATTCCAGCCTCATCTCCCTCGTTCGAAACGCATATAAAATTAATAATAGCAGCTAAAATCAAACGGTTATTCACCGCACTTTTTTCTAAAAAAGAAGGAAGCTCGAAACTTAATAATCCACGCTTATGAAGTACCGAGGAACGGCGTCGCTGTAGCGGTATATAGTAGCGTCGTAACGTAACATCGGCCATCAAAAATCAATTACAAACTCGTCTCTCCCCTCCGGCAGATAGTCATAAAGGATAATTCAGCCTCGAAATATCAATGAAAAAAAGAAGCCCCATATAATCTTCCCAACCCCTCTGATGACACAGCAGCAGCACCTGTTAAACGCCGGTTTGACGAGTGCGCGCAGAGCGATAAACCAAAAAGATAGACGCGGAAATCGCTGGCGCTGTGTTTACGATGTAACGGTTCCCTCCCCCTCCCTTTCTCCAAGACGACAACGTCAAGAGAGACGAAAGTGAAGTGCGCGCAGCACACGATCGAGATTTCCAGCAGCGACGGCGCGGGTTACGTCGGCCAATATTGATCAGCGTGTCGCGGCAAATGTTAGTGCTGTCAACACACATGCAGCGACTCTGATCGCTTGTCTGCGTCTCTTTCTCTCTCTTTCTCTCGCTCTTCGTTGGCGTATACCTAGAGAAGGGAATGAAAGAGACGAGTTGCTGATAGGAGAGATAGAGCGAGAACTGCGATTCTCTTTCGATGGATCGCAAGGGGCGGCTTTATGTTATGACGCCGAGGAGTTGGATTCCACGTGGAATTGAAGGAGGATTGTGACTGCGAGTAGGAGACGACGCGCGCAGTTATGGAGGAGATATGCGGACGGGATTGACGAGTGCGCGCGCGCTACGGAGAAATAGAAAGGGATTGAGGCGTGACGACTGTGTGTGAATTGCGTGCTTCGAGTCTCTCTTTATCTCACTCGCTATATCGACGATCTCTATGCACGAAAGAGCTGATGAAATTCCTTGTTGCGCTACTGCGAAATGGGTTTTACGCTGTGTTTAATATACGCTCGTATACTTCACGAATGGGATTTTTCAAAAACGAAGCAAATTCGATCGATTGATTTCTGTAGTGTGTGCTTGGAGAGCTGCTTTTATGATAATTGCCAGGCGCAATAATCAGCTACATGAATAATCTATGAATCGCAATCGAATGGGGATAGCAATCAGTGCGATACCGAAAAACAAATACAAGCTGCGTGTTATTTATGTGAAGAATCACGTTATACTCACCTGTAACGGAGAAAAAAGAGAAGAATCGGTATCTGCGAAGAATGTTTTACGCGTAAAAGCGGGCGTCTCTCGTATACGCATAATAATAGTAAAATTTTTATTAAACTTGAAATTTCACGAGCTATAAATACGATATTTATAACCCGGCGATACATCACTGTCCCCGGAATCAAATTAAAAGCCGGCGCAAGCTCGTAATCTACCCCTGAATCATTATAATAAAAGTTTGCAGCGTTAGCCCAATAAGCTGTAATTTCATTTCAAAAAGAATTCAACATTTAGCAAACGCAGACATATTGATTATACGAAATCCATTACACAAAGCGAGTCATCATCGTGAAGAAGGATCGAACGAAGCGTGAAATATAAAATCAATCTTCCCTCTCCCGTATAGCAAAAATATAGAATCGAACTCATCATATCCCACGAGAAGAGCTTGCATAATTCAGCGCTAATTCACGTATTCTTTCGCCCCGCGAAAGCCCGGCGCCCCATTATAATCCGATCAGCTTGTTCGAGCATACATAAGCAATAAATAATCCCGTCCCTTCTCGATCAGAAATGCCATTAGCATTCTCTTTCGCCCGAGCGCACCGGCAAAATTTAAGACGAGTCGCGCTCTCGCGCGCGCATCTCTGACTCTCTCTCCCTTATCCTATATAGTTATACATCTATATGCATGACAATTGCGCGCGTTCCGTATACGCTTTTCTCGATCCGCAGCGGAATTAATTATCTCTATCCTATCTGCGCGTTTGCGACCGAATTATCGATTCCAAAAATTTACACGATTTTCGAGTTATAATAATAATAATAATGATGGCGATGAACATAATAAGCGCGCGATCGCATTATGTGCGGCGAGTAATGCGCACGTGGATTTGGGCACGCGTTGGAGGGACACCAAAGTGAGAATCAGCGGTGTACAATGAAGTACTTTGTTCGAAAATTGACGGGACTGGAATTGGAAAATCCGATTAAAAATTGAACTTTTTGATGGAGTGAGGACGCTGAGAGTGCGTGCTGGATTTGTAACAGGAGGTAGATGCATTTACGCGGGATTAGGGATTTGAATTGGTAAACCGATGGGTCATTTTTTGCTTGACTTGTGCTCGGAGATTGGAATTATTTTTCGGCAGTGCGATGCGGATTGGATAAATTGTTAAAAATGTCACTTTTAAGCTGATGCTTGCACCTTAAGAGAAGCATTTTTTTTACACGATTCATACCTAATTTACGAATGTATATGCTTTCAAATATTTTACAGTTTATAGCAAAATAAAACAATAACGTGATAGAAATTTATTACAGTTACTATAATCAACCTATAGTTTCGTCACGCACGTTATATCTCTAATCCATTAGTGGCTCGGTATCATCAGCGCGCCACGCGGAAAGTAGTTTGAGAGGTTTTTGAAATAGTTCGTCCGCTGCGTAAGTGGAGTCAAAGTTTGAAAATTCAAAATGACGCAGGCAGGCACAAATGCGACGATCGTTAAGCGAACTCGATTAGTGCGAAAGTTGCGGCTCGAACAACTTTTTGGTCCGACCGATTTCTAATTTCGTTAACAAACAATAATTCATATATTGATAATTAGTAAAAAAAAAAAATAATAATTAGTAAAAAAAAGAAACCATTATGTACCCTGACTTTTACGAGCCATTCACGGCAGCCAATTTCGATTGAAGCGCCTCGAGTTTCAAACAGAAGTCTTCGTCTGGGGAGAAAAAAATTCCTCTTCTCCAGGTACGCACAAAGCTCAGCGCGCGAGAAGGCGAAAGAAAGCTCGACGAGGGAGAAAAACAAAAAACGTTCGATAGGGGAAAAAGTAGTGTGAAAAAAACAGGCGCAAGGGAGAGAGAGAGAGAGAGAGAGAGAGAGAGAGAGAGTACTTCCGTCTTCCACCTCGCGATGTCGCTTAATGCATGTACATACGCATTCTCGTCTTTTTATGCAACTCGTTAGCGAGTGGCAGCCCTTTCTCCCTCTATTTTTATTGAAAAGTCGTTCAAAGCGTGAATGCGAAATCGCAGGCCGTATAGCTCGGCTTTAATTAGACGATAAAGGCCAGAAGAAAAGCGAAAACGAGAGAAAGACGGCGTAGCTGGAAGAGAAAGAGAGACTGTTTTGCATGGCCAGGTTGGTTAATTAAATTTTTCGACTGTACGTGCGACGACGACGGTAACGGCGTCCTGCGGATATTGAATTCTGGCGGGCTCTAGTCGATCAAAGCCTTGGGATTGTTTGCAGGTGAGCTACTGATGTCGATTTGTATGGGTATACGGCTGGGGGGAACGGTTGTAAAAAGGGTCTTGAGACTTCGCTTTGTTTTATTTATTGTACATTTAATTATTTCTCAATATTTGTTTACACAATTGACTTTCGAGATGCTGCATCGCATCACGTAAAACAGTTATACATCAGCAACTAACGACCAATGAAAGTAAGTAAATGCAACTCATAAACAAGTATCACTCCAGCGCTGCAAGTTGATCTCAAAACTTTTCATAATTAAAACTTTAGCTCTCTGTTGGCATCGCTTCCATTAATACAAAAAAAAAAAAATCCACAGCGCAGACATGATATACAGTTCCGCACGTCGGCATCATAAGCGAAAACAGCAATTTTTAATAAACTTTTTCTCTCCCGATGCGTACACAGAGAGGCAGAGGCGCTTCCCAGAGGAAATGGAAATCGCCGAGTTCATTTCCTTGTTCTTGCGTGAGCTGAGAGCAAGAGTCGTCGCAGCGGTCTAAACTCTCGATTTGTCACAGATCGCGTTAAAGCGCGGAGGAGAATTTCTCTCTTGGTGTGGCGAAGCAGAGGAGGGTTATATTACACACGTAGAGGAAACTTTTTCGGAGCACGAGGGAAGGAGCTTGCCCCGGCAGTAGTATTATTCTTGCGCCCTGTGGCGGATGACTGATGACGCGGCGGGCTACGTGAAGTGTGAAGTGTATGTATGTTGTGTTAAAATGCGGCCGGAATACGCGGAATTATAGAGCTTTCGGAAAAGCGGTAATGAAACGTCAAGTTTTTTTATTCATGCGAGCTGTTTATCAAGCTGCGGTTGTATAAGACTTGTATTTGTGTAAAAACGTATTCGTTTTATATATCAGAGAAATTGTAAATTCACCATAATAACAGATGGCATTTTCGAAAAAATTGCAAAGATAAATAACTCAATGTTTATTCGATCGTTTCAATCCCAACGAACTTTATCCGATTTTATGCCAGCCAGCTTCGCGCAAGTATAATTATTCCGGAATAAAAAAAAAAACCAAGCAAAATTTTATTTACACGCTGCAGTGATGCGTCACGATTTTTTTACCCGTAAAAACGTTCACATTCAGCCCCGGCGTTTACGCTCGCGTTTTGTATATATGCCACTTCACAATTGAAATTTCAGCGTCACTCCTCGTATGACACTGTATTTAGCGCAGCGCTTTTTTTCTTTCTCGCTCTTCCGCTCAAAGCGCTAGCGTAACGACAATGCGAAATGAAAATTTAATCGGGAATAGCTTTTTGCGAACGCAGGGCATCATCGAATAATAGAGCCCGCGGGTTTCCAGCGAACTATATAGACTTGGCAGGTGCCTGCACCCGCGATCCAGCTCATTTTTTAATTATATTCACCGAGTCGTTTTGTACTTTGAATGAGCGGCACTTTATGCGAGCAAGCGCTCGCATGACGCATGTGCGCTCGTAAATTATTGTTATATGTACGCAGCGATCTGGTCGCATTATCATCCTTTTTGTTAATTAATATTGTAACGTTAAATTATTTGCGTTAATTAATAATTATAATATCCTGCCTGTTTGCTGACTTTCTCTTTTGAATTGAATGTTGTCATTTGATTGGGTTGAAAGCTGGTGATTATTATTATTGTTATTGTGATGATGCGGATGACGTGTGTTCCGGACGTAACGAGGGGTAATCAGGGAAAAGAGCAAGTGCGACGCGTTGATATTTATGAATATTTATTTATTCATTTTGCAATAGTTCAGCAAACGTTTCCCAGCCATTTGAATCATATGAACGCGAATTGGTGGTGCTTTTCGTGGCGTCAGGCCAACACGGTTAGGAGTGATTTTTAATCGCTCCTAGACTGCCAGATCTCACATAGGGAGTTTTACTCCGCAGTTGTGAAGATCAACACGGTGCAGAGAAGTCGCTAGGCTGATCTGTGACTGTCAGGCCAAATGGACGAGTGGTGGGAAGCGTTTGCACGGGGAATGTGACTGCTCTCGTAGATATATATATAGAGGAGCGTTCGCACTGCTTCGAATCCCTTCGGTGCAGTCTTCGGGAAAGCCCTTTGTTTTAGCGGGCCCGAGTTTTCGGCGGCGACTAATGCGCGTTACGTCAGTTGGCAGTGGCGACTCGACAGAGCAAGAGGTCGTGCAAGGATCTTTTTTTGTTAGACTTCGTTAATAAAGTTTGATTCAAGATCGACAATAGTTTTTATAGTTTATTTAAACCCTTGACATTAGTCTTGTCCCATACAACGTGGGTGTGCGGAAATGCAAACTGTTCAGCTGCTTTTTATGGAAATGTTACGAGATTTTTCACCTTTCTTTTATGGTAGGCATCCTCAGTCGTTTTAGTTTTCTAATATATTATATAAGAAAGCGTTGATCGATTGAGGCAAAAAAAGAGAATACATCGGAAAAAAAACACAAAACTACTTAATTCGCGCACAAACAAACGTTTGTTCCATCAACGCGTTTACGGCTAATGGTCAGTCAATGTGTTATTAGCCCATTGTGTAATGTTCGTCGATAATCTATTTGATTACTCCTCGTGTCCCCGTTGCTTGCGAGCTGGAGGGGGGTAGGTCGCAAGGTAGAGGCATGCGATCGGAGCGGGTCTATGGCTCCGATTCGCACAAGGCAGAGGCAGATATTGAAAGGTTCTGATAGAGAAAGGTGTCTCCCTTGGAAATAGGCCGAAGCGCAGGGATCCCGCGGTACAAAGGGAGCACCAAGAGAAGCCAGCTCCTTATAAACGAGAGACGAGCTTATTGATCAATAAAAAAGAATCCTCGCTAATATTTACGAGGATTGGCAACTGCAACTACGACCTTAACTGCCGTTATTGCCACGCAACGCCCAGAACAAACATTGGAACAACTACGAGACTTCGGAAGCCAAGTTCACCGCTACTGCCTCTCGCCGATGCTTCTTCGTGCTGCTGCTTCTGCCACAGGACCGGAAGACGAAGATCCCACAAGAAGAGAGTGTGTGTGAGGTATGAGTGTAGCGCCGAATTTATTTTTCTTAACTTTGTCAATGAGAGTATTGTTATTATCGTAGCGAGTAACATTCCGTCAAGCGGATCCATCGCCAAGCTGAACCCGTCTTATTTTTTTTTTATAAATTTTCTTGCTCCATAGTTGAGCATATTTCACATATATTTTATTGTGTCTTATTTTTATTTACATAACAATTGGCACCCAGCGAGGAGCTTGGTTCTGGATGCGCAAAATTTCGCTCGATAAATACCTAGATTAAGTAGAATATAAGTATAGGATAACGATAAATCTTTTGTTTATAGTTAGTACATAAGTAAGCGTAGAAATATATATAAAAGTAGACATTTAGTCAGGTAATATCGGGTCAATAAGCCAATCTATATAGAAATAAGCAAACAAATTGTGATTTCGATTTTTAACTCCGTATAAGTAATATTTCTTGTTATTAATTAACCAAAATGAACGGATATCGCGTAGGATCGTTGCCGGAGGTATGGAACGATGCCCCCGAGCAAGGCCTTCACTTTCTCGTGGAGCGTTTACAAATGCGAATCGAAGGATTGGAAATGGAGGTTCGCGCGTTAAACAGGCAGCTATTGAGTTCGCGTGTAAAGGAGGAGAACGCGTGGACGAGTAATCTGCTTCGCGAGATGTCACTGCCAAGCTTTTCGGGAGAGTCGTGGGAGGATCCGGGTGAATATTTATACGATATTGAGCAGTATCTCATGATAAAGAAAATACCCGAGGAATACCAGGCAAAAATAATAGAAAGAACGCTAAAAAAAAGAGCGTATTCCTGGTTTCAAGCCGTGAAAAGAACTTTGAACGGTTTTCGCGAATTCACCGAGTGTTTCCGGCAGGCGTATCTCACTCAGGAGAAGCTTGATCGCGCGATTGAGGCATGGCGCGCGCAGAAGTACAGAGAGGGTAGCCTTCTCCACTATTTTTATCTTAGAGTGAGCGAATCCAATAAGTTTATGCCCCCTTACACCGAATACCAGCGAAATCGCGTAATTATGAGCCAATTACCGCGAGACGTTCAAATCGCAATGATCGGGAAAGATCTCGGAAACACACAAGAGATCGTTGAATCATTAACCCGTGCAGACGAAACGCGCCCGCGTGATGTGTCAAATGAGCAAAAATACTCTCAAAACAGACCCGGATACCGAGAAGAACGGCGCGAGACAAGTAACGGCCCAAATGATCGGTATAAGCACGTGAGTCATTCGAATCCTAGCAATAACAACCGAAACGATAACAATAAACAGAGCGATCAGTATGTGCGCGACAGGTTTAATTATGAGCGTGGTCCCAATAAGGATATGAATTGGCGATCAAACAAACAAAATAACAATAACAATAACAACAGTTATACTCGGAGAAGCGTAGCGGCTGTAGAGATCGGAACAGAGGAGCCTGATGAGTCGCGCGGAGCGGTCGAAGCGATAGTGGAAATGCCTGGCGAGGTGCGTGAGAACGAAACGGAAGAGTCGGAAAACGGAAGCGTGGTTCGCGAATAATAGGTCCTGTCGCGAGCTGCGATGTCGAGATGCAGGACCTCGCGTACGATGTGTTGAGCGGTTATAATGGCGAGGGTAACGAGAAGAAAAGCATAACTCGAAGCCCGCGAATGCTCGTTACAGTGGGCGAAATGCTTTTTGAATGCCTGGTCGATACCGGAAGCAATGCGACGATGATCTCCCAGACAGCTTTCGATCGAGTTAAGGGCGCGCCAAATGTACAGATCTTACCGGTAGCAAATACGTATCTTACCGGTGCTTTCGGGAAACGCTCTGGCAGAATCAAAAAACAAATCTATTTGAAAATAAAGATACAGGAGATGCAGATCGATACGGTTTTACTCGTGGCAGGGGAATTAGTGTTCGACATAATTCTCGGAATAGATTGGCTTGCGGAAAATAANTCGAGTTAAGGGCGCGCCAAATGTACAGATCTTACCGGTAGCAAATACGTATCTTACCGGTGCTTTCGGGAAACGCTCTGGCAGAATCAAAAAACAAATCTATTTGAAAATAAAGATACAGGAGATGCAGATCGATACGGTTTTACTCGTGGCAGGGGAATTAGTGTTCGACATAATTCTCGGAATAGATTGGCTTGCGGAAAATAAAGTCATCGTAAACGGTGAAGAAAAGACCATCACGATCAATGGTACGCCTATCAGCAATAAATGCGTGAGTTTTTCGGTTCAAGCTCCTGGTTCGCGTGAGAATCCTAGAATCGAAAGGCACGTCGAATGCTCGACGTTGTCCTACAGTTGTGGATCCATCCCCGACCCGGAGCAGGAGGATGTGAGTCTTTCAACGGGAGTGGGGAATGGTCACTGCTTTATCGCACTGTCGGACGATTTCGAGCAGGAGTTATGTAAAGCCCTGAAGGAGTGTCAACACCTCAGTGATTATCAAAAAGAGAGAGTGCGAGACTTGTTGAGAGAATATGCCGACGTTTTT
Organism: Pteromalus puparum; assembly: GCA_012977825.3. Classification (NCBI taxonomy): domain Eukaryota; kingdom Metazoa; phylum Arthropoda; class Insecta; order Hymenoptera; family Pteromalidae; genus Pteromalus; species Pteromalus puparum. Next base: position 9,723,995 of record CM053170.1, on the reverse strand, counting down.
TCGAATAAGCCCGGTAAGATGAAAAATTTTGAGTACGAACTAAAATTAAAATGCGAAGATCCCAAAATTTGCTGGACATATCCGATTCCTCTGGCGCATAAGCCGGCTTTTCTGAACGAAATTGATCGGTTGTGCGAACTCGGCATTATAAAAAGAGCTTCGAGCTCAATTTGCAATCCAATACGCGTTATCATAAAGGGGGACGGAAGAGTCCGAGCATGTTTAGACGGCAGAAAACTGTCACCGGTCTTGGAGTCCGACGTTGAAAGGCCGCCTCGAGTCGATGAGATAATCCAAGATAACGCCGGGCGACAGTATTTCACGACCACCGATTTAACCGAGGGGTACTATCAAATACCTTTGAGCGAAGCGTCTCAAAAGTATACCGCATTTATAGTCGAGGGGAAGACTTACGTGTTTTGTCGCGTTCCTTTTGGCCTCTCCGTGTCCGGATCGGTGTTTGTGCGCGCGTTGTCAACAATTTTTAATGAAAAAGATCGCCGAGAGTTTTTAACACTGTACGTCGATGACGCATTCATAAGATCGCATACTTTTGATGAGCATCTTCGGCATCTTCGGTATTTTTTTTCAAGGCTTCGCGAATACGGTCTGACTTTGAAATTGAGTAAGACCCGGCTCTGCTGCAGGGAGGTTCCGTTTCTGGGGTTTATAATTAGCTCCGACGGGGTGAGACCTAACCCGGATAAAGTTCAGGCCATTCTCGATATGCCGGAACCGCGAAGTAAAAAAGAGTTGCAGCAATGCATTGGAATGTGCAACTATTATCGCGTTTTTTCGATTAAATACTCCGCGTTTATCGACCCTTTTCGTGCGCTGCTCAGTAGTAAAAACAAATTTATATGGACGGATGAACACACTGAAGCTTTCCGGGATTTAAAACAACAATTTGCAGAACACGTAATGCTACAGCATTATGACGCGAATAAGAAGTTCTGTTTACAGACCGACGGGAGTAAACAAGGCGTGAGCGGTGTATTATACCAATACGATAACAATAACGACATGCGAATAATTGCTCTCGTTAGCCGATGCCTGACTGCATACGAGTCGAATTATTCGGCATGCGAATTGGAGCTTCTCGCGATTGTTTTCTCCGTTACCAAGCTTAGATATTATCTCGCCGGCCGAAAGTTTACTATTAAAACAGATCATAACGCGCTTACTTTTTTATTAAAAACGTCACACCACACCTCGCGTTTAATGAGATGGACATGCATAATGCAACAATTCGCATATGATATTGAGCATTGCCGAGGCAAGGACAATATCATTGCAGATTATTTTAGCCGAATCTCGCCAAATAAAAATGATCGTGTGAACGGAAGAGATAATAATTCAAGCAACGTCAACTATATAATTAATACCATCGCCGCAGTTCGTTTAATAACCACGTGGTTCCCGGAATTGCGACAGCTTGCTGAGATGCAGAAGGGAGACGATAAGATAAATCGTGTACGAGAGAGCTTGCAAGCGGGGGAATTAGACAATTACAAATTATATGAAGATCTGGTTTTTTATCGGACGAACAACGGTCGCGCGTGGGTGATCATGGTGCCGGATGCGATCCAGAAAAAATTAATACTCGAGATCCACGAGCGAATCGGGCATGGGGGCCTTTATAAAACCATGAGCGAACTTCAGCGGAACTTCTGGTGGAGGGGAATGAGAAAACTCGCGAAAAAACTTATTTCGGGTTGCGATCTCTGTCAGAGAACGAAGTACCTCAACAAGACCATGACCGGGCGATTTTTACAAGTAAAGGCCTCGAGAGTTAACGAGCTTGTGGCCGTAGATTATTTTGGACCGCTTCCTCGATCGACGGGCGGTGTTGAGTACGTGCTGGTCGCTCTTGATATCTTCTCGCGATACGTGACACTCTATCCATTGAAAAGGGCAACCGCCAATGCAACAATAAAACGAATGGGCACCTATTTCGAGACCGTCGGCAAGCCGGATAAAATTTTGAGTGATCACGGGACCCAATTTATGTCCCAGGCGTGGCGCGATTTTTTGCACGAATCTGGAGTTCAGCCCGTATACTGCTCGATCCGTCATCCGCAAGCAAATCCCTCGGAGAGGATAATGCGGGAATTGGGGCGGTTTTTTAGAACGTATTGCAGCGAAACGCATACCTCATGGGCTCGACACGTTAAACAAATAAATGAGTGGTTAAATCATACTACACACTCCACGACGGGATACACTCCTTACGAACTTCATCACGGTACGTGTCCGCGCAATAAAATACGTGAGATGATTCGTTTTCCCGAAAACGTCCCCGAGCCGCATGAATTTAAAATTGAATTGGCAAACTCACGTACGGATAGGGTGCATAAAAAGCAAAAAGAAAAGCAAGCAACCTGGAGTAGAGTGCCTATACGAGTCGGTGACCTTGTACTTCTGCGAGTGCCAAAGCAGTCAAATATGTTGGAAAGAAAGATTGCAAAATTCTTTCACTTATATTACGGGCCGTATCGCGTGAGCCGCTTATTCAATGAGAACGCATACGAGCTTGTTGATAAAGATGATCCCCATAAGCTGGTCGGTCGATATAATAGGGCTGATCTGCGCGTCTATAAGGAGCAGGAGAATTAGTGTATTTTTTTTTAGAAACACGATCTAGTTGTCATCGATTAGTTTTTTTTTTATAATCTTTAAACCGTAGGATAAGTTTGTTTTATTCGATTTTAAGACTTATGTGAAAATATATTTTAAAGTGGGAAAGAAGTTTGTTTTATGGAATCATGAAAATTGTCAATGATTGTCCAACATTTTGGCGATGAATGAGAATATTTCTTATAGTGCTCGGCGTCATGTGCGTATTTTTTAATATTCAGTAATCATTTGCGATTGTATATTTAGCCTAAGGATCCATGTTCTTGTAACTCTGCGATTGTTATTAATTGTTTGTTTGTTGATTATTCATCGCGCGCGAAAATCAACAAGCTCTAAATAATTATAAATTTTTTTTTTATCTAAATGAGCGATCGCAGTGATGTCATTAGGTATTGAAGCGTGTGTGTGTTTATTATTGTAGTCTGAATGAAAAATGTGCTTTGAAATCTACACCGGCAACGAGGAGGAATGGGCATAAAACTGCAGCATGATTGTCTATCGGTGAATTGTTTTTAGTGCGAGCTTTTCAATCGGTGATTTCTCTCCCTCACACTAAAAAGGGGAATTTTGTAATGTTCGTCGATAATCTATTTGATTACTCCTCGTGTCCCCGTTGCTTGCGAGCTGGAGGGGGGTAGGTCGCAAGGTAGAGGCATGCGATCGGAGCGGGTCTATGGCTCCGATTCGCACAAGGCAGAGGCAGATATTGAAAGGTTCTGATAGAGAAAGGTGTCTCCCTTGGAAATAGGCCGAAGCGCAGGGATCCCGCGGTACAAAGGGAGCACCAAGAGAAGCCAGCTCCTTATAAACGAGAGACGAGCTTATTGATCAATAAAAAAGAATCCTCGCTAATATTTACGAGGATTGGCAACTGCAACTACGACCTTAACTGCCGTTATTGCCACGCAACGCCCAGAACAAACATTGGAACAACTACGAGACTTCGGAAGCCAAGTTCACCGCTACTGCCTCTCGCCGATGCTTCTTCGTGCTGCTGCTTCTGCCACAGGACCGGAAGACGAAGATCCCACAAGAAGAGAGTGTGTGTGAGGTATGAGTGTAGCGCCGAATTTATTTTTCTTAACTTTGTCAATGAGAGTATTGTTATTATCGTAGCGAGTAACATTCCGTCAAGCGGATCCATCGCCAAGCTGAACCCGTCTTATTTTTTTTTTATAAATTTTCTTGCTCCATAGTTGAGCATATTTCACATATATTTTATTGTGTCTTATTTTTATTTACATAACAATTGGCTTCCACATGGCTAATACGTAGGTTCCCTAAGGCGATCGTTAAGACATACTGTGAGCTGCTGATCCTCTCAGTTAACACATGTATTGCACAAAGCTAATGTACCGCGTTGTATCAGAACTAATTGTGCAGATTGTCTATTGTTCGCGTACGCAATAAAGGTAAAGCGTTCAATCACTTTAAGTTTAATATTATTTATTTTTATAGTAGAGAAGGTTCATTTTGCTCATGATTAATTGTTACAGCTTTATACAAAGACCTAAATTTATTTTCAAACAGCTTTAACCTTTATCAATACATTTACTATTACAGCTTCGTCTCCCCTCTCCACAATTTTCATTCGAATCAACTCTAAAGGCAGCCACTACGCGTATAATACGCTGCACAGCCATCGCTTCTCGTCTCTCTCTCTCTCTCTCTCTCTCTGTCTCTCTCCCTCCCTGTGTGTATGTGCTTACGAAAACGAGGCTTTTTTCCGCGAAAGCCTCTTGTCTCGTAAAAGCTGCTGCTCTGTTAAAAGCGATCGAGAAAGTGCCTGTATCCGCCACCGGCGCCTCTCTCGGAAGCCTTCCCGTCAGCGACTAGTCGGTGGGGAGCAAGGTAAATCTAATCTTGATTCCAGCACTATAAAAGCCAACGTGACATCTCATTTTACGATACGATGAGTATACGTCGAGCGGCACGAGAGCCTATGTATGTGTGCCTGCAGATTATATCCAAGGATATACTTATTCGTGGAATAAAGACCGATGCGCGCACAAAATAGCTGCGAGATTGTTTGTTGGAAGCTCTGAGAGTAGAAAGAATTTGTTTTTGCGAATGCATTGTTTCTCAAGAGTTTTTTTTTTTTTTGTACTTTTAGCGTTTACGTGGATAATGAAAGAACTTTGCAAGAAGCAAGAATGTGATTAAGATTTTCAGAGAACTGTGTTATCGAATTCTTGCGCTTGGCTGAGAGTACACTATTCTACATATCTATTCTATTTCCACGTATTTTGTCTCGAACAAACTCAATAATAATACAAGTCTGATCATACCCACTCATTACTACTTGCGACACCTTCCCTTTACTATTATTATTAAATCTTTGTAAAATCCAGCTCGAGAACATAAATTATATAACAAATCGCCGCGCAATCGACCACAGCACAGCAGTCCACGTCTCTCGCGTCATCCGTACAGTCACCTATACAAGATATAAACTCTCCCGCCCCCCCCCTTTCCCCTAATGCTAAAATCGCGTATTCCGCGAGGCTGCCATAAGGCGGTATTAAGCTTGCGCGCGCGGCTTATACAGCAATATTCTGGTCCGACGACGGGTGGCGGCTGCATGGTCCGGATTGGGGACGCCGGCGACGACGATGAGGAGAAGATGGAGGAGAAAGGGAGTAGGAGGAGGAGGAAGGGGGTATAGAACTGAGCGAGCGTCGCAAATTCTCGGCTGTACCAGCCAAAACCGATGTTCTTGCCTCTGGGCGACGCCGCAGCACACCAACCGGCCTATGAGACTTTATCGGTTTCCTATTATCTTTCCCCTACGGCGCAATAAAGACATCGCTTATTCGATGTCGCTTTCTCGCTCTTGCAACTGCAGGAGGAACGCTTTTTCTCACCATCACGACGACGACGACGACGAGTTGGCCCCTCGTGCTTTGGTTCTCTTTACCTTTGCACTTTTTCACACCTGGACGATTTGTAGGGCTTTCGGGGGGTGGATTAATTTAGCTAAATATATAGATACACCGTGTGTATAAAAGGGTTGATTAAAAATGGGAGTAATGGGACTTTGCGTAATTAGGGAGCTCGTAATTTTTTTTCCTTAACGAAGTAGGCTCTCTCATATATGCGCTGTGAGTTCAAGCTCACACACGGAAAGTAGGATTTGAGGGCTCGCATGTAAGCAAGTCTGAAAGAGTCGAGAGTTCAATTACCGCGCCGAGAAAAGTTCTCACTTTGAAATAATATGTGCTTATTAATTGCAAAATAAAGGAAGCGGAATTCTTACGTTCTTCTATATATATATCATACTCATTAATTATAAGTCGCGGCGGCAACAGAGTGTATATCAGCAACTCTGTATTCTCGAAATTAATTAGAGCATTTTGTAGAATGCGCGTTCTCTCTCTTTCATTAAAATTTGTTCCGCCAAAAGGTCGCGACATCAGCGGCATAGCTTTCAGTTACTTAATCAGCATTTATTGATGACGCAGCGGCAGCGTCGCGCGTGCGAATGAACAGCAGAATTTCGTCGAATAAATTAGCGCCTTCGTGAAGATTCAATCAAATTAAGATGCAGTAGGTTCCTGATGGCATCCTACTTCCATGTGCTTAATATTAACTCTCCGGTGCGCGCGGAATAAAGGCGCGTCGCTCGCGCGAACTGCAGCGTCGCGCCTTTTAATTGACATTACGTTTGCGTAGTTTCTTGGGCGTGGAAAAGGATGGGAGAGAGAGAGAGAACGTGCACTGCTGAGGCAGGCAGCGACTAAATTGCCTGGACTCGGCTCTGCAAGTTTCCGCAAAGCGCGCAGCTTCTGGAAAATCAAGAGGGAGGATATTTGCGTGCATTCCTCGCAGGCATTACTGAAATGTCCTGCCGAAGAGACAAAGGAGCCGAATTGTAATTATCAACGCGCGCGAGAGGGAGAAGGTATTTCTGGGAAGGGAAGAGTGATGAATACTTTTCAGAGTTTTTTTTTGTCGTTAAGCCTAGAGAGCGTGGATGTGTAAGTGAGCTCGATTCTCTCATGTTTCAATTGAAAATTTTATGGAATAATTTTTAAAATGCGTTTGTTTGTTTGTTTGTTGTTGGAAATTATGAAATTGTTAATTAAAATTGTTTATCGAACCCCGTCGATGAAAGGTTTCCGCTTGTATACCCGATTGCATTTCAGTGGGAAATTTAATTATCAAAAGATAAAACAATATGTATACGATTTCATTTTGCTATATAACATAATATACCCGCTACAAATTTCCAGGAAATAATTTCCAAACTCGCCACAAAGGCGTTTCATACACGAGTAACCCAAAAGACACACAAAGAGCTGTATTGATTACTTAACGAACTACTGATACTTCCGCATGCATGTCCGCGCAGATAACGAGCGGCCGATAATATATTATATTTTCCGAGAAAAAGAGAGAGAGAGAGAGAGAGAGAGACGAAAGAACGCGCGGGAAAAAGTATACAGTGCAAAGAAAGAGAAACGCGCAACAAAGGCTGAGCGAACGAATAAGAGCCAAAGCAAACGCGATCGAATAAGCGGGAGAACGCGAACGAAAGCAAGACATAGAGAGGAGAAAGAGGTGTGCGCGCACGAGCAGTGAATCACAGGGGAGAAACGCGCTACAGCTCTGCGCTACCTTAGCCAATTTCAAAGCCGCCTTGTAATAGTGACTTGCGTCGCGCGCACTGTAAACACAATTATCCTCGCTTTGCGAGCTGGTATGTATATAAGTCGGGGTTGAGGGGAAAGGAGAGAGCCGGAAGGCGCCGATGAAAAATAATATTTGAGTGGGAGACGAGAGACTGCAAAGAGAACAATAAATTAGCAAATTTGTTTTTTTTTCTTCCACGACCACGGCCCTTTTCAGGGCTTTGCGTTCCTTTAACGCCGCGACAGAGCCTCGGCTTTATTCACCGCACCTGCTGGGATGAATTTCAGATTGAGCTTTTGAAACGCTACTCGCTCGGAGTGGTGCGTGAAACGATTTTTTCTCGCTTTTAATGCCGATATACTTCGTGTGTTTGTTTTCGCCTCGTCAATATCATATTTACGCGTTACATAAATAATATTCGCTCTTGTGCGTTCGCTGCAAAACGTGCGGGCAGATTTATTTTTTGGTGAAATTTTGGGCTTTCACGTAACGAACGTTTGCAGGATTATTGTTTATTAACAGAAGCGAATTTCTGCGAACGCAAAAAGTTATTATTAACGCAGTGCACTCGAACGAACTCGAATACACAGGTATCCCGAGAATATAAAATATGAAAATAAGTCATAAAGCACAACCAAATCCCTGTCATCCTACAACCGCATGACAAATCAATCCATTTCCAAACCCTCTAGAAACCCACATACGTTATCTATCTTCTCCCCCCCTCTCGTTAAAGTACTCGATCGACGGAAGAGATTATACACACTCGCGTCATTAATACTCCCGCACCTCAGCAAGCTAAAGCGCGCGTTGATGTTATTAATAATCCACAACAAAACGCCGCGAGTTTCAAGCCTGAGTAAACCACACCGTAGCGCCTCGTAACGCTTTACACACGTATAGTATGGCGGTACATCAGAACGGCGCTATATGCCATATACTCGCTTCGCGCGCGCTGATAAAATAAGCATGCGAGCACAAAGTGTGTATATATGCAAACGCGCAAATGTAAGTGGCCCACGCGAGTGGCTGAGTGTATAGGCCAGCCAATGAAAATGATTAAGCGCGGCCTGAATCCCGGCGAAGCTTCTCTAATCCGGCGCTAAAGGCAAAACAGAGACACTACTCTCGAGGATCTATCTCGCTCTGACCCTACTGTGTGTATGTGCTTGCAAGCTCTTCTCTCTCTCTCTCTCTCTCTCTCTCTCTCGTTCGGTATATACGCCTGGGCTTTTGAATAATAGGGGAGAGCTGAGTTTGTTCGGTCCGAGCGCATGAATTTTGAGCCGGGGATTGGCGATTAATCGAGAGACTTTTCGACTGAATTAAACATAACTCTAGGGTAAGTGCAGCAGTAGGTTGGGTATTATAAAACTTTCGCCCCCGTAAAAGTACGTTCAATTTCTTTATAGAGGCTGTGCTGCTGGCTGTCAATAACGAAAACAATCAAGCCAGTGCAACCACGCTGCTACGGGTAGTAAAAGAAAACGACGGAGCTGAGAGAGAGCCGACTTTGACGGGCTGAACTTCGGCCGACAATAAAGCCTTCGAAATCCGTCCATTGTCGCGCGCGCACAAAGTTATATTTAATTTATGCACTTATACAATAACGCATACACACACACACACACACACTCACACACACACGCACACACACACACACACACACACACGCACACACACACACACATATATATATATATACAATCGCGCGCACGGCTGAGCGCGTGCGCTTCGGCGAACGAGGTAATTTAGCAGGTTCTATAGCCTTTACGGCTCGAGACCCCGAGAACTACGTATATTCAGTGTGTAAGTGTGTGTGTGTACATTACAGCGCATACCTATATATGTACACGTGTGCGTCGAAGCGTGAACTCGATGTTATACTGCTCCGTATGTATGATGTATACGTAAATTAACTTGCATCGACGCGCGATTCCCGTTTATTAAAAGGATGAGAAGAACTGCAGAAACGCAGAGAGAGGTATATAATGATTTATCGAGTTGGCCTCTCCCGACGTATGCGTTCGTATGTTTGTTTGTTTTCCAAAGCTGATCGGATACGCGCGATTGTTTAGCGGAGCGAGAAACACGAAAGAGATGAACTTGGCTCTCGGATAAGTGATTGAAAATTATTGGTCGCGGTCGCGTGTTGAATTTCGGCTCTCGATAATAAGCCGTTTTATTTAATATATTTCATTCGCTCTGAAACGCATATACGCAGACTTCAAACGTCAATATTATTATGACGAATCTCTCCTTCGAGCCCTTCAATCATCGTTGCACGATCGAAGGAGTCGATGTTTATATCGAGAAATGACGTCATTCGATTTTCATTAAAAAAAGCTCTTTTATCGCGGGTCCGAACACAAAGGCCATATTTGATTAAATAACTCGAGAGAGTCGTTCATGAAACATACTTTTATTAGCTGAACCCCATCGAGTTAATATTTGGTGGAATTTTTGCTCGCGTCAATGTTAACTCTCGAAATTTAAAAAATTACGAAGCAATTTCAATAAGCTTCTTTTAGGAGCAACATCAGCGGAAAACGTATATTGACGGGAACGAGTTGATGAAAAATCCTTTTGCCGCCGATATAGAATGGCTTGAAAAAGTAAATTACCTGCTTCGGCATACAGACTCCTCGACAGACTCTCTCTGTAGAATACCTTCGATAATAATCAATTTGCCAAGGGATCCCTTTGTTCTCGCTTTCGTGCCCCTCGCGCGCTGTGTGCACATACCAAAATTTTCGATACATCGTGCGTGCGCTATTACACCGCCTCGCCGATATTTTCGCTGATGAATTCAGAAGCAATTTCTCGATGATAAAACAATGGTCTGCATAAAAAATGAAAAGAAACGACCCGTGTCTTTTATACCCAAAAAAGATTCTTGATCCATCAATTCGGAGCCTCCAAAAATTCCAAAAAGACGGCGAAAAAGCAAAGGCGAAAGAGTCCGCGTTATACGGGCAGGCAGCGGCACTGCTGTTCGAGTTCCGGGCTCGTCCGGCGTGGACCGTAACAAAGTGTTTCCACTAGCCGTTATCATCTCTTTCCGGACCGAGGACAGCGACTCTCTCTCTCTCTCTCTCTCTCTCTCTCTCTCTCTCTCTCTCTCTCTCTCTCTCCCCACCACGAGATCAACGACGAAAGAAAAAAAGGCGCAAAAGGTAACGGGGATTAATGGTCAGGCGTATCAGGCGCTGCGGGGGCGATAAAATATCGCGTGTAGTAGTCGCTCCACCGGAGAGAGAGAGAGAGCGAGAGAGAGAGAGAGAGAGAGAGAGAGGGAGAGAGAGAGAGAGAGAGAGAGAGAGAGAGAGAGAGAGAGAGAGAGAAATAGAGCGGATGCGCTGAAGGAAAATGTAGAAATCCACCTTCACTCTTTCTCTCTCTCTCTCTCTCTCTCTCTCTCTCTCTCTCTCGTAGGAATTTGTGCTACGGCGGCTACAGAGTCGCGACCTCTATCTCCGGATAATCTTCGCCATTAAAGGCCAGCAAAAGAATGGAGCCAGAGCTTGCGGTAGGTGTGTGATATACTGACCCAGTGACGCGCTCGGAGAGAGAAGAAGAATACCACGCTGTGCACGCGGGTAGGGACTGGATTTTGAACAGGTGCGCTCGCTCGGATTAAAGGGGCAATAAGCGAGCTGTGCTGCTGCCTCCGCGAGAAATGCTGCTTGTGTGTGTGTGTATCTCTGCGAAGGCTGTATATAGGTATAGTGTAATAAAGAGCGTCGCGTGTGCAGCAGACCGCGGGAGAGAATGGAAGTAGGAAGAGAGGGAAAGAAAGCGGCCGGAATTTGTCATTTCGCGCAGGCGACGGCTCGCGGTGTACTGTTTCGCCCCCGCGGTTTTCTCGAGAAAACGCAGATTTATTTGCGCCCGCTTTCTCTCTCTCTCGTTTTCTCTTTCGCTTCTGCTGCTGCTGCTTCTAGCTTTGTGTATACGCGTGCGCGAGCGGTGTCTGAATTTCCGACTTTCTTTAGAGGTGGGGGGCAGGGAATAAATCAACGGTGGCGGGACTTCGCGATTCTCTTCTTGCCTCTCTCTCTCTCTCTCTCTCTCTCTCTCTCTTCCTCGACTCTGTGTGTACGTGCGCGCCTATAAGCGCTTTCGGGAGCGCGCGAGAAAAGCATGAATAACTTCTCAGCGGGAATTATTTTTATGAGCTCGCTGCTTTCTTTTGTATTGAGAGACGCACACTGTTTGAAAGGCACGGAGAATTAATTTTCTGATTTACGGCGGGATATTATTGGTGGAGAATTGTTTCTGCCTCGTGGCTTCGTTTTATCGGCTGATTTATATGCTAATGCACACAGTGAAAGGATTTTTTGTTTTCGTGTGCGTATTCTTCTCGTTTTGTGTGTGTATTTTTTTTTTGTTCATATTTTGATTGTTCCTAGCTCCTATAGAAGAATGACGAGAGCTCCGATTGACGCATTTTAAAAAACGTTTCACGAGAATCAACTACCACCGAGTGTATTTACATAACGTACATGTGGACCGCTGGAGCGATATCAGTACCAAAACAAAGCATCAGTTTTGGACTGGCTCTTTCATCACCACCTAAATTCAGTGTCTCTGGCATGTAAAAATAAGTAATGCACAAGTACTTCTTCATTTCCCTCATAACAATATGCGCGCCGAGTCTATAGATATAGAGTTGTGCGCAACCAATGCTAAAACTGCCTTGCTCGGCCTGCTGATTCGGCCGCTCTTGCTATAACTGCATGCTTCATCAGTATATGTTGATATTTATTTGACTTCTGACGAGTAGTTGCATGTACTCACCCATAGAACAATATGATTTTCTCGTAGCATAACGATGAATTGAATGCAAGTACTCACCTATAACACAAAAAAGAAAACTAATGTTATAAAAATATGTTTTGCAAATATTGAAAAATATTCTACAATTTAATCGATTTCAAGTATCTCCTCAACAACGCTTTTGTCTTGCTCCAAAATATAAGAAAATCCGGAAACCATCCCTTATCCTCCGAGCAACCAAATATCCCTAATAAATTCTCAACATATAATCTCCAAATAAGCAAGCGAACACGTTTCGACGCTACCAATTCGCGAATCAAAATCATCTCCGCCACCGCAAAAACTAATTCCTCGAAGGACAGCAAAAAAAAAGGGAAACTTTTAAAGCACGAGCAAGCAGCAGTACCATCGTTTCCCGGAAGCATCCGAGCCCTGAATAATATTTGCATTCGCCGCAGTTTGACTCTCGACTGAAGAGCGACGGCAGCAGCAGCAGCAGCGACTAGTTCACGAGCTAACGCGCGGATCAGTGGCGCAGCAGTTCGGACCGCAGGAAACTCTGAAGGAGCACCTCGAGTCGCTCTTTAACTCTCGTCTCTCTCAGTAGTCCTATATAGCTTCTCGTTTTTTTTCCGCTCTTGCGCTACCGCGTTTTTTCCCAAGCAGCGAGTCGTTAAGAAAAATACTGCGGCCTTGTAGAGCTACGCTTGAATCATTAAGAACGTTACCAAGGCGGACGATCGGTGTAGTACGTTGGTTTTTAAATTCTCTTTTTGTGTGTCGAATATATACAGAGTTACATTAGTCAAATATGGTGGATCGCATAATAGTGACGATGAAATGAAAACATCGAGTTTCGAGAGAAATATCACCAAAGCGAGCACTTCGAAAGCTTCGTTTAAGCTTTTCACAGTGTATATACTTTATGCTTCCATTTTTTCAGCTTTTTTTCGAAAAAAAAAAAGATGACAGTAGTGCAAATAAAGAGGAGTCGACACAGAATTTACCCAGTACTTTACGTTATGATACTTTTCTGCTCCCGTTTTTGCAGTGGAGTGCCACCGCTACGCGCTGGATAAAAATGAATAGATTTTTTGCGTGCACATACGCGAGCAATGTGTATGTGTGTGTGAGTGTATTTGGCTTTTGAAGGAAGGATGGAAGTGCAGGCATTTACTGTCACGATCCGTTAAAAGGAGCCTGTTATGTTAAAACTGTCGAGTCGAGGTCCCTTTTTCACTGCACGACTCCTTTGACCGCTTTTATTTTTCGGACAAAAACGTTTTAGTTCTCTGTAGTAATGTCAAAACGACCGATGAAAAATGCATAAATGACTTTTGCGCTAGTTGTGCCTTCGCGTTTGACGCTCGAAAAATGTCAGGCTTTGTCCGTACACTCGAACGGATGATAAAATGCATTGTTGGTCGCGTCCATTGAAGAACATAACCAAATATATTTGAACGACCTTTGTGATAATAGTTTTTAGTATACTACTTCAATTTGTGTCGACGGTTTGCCGACATCCTTCGAATAGTTCTCAAACTGTTTTTAATTTTAATTTAAAAAGCGAAGAAATAAAAATGCTCATTTATACTGCAAGACTAATTTCCCCTCCGACGTTATATTACGAGTACATCATCCACTTTTAAGCTGCAAAAGACAACTTCCCGTACGCTTACGCCGGAGACCGATGACTCCCCGACTTTCCGCTCTCTCCTTTTCTTCCAAGCCGTAGCAGCAGTCGAGCAAAATGTAATCCTCTCTTAATGCGAATAGTCGGGCAATAAAAAGCGGGAGGGACGCGATCACCTTTGCAGGGATGCAAAGCACGAGGCTGCAGCAAAGCACGCGCGCGCGACGACAGAAGAAAAAGCGACGGAGTAGTAGGAGGAGGAAGAAGAAGAAGAAGAAGATGAAGTGAAGGGGGAGGATGCGCGCGTCGACGTGGCTCGAAACGAATTTCGACTCGAGTCGACTTTCGAGCCCGCAAAGAAGGTGCAGTAGGAGGAGGAGGAGGAGGGGCTTTAATGTATCTAAAGAGGAAGCGAGACGAAGCGACGCCGTAATATCGGATTACCATTTTGAAATGCCTCTGCTGGCGCTCGATAGTCTATAGCCCTTAGCAGTCTCCTTTCCATCAGAAATGTACGGAACCGTATATAGAGTATGAAAGATGGGAGATGAGGAGGAATTGGAAAAAATGCGCAGAAAGTGGGAAACAATGCCTCGAGATAAGTACACTGCAGTGATTCTTCTTCGAATGTATATAGAGAGCAAAGTGGTTACTGCACGAGTTATTTAGCGAAGAAAGAAAAATCGAAAATAACTCTATTTTCTTACTTATTTCTCAATAATGACACAAAAACACTCAACAACGAATTCAGTAAAAATATTGATACAGAACCCAAGCTGCAAGCGTTCAATAAAGCATCTTATCCAGCAAAAACAACCGCTCGACGACGATACAGGGAAGACGGCTAGAAAATAAAAGCTGCATCTCTCGAAACGCAGAATAAAAAGCCAATACGGAGAAGAGAGGCGAGCTCGGTAGCATAGCTAAAACGCGACTCGCAGAAACAGAAGCTGGCGCGCGAGGAGAAGAACCCGGAAGCATACATAGCAGTTGCTCCAGAAGAAGGCGGCAGCGGATAGATTCCAAAAAGGAAGAAAAGCCAAAGAGAAAGAAGGAGAGGGTCGCATCAGAGCTGTCGGGCACGTACGCAGCTCTCTCTCTCTCTCTCTCTCTCTCTCTATATATATATATATATATATATATATATATATATATATAGATATATATACATACATATACAGAGCGCGAGAGGCGCGATGTAACGTTGTTCCCGATGAGAATGGCAATGCGTTCGACGACAGCCGCGCCTTGTATACACTTTGCCCGCGCGCGCAAGCGACTTTCGCCGCGTGTATATATAGCTACGTATGGGGGGCTATATTGCAAGTCGCGCGCGGAATTCCCGAGAGCGCCGCGAGACAAAAATACTAAGCGCGCTCGGGGAAAATTGCACTGCATCGGAACCGCGACGATGATACGACCATTGCCAGGCCGCCGCGACGTTAAGTTTATGCTGATGCCTTGAGAGCGAATTCTGAGGGATGATGGAGTTGCACGTTTTCGAGCTGTGTAAGGTCTTATCGCACTAAAATTAGAATTCTCTTCTTGGCAAATATATTCGTATTATATACAAGAGTATATACAAGAAGCTAGACAGTGAGGGAAGCGAGTTATCTTGAGAGAAACAAGATCATGCAGGAATTCCGTGATTTTAATCATGCCACCATTGTGACATGATCAGCCATTCGCTTCAGCCTCTCGCTTCGAGGGTGAGATATATTAAAAAAAAAAAAAAGAAGAGAGAAAGGCGGAAGAGGAGGAAAGGCAGAGTCTGCGAGAGTAGAACGGAAGAGGGTCTCAGCCTCTTTGAAATCGCGTAAGCAAGAGGGAGAGGAGCTTATGGGAAACAAGGTACATCGAGCTTCTGTCGTGGTGTGTATAGGTGAAACGCGATGCTTAATGGGACGAAAGCTCGATCCGTTTTCCCCAGCGCGCGTATTTATTCTCCCTCGATCCTTTTCCATTTCTACGCTATATATACCTTGGAAGGAACCTTCTTTTTTTATTTTATTTATAATGCCTCGCTACACGCACATAATGTTAGGCTATTTTATGCGAGGGGTATTCCTTTTTCATGGTTATATCTTCTTACAGGATTTTTAAATCTTTTGAATCTCCATTGCTGGCGGATATATGTGCAATTATATCGTTGCCTCTCGGAAATTATAGAGACTCTCGTAACGCGAGATAGTCGTGTGCCCGTGTAATTGCAATTATGGAAGAGTGCGCCGGTGTGTAGCTACTACTCGGTGTTGTTTTCTCGTATAAGAGGTGCTATTGAAATATCTGAGGAAAGTTACGAGGAGGATTATTACTTTGGATATAGAAGCTATGTGGTATATATGAAAAGGACGATGAGAGAGAAATTTTATTCTGGAAACGGGTTGGTATTTTCTGGATTTTTCAAAGAGCTTTCGCAAAGCCATACTATATGGCTTTTCGGGAAAATCAATATGAAACTTTAAAGGGTATGAGCGCATAATTATACACGATATGTATATCTTGAAATTGCAGCTACTAGCTTTTCTTTTCATGTTTATAATAACTGTGTGTCTATACTATTGTTAGAAGGTTGTTTTCTTGATATTAATGTGACTTTCGGTCTGTGAATAAATGTCGTCACGTAGCCTAAAGAAATGTGCGACTTTGCAAACAATCAATATGAGAGAAAAGCTCTCCAACTGATTTGCATATAAACTCGCAAACTTTCTTGACTGATGATCGCCAGTTCGAGTATGTGAAATTTTACAGTTTGAGTTGTTTAGTAGTACTTTACTGAAATTCTTATATGATTGATTTTGTATAAGTCCATAACCTCAGAGGGGCGAATCTTTTTTCTTTACTTAACGTATAACTGAAAATCTTTATAATAATGCTATTTTCCAGCGATGAATGTTCTGAAGTGTCACCAATCGTTTGTGAAGCTATTTCTTTTAAACATATGATTTCCTACATGCCCTTTGTGCGTGGCGCACGCAGTTGTAAATGTTCAGTTTTATTAAAAAAATGTATGTATACAATGTTCTCGGAATTCAGTGAACAATTGAAAACTCGAAATGAATCGCCAACAGGAGCAAAGTTCTTTCTATACTACTGCGAACTCGCGTAAAGCATTATATTTCAAAAGTGGCTTTCTCGGTATGAAGCCAATGAGAAAGCGATATTTTCAACAGTCCTCATGCAGTAAATAAAAAAAAAAGAACCTCAAACTTCTCCCTTCTCGTATATCCAGCGGCGTCGCTGTTGATCGTAAAAACTTTTCTTTTCTCCTAATTTGTCTTCCTTTTCTTTCCTCGCTTCTCTCCAGCAAACGCATTTCTTTTCCTCGCAGTAAAATATGTCTAATTGTATTTTCCGCTGCTTTCGCATCACACGCGATATCTTTCTCATCTCTGCATAGCAAATAAAGATTAAACTACGCCAAACATTAACTTTATAATCATAATAATTGTTCAACAACCAACTGCGCATTGATCACGCCTGTTAACGATTCACTGTAAAAATACTCGACGCGTGAAAAAAATAAGAGCTCCGCGCGCGCACAAAGAGAAATTAAAAAACATATATACGAATCTCCTCGAGCTCAAGCGAAAAAAAGAAGAAGCCTTCCTCGACTCCACAGGACGTCGTTTTTCATCGTTACGAATCAGCGCTCGCAAGCACGTCTCCAGGAAAAATGGATTTTCGCGGATATTAAACTGATCTCGACGTTCTCTCTTTATCCACATTCATACAGACACACGTACACACATACTCATACGCCTATCAGAGCAGCGAGCACCGGCAAGGATTAAACGGTCGTACAAATTCAAACTTCACGCTTCTCGCTTCGCTTTGTCTCATTATCATTGATATACGCGCGCGAACGCGAGAGTCGTCCGACCAAAGAGGCTTTCCATATAGCGGCGAACGTATGCGTTTCGAGTTTTGCTTTCTCTCTCTCTCTCGCATAGTGCGGATATACGGCGTATATATACTCAAACGAGCTCGAGCCAGAAATTTTGTTTGAAATTTCGATGCATGTATGCCGCCCGAACCATTTTGTTACGAGTGTGCGACTGATACGCTTCACGTGACTCTCTCTGCCAGCGATCAGTTTAGAATTCTATCTGTATGTATATATGTATGTATGTGTGCAGAGGTGCGGATGGATGAAATGCGCTGGACTAGTTGATTTATTGAAAATGGTTCACTATTTAATTTTCGGGACGCTGGTGTGAACAAAATTTGGAAAAGTCCTTTGACTCTGATGACGGAGCAGTTTGGCAGTTATTGGAATTTGAAACATATTGTAATTTTAGTCAGTTATTATAATTTACGACTGCAGATGGAAAATGTATAAATGGATTCCAAGACAACTTATCAAATATGGAATAATCGTAGACAAATTGAGCTAAATAACGTATTTCAACACGATTTGTCGAATTATCCGGTACCACTGAATGTATTTTAAACTTCACGCGTTTGATAATAACAGAATCAATAATTCTGCTCCCAACCATTTCGGTCTGAATTATTCACGTAAAATAATACGACGATCGACGAATAATAACAATAGTTGGCGTACGTTCTAAATCCAAACAGCCAAACGGAATAATAAACGTCCTCCCTTTTGCATCTATTCTATACCAATACCGCCATAATATAACGACATTTCACCAACTCTTTCTCTTCTTTTCAAATAAATACCAAATATCGCTTACATCCCTAATGACTCCGTTCCCGGGTAAACAATAACACATCTCACGCACACATCCCTTCAATTTAGTTACACGAGCAGGCGCACAGTGTTCGGACCAACACATAGCGCCAAGAGGGAAGGGGGGAGGCTTACATAAGGCGATGTTATACACCTGTTTAAATACAATTCTCACGCGCCCGCGGAGACGCGCATCAGCTGTTCAAACGTTATACGCAGCAGCCGCGGCATCAAAAGCAGCCGTCCCCGCCTTTCCTCCTCTGCATCTCTCTCTCTCTCTCTCTCTCTCTCTCTCTCTCTCTCTCTCTCTCTCTCTCTCTCGCGGTGTGTACACGCGCGAGTGCGTGCCGCCTTGTTGCGCCCAAGCTCGCGACACTAACTCGTTTATGGGCAAACAATGCCATTCGCCACCCATTGGAGAGTAGCTGCTGCAGTAACTGTATTATTTCACGTAGTCATTTTTTTTTTTTTTTTTTTGTAATTTAGGCTTCTAGATCGCGTTAGGGTCTGATCGTATTATGGAGGTCCAGTGTAAAAAAAAACGCAGTTCAAGTAGTAATAGACATAGTTGACCAGACACCGGTATAGTATTGAATCATTCTCTCTTTGGAAGTAAAGTTCGTGATGCTCATCAATTATTCGAATATCGACGATTTTCGACATTCGCATTTTTCAATTGAAAATTGCGATATGCTTTTGAGTGTACGTTTGGCATTTTTTCAGCTGCAATGCGCATTAAACTTCCGAATTTAAAATTCAAATGATGTATAACCCGAAAGTCCTGGAAACAATTTTTCACTCGGTTTGAATTTTGGAAAATGCACATTTCCTTGCTTTTTCTGAGTGCAGTGTTATTATACTGTACATACGTGATCATGAAAAAGCAGCGTTGAATTTAAATGCTGATCGCTTTATTCAACAGACAACTTTCAGAGTAGATTATACGCATTTATATCTTTTACGTAAAAAAACAAAAATAACGTGCATTTGGTATTAGTACTTTAATAATACAGTTTCCGAATACATTTAATTCCATGCAGGATCCTGTTTACTAATATGTTTACTAATATAATTTTACGAATATGTCGACATATTCGTAAAATTATATTGAGTAGTCGTGTAGCAGTAATGCAATATTTGAGAGTTGCAGAGTATACGGGCTTGTTTCAATGTAGTATTTTGCAGTTGCAAGAGCTTACTACACTGTGAAAGTGGTAGTTCGCGTAATTATAAACTGTATTATGCAACATCGTATTTGCGCATGTTATGACAAGCTTACAAGCTCGAGCATTGCTTTGAAGAGCTTAAACATATACGCACGTACGAAACGATTAAAACTTTATTAAAAATATTCAAATCCCGCGTGGAGTCCAACCAGTCGAGACTCGTTTCGCGTCCAAACGCAATAACGTCAGTAGCCAACTCCGAAAAACACTCAAAATTCAATAATACACATGCATTCCTCTTATACTCGTCTCCCATAAATTTCAACAGCACATCCATACATCGAAAACTCGTCGACGTTCAGCAGCGGTAGCAACAACAGCTCTCCGCGAAACTCCTCTAAATTCTTCGTACGCGCTTTCTGCCCCCGTGTGTACAGCCAAAATCTAATCCATCCGCACACGCCGAGCAATAACAACCGGAGCTGGGTTAACAGCAGCGTGCAGTGTGCGGCGGCGCCTCTCTATAGACAAAGCGGCGCGCTTTCGGGTATAGGGGTTAAAGTACGCGTGCGAGGCTTGAAACCGCCACAAAAGTCAGCCTCGCGTATACGTAGCGTCGCCTCGCGCGATTCCGCTTGGACCGTATCGGCACATATTGCCGAATGCGCTGTGGCCGGCGTTGCATCCGCGTCGCTGCATTATATGATCTGATGCTGCTACTGCTGTGGAGGTATGCAACGCTGCTGCCATTGGCGTGGCCCTGCGGTTTTGTCATTCTAATAGAGGGCCGATGCATCAATTACAGAAACAACAAGCGCGCTCGCACGCTGGTTCGGTCACGCGTAGCTGCTGCTGCTGCTGCTGCTGCGCTGCTTGTTCGTCGCGCAGCCGCCGAATAACGCGCAGCGATTGCCGGTGATTATGCCGAACGATAAATTGGCCTTTCGGTGTCTCTGCGTGTGGCCGCGACAAGCGGGATGCAGAGCAGCTATCGTTGCGCAGCTGTAATTACGAGATTCGAAAAATTATGCGCGACGCTTCTCTCTCTCTCTCTCTCTCTCTCTCTCTCTCTCTCTCTCTCTCTCTCTCTTGCCTCNTAGATATGTGTGTGTGTGTGTGTGTGTGTGTGTGTGTGTGTGTGTGTGGGTATTGTGATGATATAGACGATTTTACGCTGCGTCGGATTCCCTGGTGTGTCGAGGGATGGCTGCGTGATGATGACGTGGCTGCAGCGACAAGTTAATGGAAGAAATAGATAAATATGTGCGGATGCGAGAGGGGAAACAAACAATAGGGGTGATGCAGTGCGTCGGCGGTGGTGAAATCCGCGTGAATGATGGAGGGTGTAAGTATAGACACGCACTACTCGCGCTTGTAGAGTGTTATCCGAAAGGGGGATGGAAAAGGGCGCGCACGCGACAAAAGGAATGTTTAGTACGCCGTTTGCGCCGAGCTTTGTTGAGAAAATGTTATGCTCGATTGTAGCGGGACTGTGTGTAGGATGGTTTCGAGATGGGGGAGGAACTAGGTGTTTGGAGGATACGATTGATATGGCGCGATTCTGAATTAGAGGAGAATACACAAAGATAGAATGTTTAGGATTTTCAATTCGATTATTTTTAGGAAAACGGTTAAATCCGTAGAAGTGTTCAAATTTTCAGAGCACTGTTTTACTTTGCATACTACTGGATTCTGCGAAGTTTCGCAGTTCTCTAGCGAAATTTCGCTAGTATCAGTTCTCGGAAGGCAACCTATAAAGCTTTTCATAACTTCAATTTTCATGATACTCCACTCGATTTTCCCGAAATATAATATCATCCGCCTAGCAAACATTCAAGAACGAATATTCCGAATACTTCGCTGGTATCGTCTTTTTTTCGAGTATTGAAATATGCGTAGCTATACGAGAATTCCCAGAATGCCGCGAACAAACAATTTTCCCACTCTACAGCAATCAAGCTTGCACAGTGAAAGAGAGCTTTTGCGCATATCCTTCCTTTTAACACCGATCGTATTCCCCTAACTATGCACGCATATACACATACACAGTGTGTCGTCCATCTGTCAATTCAGCTCTCTTTTTTCGCTCTCGCTATTGCTCGAAAAGGATTCCAGCGTCCACTTGCCTGCCACACGTACACTGCACATTCGACGGCGCGATTCGAGATTCCGGGCGCACGCCAATTCGATTTGCTCGCTATTTGCCGACGAGAACCCGAGACGTGCGAGGCAAATTCTTCGCTTCTCGTGCGACTATATGCATCGAGAGACAGGAGAGTTTACACGAGAGAGAGAGAGAGAGAGAGAGAGAGAGAGAGAGGGAGCAGACTGTATCGCTGCGCTTCCCTTTTTCAACACAAAGTATATAGCTCAAGAAGAGTTTGCTCTTTTGCCTTGGCATATGCAGACGGGATTCGGGGCTATATAGGCACTGCCGTGGATCACTTTGGAATTTATTGACTCGCCAGCGAGGCGTCTTGCTGTGTGTTTATCTGATATGAGGCCCAGCTGTTCACCTGTTCTAAGCGCGAGTCTGTGTGTGTTTGCAGGGGGATGAGTGTTACGTTGTTTACAGATTGTTGAGTTTAGAATCCTGATGGATCGTGCTTATTATTACCATTCTAAGAATTCTCCTATAATACATGGAGTTCAAGAGATTTTTAACCTTATAAAAATTCAAGTTTGACCCAACTTTCCTACATTTTGTTGTTTATAAACATTTTTCCAAAATTCATTTTCACGCTATTGTACATTTGTATACAATACACACACCAGCCTAATCTATCAGCCTAGTTATAGCGCTTTTACCAGAGCTGATGCCGAGATTTAATCTTCTAAAGTTGTGCACGTCTTACCATCTGTCTACTGATCTGAGTATACAGTTTCCAACCTTTGCATCAGTTCTTCTACACACACTTGCATTTTGATTCCCCCTAACTAAAATTTCGAAATCCACCGCTCACTCCTAATATGTACAGAACTCTCGGTTCGTGTTCCTGAAGTCCTTGCTAAAGCATTACATCAAGCAAGTTTAAAATTCACTTACTTCTCTATTACAAGATTCTCGCCAACATTAACTTCCTCAACAAAGTGGTAAATCTACCCATCTTAAATGGAACAAATCTTTACCTGAAAATACTTTCATCATAAAATCCGAATCGCTAATTAATAAACCAAACGTCGAGCCCTCGTATACACAGCACTCTCACATTTTTATTTATTTTCACCTCCTTCGCCTGGTTCTCTCGCCTATATCTAAATTTCTGTCTCTACCTTCCCGTAACTCGCGTTGCAGCAGCAGCAGAAGTAGCAGCACTTACGTGAGCCCAAGGGCGAAGGAGCCTTGCCTCGGTAACGCAGAGTCGTACCATTAATCGCATTAGTCGAGCGCACAGCGTAGGAGGAGGCGAGCAGATAGCGCCTCCGGTAGCAGCAGAAGGTGTAGTATCTCTGCTCTGTGGCCTAGCCCTGGAAGGAAGGAAACTCCGTATACCTGCGCGAAGATTCGACCTGCACCGGAAGATGCTTGCCGAAGGAATGGAAATCGAGATACCACCTTGTATTTTGGTTAGAAGTCTCTGCGACGGTAGATATTGCTGCGGTACACGGGAAAGAGGAAAGAATACCGAGGTGATGTTTGAAGAGCGAGCTTTTCCTTGAAGGAGTTTTAATTCTGTTTGCTTTTGTCAAAGTTTCGGGATAATGAAGTTTGCGAGAGTTTGATTTCGTGTAAAAGAGTTAATAATCGCTTATTTAGCATAGATAACTTTTTGCTTGGCGCTGCAAAAAGTTTGATGGTGTTCACACTTCGCTAAGTGCCTTTATAGTTTCATCTGGACTTTGAAAGAAAAGAAGTGTGATGAGAAAACTCACGAGACAATGGTAAGAGAGATATGCAATGGATGCCTGGAAGGGATAAACTATTTGTTTGTACAAGAACTGCTGATAACCAATGATCAAAATAATAAAGGTTCTTACATGTAATGCTTTTATAAGACTTTCAATCAGACCGTAAGAACGTGGACAATCATACACAGCAATAAATGTTGATTGTCTCACACTGAAGCTGTTATTTTCCTAGGGTGTGACATAGTGTTTGTTCGACTACTTTTAAGAATTCATACACATTTCACTCCACCATATTTGCCCAGTACATTTGACCCGGTTACTCAAATATTTACCTGCTGCAATCCCTTACAGAAATATTGTGTGCAAACATACTTCTAAAACGAATCGATTGCTCGCATATACCTTTGCGCTTCTGGAAACATAATGTGTTACAATCAAGTCTCCATCAATATTTGATTTTTACAATCAAGTCTCCATATTAATATTTGATTTCTTTCAAATAGCAATAAACAATTGAACTCTTTGTGCGTTTGAAAATTCTTAGACAACAAGTATAAATCCGAAATCCTCTCCAACACACAGCTTTTCTATCGCATCAGCAGCACTACAAGCTTTCCCAAAGGCCTCCCCGGCAGCAGTAGCAGCAGCGCCTAACGAAATTTCAGCGTCTCTCGCGCCTTCGAGATTTCTCCCCGTAAACTCGCCGTCTTACATCTCTTCTTCTATGACCTACATCCTTACTCGTACCGACTTGTGGTTTCCTCTGAAACACATGCAAGTACGATGCATCGGCCTGCACGTACGTCAGGGCTCAAAGTTAGGGCATCGAGCTTGCAGACACTTAGAGTCTCGACGCTGTCTTATGGCTGTGCTAAGTGACTGCGAGAGGCGTCGAGTTTATGGGGTTTGAAAACTCCGGTGAGAGCTTCTTTTTCATCGGTTTGTTGGCTACTTTAAAGCCTTTCTTTTAGGAGTATTTGGAAAATATGACTGGGAGTTTAGAAGCTTTTAGCTGCAGCCGTATTATCGAGGCGTATTGCGGCTTTATTGCCAATATGGACTTTTACTTCGCTTAATTTTGTTTGCAGTAACGCTGTAACTTCATGAAAAAACATTCTACCGTGTTTGCTCGCCCCGATTAAGTTTGTTTTTGTTCGTTATTTCCAGGTACAATCATCAATTATTAGTTTGCATGCGGGTGTGTACTTCAACAAGAAGCTTTCCAAATTCATTTCAATTAATGAAAATTACATTCCGAATAAATCAATAACCTCGATAAATAAGCTGCTGACTCGAAATCTCACTCTGGCTTTACTACCACAGGCCTCCCTCACACAACCGATTCAATCAAACGCGAGACACAAAAAATCAGCCCCCACCCTAAACTTGTCTGTCTTCTTTTGTATGTCATAAAGATCGCCCCCCTCAGAAGCGAAAATAAAAATTTCACTCGACATACTGGGCAAAAAAAGTCAACTACATACCGCAGAAAAAGCTGAGAAGAAAAAAAATGACTCCATCAATCCGTCGTCACGTCCGATAAACCCCATCAAGCTCGGGCTCGAAGAAAAAGCGTTGCTGCAGCGCATCATCGTTGGCCGATAAAATTATCGACCTCTGCGTCTCGCGTAAAAATTATCCTCCCCATATACGAGAGCAAAAAATGGTAGGTGTCTACAGACGAAGAATAAGAAAAGTAAAGTCAAAAAAGAAACAAAGGAGACAGAGAGGGGAAGGGCGAGAGTAGATCGACAAAGACACACATATAGTACATCGGCACTGCATCAAAGGGAAAATTCCCCGACGCGCATGCAGTAGCCGAGGTGTCGGTCGGTCGGCCGCCAAAGGAGAAATCAGTCGTCGGTGCTATCCCGAATCCATTTGCTGCCGGGAGATTCTCGAGATCCATTAGGAGGCCACTCCATCGTCCTTCTCTCGCTTGCAGCACACTCTATTCGTCAGTGTGAAGCGCGTAGATGTATGGGAGCAGAGAGTCGAAGACGACGTCGCTGCCTGAATTTCCATAAGTCGCATACGCGCTCGTATACTAAGAAGGATATCTCTCGTCCCCTTGGCTTTTTTGCACGACGACGACAACGACGCTTGACATCGTCGAGCGGCGCGTCTTTATATTATCCGGAGACAGTTCGTCGGCGCGCTTTTTATCACGGCGTTTGTAAGATGCACGAGGCTTTCTGTTTTGATTGGTCAAAAGATATGAGATGATGCAGGAGACACCGCGAATGTTTCATCATTCGCGAGTAACTTTTTGCTTGGGTGAGAAGTGACGGAGATGATTTTTTCGAGGTTGACCCTTTATCTAAGGGACGATAATGTAAATGAGAGTGTTGTCTGAACATTGACTTATGGGGTTCAGAATTTTTGTGAAGTTAGCTATTAAATAGTGTTGAGTATATTCAGATTCATTCAAAATATGAAAATACGGTGTATAAAATATAATGGAGCAAAAGCAAATAAAGGAGGTTCATTTGGTTTAAAAATAACAAACAGATTCGGGGGAAAAAATTCACACACGTAGATATGTCTAAATAAAAAGCTTATGCAAAATTTTGAATCATTTGGATACCTTTGAGGCGAGATATCAATAAAAGTATTTTTTCCATTTTTACATGGAGTCTTATGGAGAATCACATTTTCCTCGTTTTAATTTGCAAATAATTATTGAATTAACAAACAGTATCCGTTGCAAATTTTTTTATAAGAAAATTAATATTTGATGAATTCATATTGCTTTTAAAAACGATTGATGGGTACCTCTATGCATACTAATTAATTGACCTAATAAAAAAAATGTGCACTTAACCTCAAAAACGGAGTCAAATGCCGTCTGTATTAAATTTTTTTGTCACATAAAGAGTTCGATATCTTTATCTAAAATCATTCTTTGTTATAAATTAGCTTTTCATAAGTCCTAAATAAATTATGTCTCTTGTATCAAAAGGAAATAAGAATTTATAAAAATTATCCTCTTTTTGACTAGCGATGTACCAGATGAACCTCCTCAAGCTTTCAAGCTTGTTTGTGCGCAACTGAAATAACAACGTCTTTTGGAACTTCAGCAAACTTTAGAGCGAGCTCTTTTTTTGTTTTTATTTTTTAATGTTTCAAAGTTCAGAGTGGAACATGCAAATTTAACCGCAAAGTCAGGAAGAGAGCTTTGCCGTGTAATAAATGGCTTTCGCATTGTTACAGGATACCCTGCTCTCACCTTTTGACGAACAAAAGCGCGCCATCGATCCCTATTATTCATATTTGCGATATACCAGTATACATCGCGCGACGAAATACTCCAAATTCGTGGAACAAACGTGAAATTCTATATATTCCGTGAAAAAATAAATCCGTTATATAACTAGAATGCAAGCATCGGTTATAGCCTTTACAAGTTTCACTGGCACCCTGGTAGAAAATGAACGGTTCGAATTTGCTAAGACCTTTAGACTTAGCTAACTGTTTTAACGGTTATTAAGCTAAAATTTAAAATAAAACGTGGCTTAGGAATCGTTAAGTTTCCAAGATGTCTGCCGGAGACCAATTTAAGGTTAAGAGGTTAAGATAAGCACTCCCTAAATAAATCAGTTTGATTTTATTAGTACTTCAATTTGCTGAATTGAATACTGTCTTACTTCACTGTCTGTACAAAGTTTATATGATACGCATGCACTACACTTCATTTCACTTGCCCATATCAAGTCATCAACCTTTATTTCATCATGTCATACTATCTGATTAAACAAATTAATAGATATTGTTTATATTAGTGTCTTATTAAACAAAACTAAACTAAAAATAAACCCTTCGAATATTTATTGTGGCTTGTCGAGTACATTAGATGAAAATTTCACATTTCGCTTGGCATACGGTCAATTTGACCAAAATTTCAAATCAGCCAATTGAAATGATAACAGAATGAATTTTATTTGAACTTGTGCATCAGCTCTCGACAATTCAAAAAAGAGTATATATTAATAACTTTTAATTTACAGTTCAGAAGTTAGTAGGACATTTGTATCTTCAAAAATTAGAAACCACGAGCAAGTGCTTGAAATTCTTTTGAAGTTTTTGAATATCTTTTAAACTATGAATCAAAAGTTATTGATAAATACTCTTTTTTTAATTGTCAAGAGCTGATACACAAGTTCAAATAAAGTTCATTCTGTTATCATTTCAATTGGCTGATTTGAAATTTTGGTCAAATTGACCGTATGCCAAGCGAAATGTGAAATTTTCATCTAATGTACTCGACAAGCCACAATAAATATTCGAAGGGTTTATTTTAGGTTTAATTTTGTTAAGCAAGACATTTTGCATTGTTATCATGCTAATATAAATAATATCTATTAATTTGTCTACCAGATAACAGGATATTATGAAATAAAAGTTGATGGCTTTGTTCAGTCAAGTTAAATGAAGTGCAGTGCATGCATATCATGGAGCCGTGTATAATTTCTATTACAGTAAGCGGTTATTTAGCGAATTTCTAAACGGTTCATTAACGAATTTGGTTAAATAAGCCATTAATAAGCAATTGAACCATTAACATTTCTACCAGGGCAATATTTGCAGAATATCTTATTCACCCTTTTTGCTGAATAAAAATAAACGATATAATAATTCAATTTTAAAAAGCGCAGTACCGAAAAATTGAGCAATTATTTGCATTTTAAGATAAAAACGTGAAATTCAGCGATTGGTGCGCCAGACACGCTTTATGTATAGTAGAAGCTTTTGAATCCAATCAAAATACGATTATCCAGCATTATTATTGCGGTTATTCATCAGTACTGAATCTCGGCTAAGAAAAAAAGCAAGCACTTGAGGGAGAGCTCCGAAGCAGCGGCGGCGCGCACTTACTTCCATTAATCCACTTTTAAACGCATTACCGATGCTCCGATGCAGCGTTTTAATATAGCGTTCTCGCGAGTGAAACAGGCGAAAAATCGAGGAAGAGAAGGCAAGGCAAAGATAACGAGAAGTAGAAGCGAGAGAGAAAGAGAGATAGCTGGAAAGATGAGGGAAGCAGAGAGAGAGAGAGAGAGAGAGAGAGAGAGAGAGAGAGAGAGAGAGAGAGAGAGAGAGAGAGAGAAAAGCACGGGATATGTTGGCTCGAAGTCTCATGCAAAATGAAATAGAAATGCCAGCGAGTTGCTCTTTCACTCCTTTTTCTCATTTTGGCCGCTCACTCTCTCTCCCTCTCTCTCTTCTTCGGCTGGTGCAGCAGCAGCAGCAGCAACGTTATGCCGGAGCCAGGTACTTTACGGGAAAGTCGATAGGCCGAGGTTTAGGGAGATTCGGGCTGCTCCTCTTCGTCTCTGCCTCGTATCCACCCCAAGGCTTGCATCGGAACGAAGACTGTCGCAGGAGAGAGACGGAGAGAAACTGCAGGCAAGCTCTCTCGCGAGGGATGTATGCAGATGAAGAGTGCGAGAAGTGCCGGGCAGGCAGACAGACAGCTGGGAGATAAGGATTTATTTGGATTTCTGGACAAAATGCTGCTCTTTCTCTCTCCACAGGATCGATGCTGTTTTTCAAGTTGGCCAAGATTTCGCGGTGCTGAATACGCGATTTTATCGATCGATCATTTTTAAGTTGCTTATTTATAAATGATAGTATTTTTGGTTTGCTTTGTTTTAATATTCTTGCGAACAATATTTTGGAAATTCCCTGCTGATCCAGGTTATTCTGGCTTTACGATTTTACGAATATTTCTGTCAAATCATATTAATATACCGTCGCATAAATGCATCCCTGCAATAACACCTTTCATATTAAAAACCATAAAACTCTCTTTTATTCGTCAAAGTCCCACCAGCTAACACTCGAATATTCAAGCATATAATATTCCGACCAAAATTCAAACGTAAATTCCGTATATATACATACTACCATATATATTGCGCACATCCTCTCCTCTGTATACACCAGTCGCATAAAAATTATACCTCAATACGCCGTCCGTCCGTGCAAGCTTTTCGACCGCATATGCGAGCCGAGCTGTTTTTACGATACGCGACGCTCCGTGTCAAAGGCGATTTATCGACGAGGCGGCGTAAAGATGGGTTTTATAACGAAGTGGCGGCAACGAAAAAATTTCACGACCTGAGTGCGAAAAACACACGCGCGCTCACCGGCGGCTCTCTTTTTTTCCACTAGCACTACTTCTCCTTCGCTTTTTTGCGACGCCCTCGCGTCTCTCTCTTTCCTTTCTATCGCTCGGCGCAGCGCGTTATTGCGCTTTTCGGTTTGCCGATTTTCATTTGCCGTGCCGTAAAAGACTCGACGTCCGAATTCCGCCCCGAACACACTGAGCGGACGGTACTTTTTTCCGGTGTGTATTGAAAAATGTTGATTTTTATTGACGGACCGGTCATTCGAGTTATTTGGGCTTTTATATTTCCCTCGACTTATATACGTGCGCGAATGGCTTTTTTTAAATTCATTTTTATACACGCTCTCGATTCGGTTTTTGATGCGGACGAAATTGGCAAACGTGAGCGCGAGACTCGATTTTCTCTTTTGATATTCTATTTTAAAAGTTCAATTTAAAGAGTTAATTCAGTTAAGGAAGGATATCTGAAACAATGACAGATAGCGGCCGTTGTTAATCGTATTATAATTTCATCAGTTCGGAATTGGATATAAGCGAGCTATTGAAATATTATTATTATATGAACTTTATTGATAACTATTTTGATCGCAATCAGGTACATTTTGCGATACAAAATCTTCTAATCAATTAACGAAACACTCGGGTTTTACATAAAATCGACGAAAGAAATAAAATTTCACTCACATAATCGTGTCAAACCATAAATACATATAACTGAGAAATTAACTCGTGAATTTTCGAATATTATATATTTCATTCAACATACACACACACACACGAGGAATTTTAATTTCCACATTCCTCGAGCACGCGCTTTTGCGAAACGCAACCAATGTTAACTCGCCGCAACTATTTTAATATTCCAAAAGCCAGACTCCGAAAACATAAAATGTCCGAGCAACGCAAAACCGAAATAGCTGCGGGGAAGCTTGGAAATATAGCAGGAGAATGAGGTGCATCCCTAAAATTCAAAAGAATCCAACCAACTTTACCTTACCGGCAGTCAAACATCCAAGATGCAATAACGCGAATTTCTCGCTTCAGGCGGACAATTTAACGCAAGCTTCTCTTTCTCTCTCTCTCTCTCTCTCTCTCTCTCTCTCTCTCTCTCTCTCTCTCTCTCTCTCTCTATCACTCTCTCTCCCTCTTTCTGATTTTTTCCCACGAAATCGTTGTATGTGCGTGTGGCCTTAAAGTTCTGCGCGTAACTCGCAATCGCGTCGACATCTCGCGATGAAAAACTTTCGCAATCTCGCGCGCGCGGTTCTACTTTTCTTTCGCGCGAGACGACGAGCTTTTTTCTCGAAGCTGTGCTTTTCTCTCTTTCTCTCTCCCTCTTTCCTTGCACACCTACTCCGACGAGGTAGTCAGGCCCTTTTCGTATAGCTTCGCGTGTTATTGTGCCGCCGCGCGGGAAATCCGCGGAAGCGATGCTTTTTTATTGTGCTTCTGGCCTTCATTTCCTGAACGTTCTATTTGCCGCGCTGTACTCTTTCTGAGAGTTTGCTGCTGACCTTTTATTATAACTTTTTTTTTGCAAATATCTTATGTAATTCTGTTTTAGCAAACATATGGTGTAAAGTGAGATTAAATCGAGATCAAAATATTACTGCGTCTAAATAGAATAAATAGATTGGAATTAATATTAAATAAGGAGAAATTGTTTGGAATATTATTGTTGTTTAATAATACATTTGTATCTAGTCTAGAATTACTTCTGATAATCATCATTGAATTCACGGTAACGTAGCACACGAAATGAATTAATATTTATTAAAGACATTGTTTATTTTGCCGAATAAAAACAGCAAGGATAGATTAACGTGTTTTTAATTTATTTGCACAAAAGATTGGTTCGAGAAGAAAGATTCTCGCTAGAGTTGTACAAATTTGTATAGCCGAGAAGAGAAATAATGTTAGAGTTACTCGGCGAAACAGTTATGCGTGCCAACTTTATTTGCCTAACGATTTTCCGCGCGGGGACATTAATGGGTTTCCTTTAAGCTCTGCATTGTTTCGTATATTTAGCGAATTTTTTCTTTGGACTGAATAAAAACTTGTACTTCGCAAGCGAAACAAGAAAGAATTATGAATATTATGAATAATAATTTCATCTACGTTTTCTGAATAAGTTCAGTAGCATAACGACAGGTATTATTAATTCAATTATAGTTATATATGTTCAATTATGTAAATGATCGTAGTTATATTCAATATTCATTTTAACATCAGTACACTCGTTTATCTATTATTATAGTGAATAGAAACGCAATATTGTACGCTGCTAATAACACAGATAACTTTAATTAACAACATGACATCGCCAACTAAACTATAGCTACTTTAAATTTCAAACTAACGTTCTTTAGAAATAAGACGATGTGACTTTTTACTGATAGCTGAGCTTGTTTGATATTATTTCAGAAGAGAATAATGGATATCCATCACAATAGAGTGTTCGACCCCAATTAGCGCAACGACAAATTTTTTATCAATCAAATCACTCTGCATGTTCAGCAAATATGCTCTCCAAAGCTGGATGTATATAGTATCGCGTATCAGCCTATCAACCGAAAATAGTCTGCTGCGATACGCGGAAGAGCGCGAGCAAACATAAACGACAATAGGTCAATGAAACCCCCGGCAAAACGGAAACAAATAACCGCGCGCACGAAAAATACGACGTTCTCCGAGTAATAAAGTCCTTCCTCCCCATCAGAGCTTTGCCAAAGCTGCGAAATATTCGAAAAAAAAACATCATACGTCATAACCCGCTCAACTATCCTCCCTAACAGCAGATAAAATCCAGCCTACTACAACTCAGATGAAGTCAAGCAAAGTAAGAACGAGAATCGAGTGCTTTCATCCTTCCCCTTCGTAAAGAAATCTGGACAAGTGTACACCCGAAGAAATCGGGACTCCTTCTTCAGCGTCCCGATCAAACACCGGCCGGTAAGGCAATATAACCCGAACTTTCAAGCAACATCAACAAACGTCAAAATCAAACTCACCGATAGGAATCTTCTCCGCGGCAACGGGCTGTCCAAGTAGCACGAGGGCGAGGCAGGCGATCCCTAATAGAAGTCGTCCCGGCAAAGCCGTTCCACCAGGTCCCCCGTCACTCCCACCTCCAAGCTTCATCATCATCATCATCATCTTCATTCTTCCAACAAACGTTATCACTATGTCCAGTCCTAAATCTCCATATCCTTTCTCGGACTCAACGACAACACTCCCCGATGCCGGCAACACTGAATCAACGATAATAACTTCGCTAGAAGCCGCAAGAACGTCGTCTTTGTCGTGGTCCAACCGGGTCATAATAATCGGAAAAAAATTCGTGGCTGCTGCAGCTGCACGCGCACGCACGCTCTCGTTCTTTCACGCACCACGTCCGAGCTCGCTGGGGCTCCGGTACAAACTGGCGCGCGCGTTCGCTCAGCTCCACCACCACCGCCACCCCCGCACAGAACGAGAGAGCGAGAGAGAGAGAGAGAGAGAGAGAGAGGGAGCGTTACAACTCGGCAGCATCCAACCCCCGGAGCAGCCCTCCTCCCCCGCGCGCTCGAAGCCACTCGACCATCCTCCCACTACTACCCCCTCAGCGCAGCAGCAGCCACCCTCCGACGCACACACACCCCACCTTATTCTCGTCCTACGGATATCTCTGTGTGCTAGTGTGTGCTAGGGAGGAAAGAGCGCGTACACGCTTAACGCGCATGTTACGTCACGCACGAGACTTCTTTTCGAGAGAGTGCGTGCAGTGAATCGAGGGAGAGTATGTGTGCGTCTCTCTCTCTCTCTCTCGACTGCGTGATGATGGAGCCTGAGTTTTGGTTATTGATGCAGGATCCAGTGTGTGTTTGTGTGTGTTTGTGTGTGTTTTTCCGTCGACGAAGGGATAAATACACGGCGCGTTATTAGATCCTTCGAGCAACGCAATTTGCGGTGATTGGCACACGCGTCGACGAACGTTTTGAAGTGGATCTGCAATTTCGGATATGCGATCAAATGCTCGGCACTTCAGAGAGCTTTCGAACCGAGACATAGTGCTATGTGTGTACAGCTATCGGATGTGTTGCCGAATACTGTGTGTTATAATCTCTCATGTTTGGAAACCATGACTGATGTGGTTTGGGATTACGATGAAATCGGGAAACGAATAATTTTTTTTCAGCTCTAGTTAAATAAAATTTTATTAAAATAAGATCTCGCGAAGGCTTTCGAGGGAGAATCGCATTCGACCTCGTAAGCGAATTCTTTGAGGGAAAAGCGGGACGCCAGTGCACAGACTGCGCGATTTCTTTGAAACAGCTCACCGGATCCAAGCCATTTGAAGGGATTATAAATTTTTTTTCATAATGCAGTGACCTACTAAAAAACCTAATGCGACTTGGCCTGAAAATAAAATAATCCCTGCAGATGAGAATGAACGTCGTAATAATAACGAGAGCCAGATGTATTTAAAGAATTTTTTCAAGAGACATTCCAAGTACTGAATAATGACTTTTCACTTTGCCAAATAGAATTTAATCCGAAATTTCTTTGTTTCGAATTTCCGACTGTTCGTTTAAGAGGATTGCGCTAAAAGCTTTGTAAATTCGTAATTGACCAGCTAGTTCCGTGTGATACGAATGCTCGTGCCGTACCATAGCCTGTCCCTTTCCACTGCGCGTGTTCATTATCCATTTCAGATCAGGGCGCGCGGATATTTTTTTACTTTTTGCAACGCTGCCCATTTATTTATTTTTATCATAATAGTATTAGCCCGTACGATATTGTTGTATGAGAGGAAATACGCGGAAAAATCAATTTGATTATTTTACGTAGCGTAGTTGAATTTTCTCGCTGGCATTTTTCAGCCGTTTTTATTCTTGTTGAACAATTTTTAGATGAAATTTTTAAAATTCAGTTTTATGAATTTTCCGATAAATGAAGTCCAATTACATTTGAAAGCTCTCGAGTTTTCGGAAAAACATGACGAAATTTAATTTAGTTACATAGTGTATCAAATAGTATTACGAATTGCTGCTCATTTTCATCCATTTTATACGAAAACATAGTGTTATTTTTCATAACAATGCTATTCACGCAAGCCATCGTCCTTCTCATTAGCACACGATTCTCCCATGAACTCGATTCGCCCATGGAACAATGCTTGTAATATGAACCAGGTGTGTTTCATCTATGGCACGAAAATGGGACGGCGGCGCTCATGTATATACAAGCCCCGTATACAGTTGAAGCGAAGCTTCATAAACGAGGCAGCACTTGAGATTTCGCGCTACTCTTTTTTTACGCTTTTACGCCTTTTGCCAAGCTCGCGCCTGGTATGTCTTCATTTTGAAGCTATAAAAGCCGTTAACCGTTTTCCCATTTTGTCTGGGAAAGGAGTCGCGTTTCGAGACTGTTATCATCGATTTTCAGTTCAGCGCATTCTCTAGGATGAACAAATTAAACTATAAAACTTCTAATCGTATGTACGATAATGAACGAATTCATAGTGGAAACTTGTTTGATAAAATAACAGACTACGGTTAAACACCGACAAAAAATATAATAATTAGCAGAAAACTTAAAAAGCTCAAAAGTCGAGAGAGGGAGGGAGAGAGAGAGAGAGAGAGAGAGAGAGAGAGAGAGGCGAGAGAGAGTTTGAAGAAGTTTTCACTTCGAGGAAACTAATGTCCGGGATAGTACGCGCGACTTAATCGATGCTTGCTCCTCAAGCACCGCAAGTTAACATTTCAAATTACCCGCCGCGAATTAAGGATAGGAAATTTTCCGCGAGTCCAAAAAGAAAAACAGCGAAAAAAAAGAGGATAGCGCAAAAGACCGACCGAGCAAAGGGAAACTGCGGGAGAGAGAGAGAGAGAGAGGGAAATGAAAAAAGGAAGAAGCAGAGAAGAGTAGTAGTAAGGCTGCACGTAATTTCCCGGATAACTTCGCATGACTAAGGCGAGCGAGCGTTCGTGCAGTTCGCGTACTTTCGTAATTTTCCCCGAGTTAACATCCGCCAAAACGTCGACGACGACGAATCAAAGTCGAGGAAGAGCGGGATATATGTCTCTTTTTTCAAGCTGCTGCAGCGGAGACACATTGAAAGATAAATGAGAGAAGTCAAAAAAAAGGAAAAGAATACTACAAAGGACGATAATAAAAGTTTACTGTTGTAATTATGTAGAGTATACATTTTTTTTTAAATATGGCGGTTGCAAAAACGTCTTTCTGGCACTTTTTTAACGAGCCCTTTGAAACTTACTATTATAACAATTACAACGGTGATATCTAAAAGTCAGTTCTGCTTTTTTAACCTTTATAATAAAGCTGTGTCAACAGAATAAATAAGTATATGAATCAAAAGATCATTATTCTTATAAATTTAACATTGATGGAGATGCAATAAACGAAGAGAAACAAGAATTGTCGTTCGCAATACAAATCAAAACTTTTCGCATCTCCGCCATAACGAGAAAACTGCTGAACAATAGCAGCAGCAACGCTTTAAAGAGCGAGTCCAAAAGCAGAATACTTAAGAAGCCAAAACTCGGAGTCAGTACACCCCCCGAAGACAGCAATGTTCACTTAATCGTAAATCCGTTAACTCCATTCGCAGCCCTAAGCGTCCTTCTCTCTCTCTCACACGCACACGCACGTACAAAGTCCTCGCTCCGAACTTGCTAATTCCAATCGCTGCCTGCGTATTATATATCCAGCTTACTATACCAAAGCGCTACCCTTAAAAGTCCCTTTAAAGTCGCGCGCGCGCGTCTCTGATGTCATATCCGCGTCGCGCCGGAAGTCTTCCACTGCTTGGAGGCACACGACGACGACGACGACGACGACGACGAGACAGACTATATATATATATATATATATATATATATATATAACACTCCTTAACTTTTGATCGCGACTTTGCATAATATAAATTATGCAGATCCCGATTGAAAGTTTAAATGCGTGAGCCGTGGGGTCCCCCCTCCTGCCGTGAGCTCGATGATGAGCGAAGGGGAGAGAAGAGATGCGTTATACCTATATATGTGCGTGTATAGGAAGATGACGATGTGCCTATACGCGCACGAGATTAAGTCGCGGTCGAGATGGAGAAAATATAGGGGAGGCATGGGGGTTCGACCATAGGCAGTGAAGTTGACAAATGCTTTGACGGATATAGGATTTGGATTAGAGGAGGCGCGAGATTTTTCGTTTTGAATTTGGGGATAGGGAGATTTGCATGGATGTGATTCGAATCGATTTTTCAAAGTTTTTCTTCAATAATTATTATACGCCATATACAGGTTTACATTCATCACGAGTGGACATATTGTAGAAAAATAAAAGAAGGAATGAATTTCAAGAGGATTCGCATCAAAGTTGCATGGAAAAGCGTTGAAAGAGAGGCTATGTATGTAAATGAAGAGGGTATATAAGAGGAAAGAGTTGACGATTTTCTGGCCTTTTAAACCCGCGCGCTTTGCCACTTTTATGTGTCGCTTTGTGTGTAGCGCGCGCGACGACATTGGGGAGAGAGAGAGAGAGAGAGAGGGAGAGAGAGAGAGAGAGAGAGAGAGAGGGAGAGAGAGAGAGAGAGAGAGAGAGAGAGAGAGAGAGCGAGAGGAAGTCGAGAAAGAAACCAGCGAAACTGCGACGCCTGTAAACATCAGAAATTCACACGAAAATGCGAAACCTCAGGCAATTTCCTCCTCGCGCTGAAGCTTGTTTTCTTTTTCGGCGAAAAAGTTGAGATGTAAAAGGTTAGATGCCGCTATGCCGGAACTCTGTGATTTTCTATACATATACATCATATGGGTGCTGGAGAAAAGGCTATTGGAAAATTTACTGCGAGCAGTTTTATTGAAAGAATTTAAACGTGTGCTACATAACGTGTGTTGAAGATTTATTTTCGACGACAAAATTATGGCCTGGATGTAGAACAAAAAATCGCATTGAAGTTCTTTCACGTCGAAAAGTCACTTAAAATATTTTTAATGTGTTTTGGAAAAACTTTATTGAAGCAAATTTTATGTCTGGTTATTCTAGAGAAATACCTAATATTTATTTTTTTTTAAATGCAATTCATGATGATAAAGCAAATAACGTCGTTCTATATGTGTAAAACGAGATATAGGGAAAAAACAAAACAAAAAATAACCTATCGCTTCGCGCGCAGACAACGAAGAGTTTATAGGCGGCGACGAATAGGCTCGCTGAAGGGCCAGTCCAAAACTGCTTTGTTTTTGTTGTGGTGATTGATATCGCTCTAACGATCTGCGTACATTATGCAGTATACATTAAAATTAAGTTTAATTTAGACTCACAACGCTGTTTTTAAAATAAAAATGTTTCCTACATAAGTACTTAAGGCCATGCCACACTCCTGTTTTATCGACCTACCAACCTAAATTCAATTCCACTTTTTGGCAAAACGGCCGCTCGGATTGAGTTTTCCCCTTAGGAATCGCAATCTCAGGGTCTAATAATGGGCGGACAACTGCTTTTACGTATTTATTCGAAAAAAAATGTAATTTATTGTCACAAATCGGATTTTTGCATATCAAGCTGTTGTTGCGGTTGCCATGATGGTTACTATCGAAATCAATAAAAACACATGGGTTCCCATATTTGCATTTAGCAATAAATTAACTTTTTGGCAAAGAAACTACATAAAAGCAGTTGTCCACCCTTTCTTAGACCCTCAGAATACGATTCTCAAAAGGAAATTTCGCTCCGAGCAGCCGTTTTGTCAAAAAGTGGAACCGAAGCTAGGGCCGATAAAACAGGAGTGTGGCATGCCTTTAAGTTCCAAATTTTGAAATTTCCGCGACAATATAATGAAATACACCCCTTATACCTATACCCAAGTTCTTATAAGTACGCATTCTCTTGCTCGCCTGATGCGCACTTCAGAGCTCTTTCCTTCTTCCTCGCAGTAGCTCACCTCCTCCCCCCTTCCCCCGCAGCACGGTGCTACGGTATCACGAGCGGGTTAGAGCTTCGGATTAGCCGTTGACGCCACTACGTTATTTCTCTGCACTTTTTTTACTGATACCTAGCTATATATAAGCGCCCTTATGCTGTAACTAGCCTCCCTATGGCGATCCGCAAACGTCGCTCCAAGCTGCATCCTGGTGATCTTTCCACCACCTTATAGTTCTGGCTGGCTCTAGATGAGTTTCTTCGAAGAATCATACTCTCGAGTCTGGCTGATGCACTCGATGGCGTTGGCGCGACTCATGATATAATAGCGCGATATATGATATAAGAATAGCGTTATTGGCACTTCCTAGTGCCAACACTAACACACCCCGATATTAGATACTACACTTCACTTATACACTCACACTTTGACACTTCTAAAAATTTATCACTCGCGGATACACACACACATATTCGTCAACGTTATGTCGACGAAGGCCGCGGAGCAACTGGTGGTATTTGCCGCACGTTACAAATGGCCGCGGCCGATCGTCGCACTTGTTTCTCTTGGGGCCTTGCTCCTGCGCTCGGTGTCCGATTAGTTTGCGGTCCACGTGGATACTGCCAAATTCCCGTGTATTCATTAGCAGATTGGCTTAGTTTGTGTGACATAACCAACGGCTCTACTCGCGCTATGGGTATTGAGAAGCCCCCATCGACCGTTAGTTATACGTCCGATTCTCGGAATCGAGAATTTGTAGGCTTCATACTTTTCTCAAAATTTTCGTAGATGAAAATGCTTCTCGAATCTATATATTATTTTCACGCGTGATGTGTAGGAATAATATTCTGATATCTTATATACTGTCTCATCAATTTAACAAAGATTCATAAATAAAACCTTTTTCAAAATGGAAATGAGGAAAACAGCGTAAAATTAAACTTGCAAATCTTCTTTACCAGGAAATCGTAAATCTGGCCAATTTTCATGTAGTTTGAACGAAGAGTGTACCTGTGTGAAGTAGCGATTCTATGAAAAAGAGTAGCTTATAGCTTAAGGTTAAAACTTTAGAAGGGTTTAGTATTAGCTACAGAAGCACTTTCCTTTGTCCGAAAATATAATTATGGGAATCCAAAAATGATATATTTTTGCTAACGTATTTTTTTTACTAAATTTTACCTACTATTCTTTTTTTTACGAAAAATACTGCTTATTATGTTTATTTTTAATAAAAAATTTTAATATATAGAGATTATTATTAAATCAATAATTTTAATACTTATTTTTGGGCAATGTACTATGTATATGTATGAGTTTAACAATAAAAATTGGTTAAATCACAACTTTCAACAAAAGTTAACTTGTAAAATAATACTCAGTATTAATAATATATAATTTTAAATCAAACTTTTAAAAAAGATATTAAACTGAAGCTATAATTACAAAGATTTTTTATCATTAAAATATTCAAACGAATTCCCGCGCAACAGAGGGCGATGCGCGCGTAGTCCGCCATATTTGCGCTGTAGGACGCTGCGCAACAAGCTATAGGTAAGGTAGATGATAGGTACATAGGTAGTACACAGTTGATCTGCGATATCGACGTACTGTTTGTAATCATTGTGTTTCTCGACGATAATTATCATTCTTTGTTGTTAATAGTGGTAATTTTCTACAAAAAGTATGGATCCAGCATTGTTAAGAGAGCATGAAGCCTTCAAGAGAAGAGCAGCTATACAACCCACGTAAATATAGTCTAAAAACTTGGATACGTTATCTAACCTATAAAAGTTTCATACTTTTGTAACATTGTTATTTTAAAAAAATTTTATAAAAGTCTTTTATTTAAAATAAAATTTTACTATTTTCTCAATAAATCTCTATTTTGTCACTTTATGTCATGTTATCTTTAAGTTGTTCACTGAATTTCTACAATAAACTTAATTTTTTTAATTCATTGAAAACATGTATAGGAATCTATGTTGAATTAATTTTCTTTTATAGTGTTGAAAAAAAGAAAAGAGAACCAGAAAGAGAAGCTGTTCGAGATGAACCAAAAAAGAAACCAAAGACCTCGTCGTCTTCTTCAGGTCCAAAACTTGACAGTAGTAATTATAAGACAATGTCAGCTGGTTCCCAAGTCAGATTTGGAATTCTCACAAAAATTGTACAGCACATGAAAGCAAGACATCAAGATGGGGAGGATCATCCACTTTCGCTTGATGAAATTCTTGATGAGACAAATCAACTTGATATTGGAACTAGGGTATGATTAATTATTGTCGATATTAAATTAGTTGTAAGTTATACAAGACCTTGATAATAAGTTTACATTTTTTGAAATTTTATTCAATTTTCAGAATAAACAATGGCTTCTTATGGAAGCTTTACCTACGAATCCAAAGATTGATACTAATAGCGAAGGGAAATTCACTTTCAAAGCTCAATACAAAATCAGAGATAAGAAATCCCTTCTGAGGCTATTAAAACAACATGATCTGAAAGGTTTAGGAGGAATTCTGCTTGAAGATATTCAAGAAAGTCTTCCGCACTCTGAGAAACATCTAAAGGTAAGAACAATACTAATATTTATTATTATATTCACAATATTATCATTAATTAAAACTTTGTTGCACTCTTGCAAACAACTGCTTAATTTTTACTCATATATATTTTGATATATTACAGCACCTTGCAAATGAATTGCTGTACATTACTCGTGCACAAGACAAAAAGAAAATTGTTTTCTACAATGATAAAACAGCACAATTTCCTGTTGATGAAGAATTCCAAAAGTTGTGGAGGGCTGTTGCTGTAGATGCGATGGATGATGCCAAGATTGATGAGTACCTGGAGAAACAAGGAATCAGATCGATGCAAGATCATGGTCCAAAAAAGACTGCTCCGCTCAAGAGAAAGAAGCCCAACAACAAGAGGAAGCAGTTGAAAAAGCCAAGAGACAACGAACATTTGGCTGATGTTCTGGAGACCTACGATGATAACAAGTAGCCTGTGATCGTGATAATAAGGCACATAGTTTTGTAAGTGTAGGATAATAGTCAAAATCATGAACATTTATTTTTAAGAAACTTTAATAAACGGAAAAGGCTTTCGTTAGCTCAATCCTTCGCTGTAAATACAAAAAATAGAGATTGTATACGACAAGGCTCAAGATTCATCTAATTCCGTAGATATTTAAATAGCTTGAGTTTCGTTTATTGTAAAAATATCATCTCATCAATCTTTTGGCAACGCCGAGTCACTTTTCCCTCTGGAATAAACTTTCGTTGATTTGCTACCGAGCATTCTGTCGAGCAAAGATTGCTTATTCCTTCGTCTTGCCGCCAGAACTTCTCGACATAGCTCATGAAAGGATTCTGCTACTTGAGCCACCTGAAAGTACGTTTAAATGAAGTTTGTTTTCTACCTTTGTAGAAAGTAAATAATCCTCATTGCTATAAATTCACATTAAAGGAAGGAAAACGCACCTGTTCGGCGGCGGTAACTTCGCTGAACCAGCATTCGAAGTCTTTGGCCAAAATTTCACCTTCCTCCGTGCTGACTTGCCTCAGATGAATCATATCTGCTTTATTGCCAACAAGTGCGAGTGGCATAGCAGCTTCCGGATCGGCTACTGCTAATGCTTCTTTTGCCTTCCGCACAAAGTTAAAGGAACTCCTTTCAGTTATTGAATAGACAAGAAGTAAGCCGTCAGCCCATTGGAGTGTTTCTATGGATGGGAGCTCGTCTTCACTCTATTTTTGTGAATTGTAAAATACGTGTTAGCGGAAATCAAACGTAAGATGAATGTTTAGCTAAGTTCTCTGCTGTATATATCTATACATCAATTTTGGTGTTTTATAATGAACATTGACTTGATTAAGTTTCACAAATCCGAGACACTGGCGACTTTTGTCTTAATCGTTAATATTACACTAGACTTCTGGAAATTTTAATTTTGATAAAATGCGATTCACTTATTTTATAATGTAATATAAGACTGTATTAAAAACTTTGCATATAATATTTTTCAAATGACGCCTTTTCTCTTGCGCTTCACATATGCTCAATCGTATATAGCTATAATTATACTTCGTAACTTTACGATTCTTCAAATTGTCATTACCTTAGGACACGTATCTAAGATTTCGAAAAGTATCGGCTCTCCGTCCAC
Organism: Pteromalus puparum; assembly: GCA_012977825.3. Lineage (NCBI taxonomy): Eukaryota > Metazoa > Arthropoda > Insecta > Hymenoptera > Pteromalidae > Pteromalus > Pteromalus puparum. The sequence goes on along the minus strand of CM053170.1, from coordinate 9,681,379 downwards.
CAAAACTTCGTGTTTGTACTTGTTTTCTGAAAGAAAAAAAGAAGCATGAAACTGAGATCGAGGTCAAATATAAAATAATTTCCTCGCAGTCTCCGGCGGCCGACAAACATGCAGCGATTCTAAACTTATAACAGCGCCGGACGACAGATCGGGGAAAGCGAGCACAATAGGGAATGTCTAAATCGAATCAACCGGTCTATGCCCGCAGAAAAGTATAATACAGACACACGCGCGTATTTCCCCCCTCGAGCGACGCACCTTAGTGTCAAATCGGCTGTCTTCGATAAATTTAGATCGTCGCATAGCGAGAAGAGGAGGAGAAAGAGATGGACGAGAAAGACACGGTCTGGCAATTTTTCAAAGCTTATAGCCGCCTATCCCGTATTTTGGCTTGGCTACCTTGATCGTCGGACACTGAGCTGCGACCGTTAAGAGGATGGAAGAACCTTGAGACGCGTATCCGTGGTCTCGCGTTTGTTTAGGCTACGCGTGCGTCTATGAGATGGAAAATTCTTGTTGTTTGTTTATTTTGTTCGATAGCGGTTGTTTTGTCGATTATTAGCGAGATATTATGTGCTACACTGAGAAATTGTGATAATGTTTTACCTGCTTGATGGTCATATTCACCAATGTAACGCCTCGTTAAGAACCGGACAGTCAGAGCTGAAATGAAGCAGATAATAACGATTTTATTATATAGCGTCAATATTTGATCAACATTACTAAATTAATTGATTTCGATTTATTAAATTCGTTAATGTGCAGTTATCTGCACAGGATTCGTTTGGTAGTCAGAATCAAACTATCTCTCTGTACACCTGCATTTATCAATAATTCAGTTACACTCCAAATCTATCATTTTAACAACCGTTGATCAATTATTCAATTTAAGTATACAAAATAAAACGTATTCGCATCAAAACACTCTACGCTCCAAAACCAAAGATCAAACGCCACCGACCAAGAAGGCGATCGACGAAAGCTCGAAATAAGGGCGCGGCATTGCAAATTCGAAGCGAGACTACTCTATAGGTATACATCGTACTGCTGCAGCCTAGTGACCCGCTTCGCTGCGGTGCACCGCACTATTTTTACCCATCATACTCGTGAGCGACTCATAAACATTGTGCGAACGTGTATGTGCGTGTAAGTATCGCGATCGGACGCCGATAGTTATCAAGCGCGACTTGCGACGCTTCCGCTTATACTTATATTATATCTACTTCTTGGAGTCGCTGCGATGTGGTAGTGCGTCTGCGGTGATGGTGCGGTTGCTTGGGATTTTTGTGAGGATTGATTTACGCGGCTGAGTTGAGCAATGGCTTTGTACAATGTACACTGCAGGGAGGGTTTATTAATATAATGTTGGAGGATGAGTCTTGTAACGTGATCTGATATGCTTCGCTTGTTCGCATTTTTGAATGAAGTATTTGAATGTTTTTTAGCATTAATTAACTTTATATAACTTTTGCAATCATGCTCTATGATTTTCCATTTTTTGAAGCATACATAAAAAAAGTAGAAGCGAATATAGAACGAAAATAAATAGTTATCACGTATAGATTTTCGTAATGGAAATTATATAGGATGTGTGTAACGTCAATCATTTACGATTATAGGTATAGCGACAGAAATTCGTGCTGCGTTATATATCGACGAGAGACGAGTGATTCAATTTCCGAAATATACTACAAACTAAATATTTGCACAGTGGGAGACCAATAAACGTGCTCCAACTCTGCCTTCAGGCTGCGAGCGCGAAAGACCGTTTTCAAAATAATATTTTTAAAATTAAAAACCACATCCGCCTCCACTATTTCGAGCATCGACGAGTGTGACTGACAAGAGGAGGCCAACGTATTACTTATAAAGGTAATCCTTGCAATAACAGGATACTAAATTATCTCAAAATTAAGATACTCCATTGAAAAACTCGATTCTTAAATAACAAATCACACACACACACACACACACACACACACACACACACACCCATACACACACACACACACGCGCGCGCGCGCGCGCGCGCGCGAATATAAAACAAATCTGTGTCAACGTGTCGAAAACTTTACTCAGAAATAAATTCCAGCAATCGTAATAAAACCGAAAAGCAACTTTCCTCGTTTTCCGTATATGTATACACTCAACGATCTCATCCGCATGAGAAAAAAAAGGCATAACCCGCGGTCTCCCTCACAAGACACTTCATTGTAAAAATCGTGCATCCCGCGTGTGGCTAAATATAAACGCATAATGGGTGTGCCGTAACGAAAAAAGAACCACATAAAACATACGGCCGCGTTATACACACATATGAGAGTATAGCCTCGGGCGCGAATATCTCGCTCGCGGACGACAGGAAAACAAAATAAATACACGCCATGTATCCGCTAAAAAATCGGTATGGCAACCTGCGCTTTCTTTATATCGAAAGAAAGATTTACGGACATGTGTATAACATAGTCTCGATGAAAAATAGGACGAGATTATAGGCACGTTCTCTCTTAAGATCGAGGAACGATCTTCAGAGATGAAGGAGCCGGAAATAGAGCCTTATCGTATCGCTCTCGAGGTGGCCTGATGCGTGTCTTCGCTGAAAATACATTAGGTATCTGTGTGGACGATACGAGCGTCTATTATACCTATTTAGCGGCGACTTCGTTTCGGCGAGATCTGTGCCTTTGACTTTTCACCGTTTCGAACTTGAGGTTCTAGGTTACACTGGAGAGAGGCGATGTTCATTGTATTGGTGAGTGAGGCATTGGGATTCCAAAAAAAAATCTAGTACTTCAGAAAAGCTTTTGATTTTTCTGTGTAAAAGAGATTATGAAGCTAGCCTGATGTTAAAAAGCCAAAATTTTCTTCCTTTTTCATAATCGATTATATCTATATTACAGAGATTGAATATAAGATTTTGAATTTTTTGCATAAAGCTTCTTTTATAAAATAGGTACAAGAAAGTTTCAGTTTTGGATTAGCCTTTCTCCTACTACTCTCTAGTTTCTAGCTAACGGCGATAGGTGGCGCATATAGACATTTTTCATTTCTCTCGTCACAATCTGCACGCAGAATGTATATATAGCGGTCTGCCACCTATTCCAAAGCAGCCTTGTTGTGCTTGCTGCTTGCGCCGCTCGTACTATAAATTCCTGAGTCTACTGTTATCATATGAAGTAGCGGTCATCTATGCTTCAATTATAAGCTCCAATTCAATCAAAAACTGAAATCGTAACCATAATATATGAGAAAATCTTAGCAAATCGGTCACTTTTTGGAGTCGCAAAATGGCAAATTTTCAAAAAGCGAGCACACCTTTCTAACTTGGTTTATCTTGTTCATTATATCATAAAATGTACAAAAAGTCAGTGGAACATGAGAAAACTGCTATTTGTGACACTGTTTTTTCGGCCCTTTAAATTTAACCAAAAATAGCCATTGTTCAATGGCATGTACTTAATTTAGAATAGATTAGAATAGAATTATCATTTATTTTTAAGGATTCGAAAAAGTTACAAGTTCATAAAGTTATAAAGTTTCCGAAGGTGCAGACGGAAAATTCAGATTACTAGGATGAAAGAACGGTAAAAGAGCTTTAATTTAAAAAAAAATGCGTTGAAAATGCTTGATTTGGTCAAAAGTTGTCTACAATTGAGAATATGGAAAAATCATGAAAATTGGAGGATTTTTCAGAGTCAAGAAATTCGTACATTTTTTCGTGATGTTTCCATATTCTCAATTGTAGACAACTTTTGACCAAATCAAGCATTTTCAACGCATTTTTTTTTTTAAATTATAGCTCTTTTACCGTTCTTTCATCCTAGTAATCTGAATTTTCCGTTTGCACCTTCGGAAATTAAGTACATGCCATTGAACAATGGCTATTTTTGGTTAAATTTAAAGGGCCGAAAAAACAGTGTCACAAATAGTTTTCTCATGTTCCACTGACTTTTTGTACATTTTATGATATAATGAACAAGATAAACCAAGTTAGAAAGGTGTGCTCGCTTTTTGAAAATTTACCATTTTGCGACTGCAAAAAGTGACCGATTTGCGAAGATTTCCTCATATATAACAATCCCGGAAGACCTCGCAAAATCAAGCAGTCGGCGCTTGGAAAAAAACTCACGTCGTCTTAGGCAAACCATCCAGCCGTATGGCAATAAAGCTCGACATTCATAGCTTCGTGCGCTTGTAAAGCATCAGTGCTAATCTAATATCTCTATTTAGGCAAGAGGAATTTCGAAAATCCTCTAACTGCTGTGTTATGCGGGCGTTCTGCCAGTGCGGAGAAAAAGAAATGCCAAGCTCACGCCATGCGTCCACTGCTCTTTTCTCTTGCGAGCGCATTGTTTCCGCGGGAAATTCAAAAAGACCGCAAGCTCTGCTCCCGCCTCAACAAGTCCATATATACGCGTACACACGCTTCGGTTTATAAATAGCACATGCGTGAGTTCTCTTTCTCTCTGTGCAGCTGTCGAGCGCGATCGACTAGTGTGTGTAATCGCCGCCGAGTTGGATTATGTATGCGGTGCTTTCGTGCTTGCACGCGCGCGCGCGCGCGTGTGTGTGTGTGTGGATACATGCTATGATGGTTTATTGGATTGTAAAATACGAATGAGATTGTGCCTTGATGAAAGCTGCTTGTGAGATGAGAAATGTATAAAGACGATATGAGAGTTTGAAAATATTGTATTAATTAACTTGCGCGTGGGCTTTTGTCTTGTAAATTAAAGAATAACTATGTTCAATAAAACGTTTATTGTAAAATTTATAGTAGACAAGAAGTTACGAAACAAAAACAAACCGCCTTTCGTAATAACGAGAATTCAACCACACAATAGAATCTACGGAAAGAACGTACACACAATCCAAATCTCTCGCGCGTGATTCAGAATCCAAACTCTCGCAGGTTATAGAAAGAGAAGAGTGACGGAATTATTTATCCCGGCTATACTATAGCGGTGTGTAGGTATACCCCAAACACGTGCCATTACCGAAAATACACGCCGAGTTGGCTTAGCTCAGGAGCAGCACTGCAGCCGCACACGTTTCCCTACTTCCGCACTCGCAAGCACGAGAAACACACGCACGCCTCCACCGCTATATACCTACATAGCACTGCTGCGACTTTTCATCCGCGACGTCATTTTCGCGCGCTCGCGAGCTTTATTACTCTGTTGACGCCGTCCTTCCCAGATATCATCAGGTACATGTGCAGCGATGCTTTTTGAGACTTTCTAGGAAAGAAAATTTTGACGGCTGGTGGCCTTTGTTTTATGCATAATACACTTTTCGGTTGTATGGAAGGATGTAGCTTTTGAGCCGATTTTTTCTGAGTAATCGCGTTGCGGAAGCAAAGGTATAAAATCCAGGGATCTATTTTCGAATGTTTGGCCTCGTAATTTTGGATTTTTAGATGCACGAGCAACTTGCTGATGCTTCGCTTTCGGTCTTTGTGTATAGCGCTACTGAGCTTCGTATTTTTGGCGGGATTTTGAATTTTATGACTCCGCGACAGTCTGAGATTTTGGAAGCGATCCTGCGGTGTTGTTTATTTCGGTGCGGTTATTAAACGCATACGAGTTAATTGAATCATTTATCGCAGGTACGGCGCAGTTTTGAGAGGACACTTATAAAAATAAATGACGGAGTATATAGCTATCAATCCGATCGAATGAGTATATACATTTGAACTCGATCCAAGCGCAATGTTTCTCACGAAGAAGTTGGAATTAACGACAAGTAAATTATTTTAATGTAACGTAAAGTACTCACCACTCTTTCCGACTCCTGGCGCACCGATCACAGCCACCTTAACCTCGCAGAGCGAGCTCTTCTTCCTGCGTATGCCCCTAATCGCATTGGACGTCATGACGCTCGGGACATCGGGATTTTCAGTCCATCAGTCGGCACGACAGCTGTACTCATCGACGTATCGTGATCCTCCTCCAACTCTCCTCTGCACACTCGTCGTATCTCTCTCTGCAATAAACGAAGAAAATACACAGCTGTCGTGAGAATGAAAGAAAAAAAAGCGCGCCAGTTTCAAAATTACTCCGAGCGGCGATTGATGGCTCTCTCTCTCTCTCTCTCTCTTGGGCCGCGTGTGCTTGCGGCTAAAAATTGCGCCGATGCCTCTTTTCTTTTTGCCTCGCGCTGTATACCTTATTTCCGGATCAAAGTGCCGAGTGATTTTCCTTTGCTCTTTCTTTTCAGGCTTGTGCTTGCGTATCTTTTTTCTATTCTCCGAGCGGACGCGTTTACGTTCGAAGAGGCATTGACCCCGTTACTTAGTTTTGCGCGTCGTCTATATACACGTTGGTACAATATCGGAACGTCGTCGTTGTGTTGCAGTGTCGGAGTTTCGCCAGCTTATGCGCGCGGAGTGTTTGAGATTTTCGCACCGCGGAAAAGCTATGCTGCTTCTCGGGAGAGAAGTAGGCAGGAGTGAGTTACGAGAGATGCAGATTGACGCGCGCCGGGTTATTAGAGCGAACGTCGGAACGTTGCGGTGAGGCGTGTACGTACGTGTGTGATGTATAGAGAGCTCGGGCTTGCGGTTCGATTTACGAGTGTTGTGGATTTTTTCTGCGGGTTTGGCGAGCTTATTGTTTTGTCGGTGGGTTTGTATTTGAACATTTTTTAATTGTATTTTTCTTTTCTTGGGACGAAAATTGAATGATGAGAATACTCGAGTTGGGATGTTTCTTTTTATATAATTTATGTGCTGAACGATGGCTAGTAAACGTATGTATCACGAATAAAAATAATCAAAATGCTATTGTATATTTTGTCAAATATTACGTAGTAATTAGGTGTCATAAATACGCTTATGCGTATAATAAAGAACACGTTTTTTTTTCTCTTTTTCTCTGAATATAACTAAAATATAAAATATATATCATTTATCGCGTCTGATCGGTTCCAGTCACAATCTATACCGATCAATTTTTCGATCGATGTATTCAGTCGAAACAATATCACCTGACCACTTCATCACTACATCGCACCAACTATTAATAGTCTCCCTCTTTCCCCAATAAATCTCTAAACACACATACCTCGAGTCTCTCGAACAAATCGCGGCTACCTCTCCAGCAAAAGCAGCATAATCTCCCTCAGCAAATCCACCTTCGAACTCCTCACACAAACGTACAGAACCTCACAATTTCTCAAAAATCGAACCTGAGAAATCGGCCGAACCATCGATGGTAAACCTATACAACGTGTCTGCTAAGCTACTATCACGTGGTCCCGAAACTATAGCTCTGGAGCCCCTCACGGCGCATGGTCCACCGCGTTTCTTGGCCCGAGCCCGACTGTCTGCGCTCGCCGACGACGCTTTCTCCCTTCTTCGTTCCTCCGCTTCTTCTTCTTCTTCTTCTTCGGACGATCTCTGGCGCGCGCTTTTCTGTTTTAGTTCCTCTTCATCGTTTTTTTTTTCTTGAGCTTTTTTCGACGAGCGTCGAGACACCAGCTGGGAAAATCCAAGAGACACGCGACTACTTTGCGTACACACTTCGATGAACATGGGGAAGTTGTGGTTTTTCTGAGTGGAAGGTGCCAGGTGGTGACACTTGCGAGATAAGGATGAGCTTTCATTGAGTTTGAGCTGCGGTGATGATGATTGAAAGCTCCTTAAGTAAAACGTTGGGGCTATAAGAGCGTTAATTAGGAGATGAGTGCCGAGCGTGGTAAGAGGATTTGAGCATTTTTTGAATCTATTTTTGATTAAATGAAAAGTTAGAGATTTAATGTGATTGGAAATTTTTTAGTTCGCGAGCTTTAATCGTGCAGAGAAATATTACTTTTGATCAATAGCTTCTGTCTCACATAATTGTATATTTTTTCATATATTTTATTATACTTAAATGACTAATTCAAATTATAAAAGAGTCATGACATTTGCATGGTTTTATGGGGTTGAATAAATTAATATTTATTTAATAAAATATAATATTTAATTCTGATAATTTTAAGGACGTCTCTAATTATGATCTCAAAAGATCAAAACGTTTATGAGAAATATTTTTGAATTTGTAGTATAGAATTCGAGATAGAATTCTTCCTTACCATAGCAGTCAAGCTATTCTTATACAAGCTTCAAGGCAATGACGCATGAATTCCGTGGCGTCAGCACTATACCGCAGCCGCTAAGTATAGCATCGTCGTTACTACAGATCTCTACTTTGCTTAGGTAATGAATTCAATCTTTGAATAAACGCTAAGCTGATTCAATTCATTATGTTATTGTTAAAATTTATTCTGGATTATTGATAAATTTCATTTATTGTAAGAACTGATTGATTTTCTTTTATTTGGACATCCACCAAAGACCCATTGGAAGGCTCGAGAAAGAGATGACTGATTTGATTCTGTATACAAGCATTGCATGATATCAGACTTTTTTTTTAATATACTTGTCCATTAAACAAATGTAAAACATCATTACCCGTTTGCAAAGTTTTTTCTTTGTAAAATGATGGATCACTGTGTTCGTTAGAGCGGTTCTTTGCAATTTTCGTACACTTTTCCGTCTCATGACATGAGCTGCAAGTTTTGAGAATTGATTTATTCGTGTTTATCCTTGTAGGACTAATTGCATGCTCTGTATTATACTCATGGGTTTTATGATTGACATGAATATCGTTGCATTTTGGACCACTCGTGACACCTTAAATTTTTAGATTGAAGGATATTAAATGCCACAATACAATATGATACCGTTTTCATTTCAAACTTACTTTGAGAAAAGTTATCATTTTGTGGTTTTTCAACTATTTCATCAAAGTCACTTTCAGTCCATTCCGAAAGTTCAATTTCAGATATATTTAAAGGAGGTTTACCATACCTGTCCTTGAAAGAGGTTATAGTGTATTATTATAATATAATATAATTGATATAGCACCAATGTGATATTTTTAAAACTTCTCAAATAAATTTACTGTGTTTAAAATATTGTCGTGTACATCTAATACAGGTTTCGCATGCTCTTTATTCTTTGAATATTCCAAAAATGGATTATCGTCCACATAATTGATCTCTCTTTTATATCCTTTGTTCAATACATTTTTATTGGGCCTAAAACAAAATAATAAATTTTAGCACTCAATTTATGATATTAGCTTAATTTATAATAAATATAATTCGCTGTATTCATATAAAAAAATATTTGTCTGAAAAGAGGTGATATTTTTCAGTGAAAAATAATACATGTTTTAATTCTAGCTCCATTATAGCGTACGTATTAGACGCTGTTTCCTTTCAAAGCAACGTCTAATTATCTTTTTATGAACATGGATGCATCGTTTTCATACAGTAATTTTGCTATAAAAAACTACACCGTACCTTACTAAGCGCCGATTACAATTGTCATTAGATAACGGAAACGAAGTATTGAATTTCTGACGTTCAAAGGTGTCAAATTGCATCAGCGGCATTGGACAAACGGAAACTTTTTCAACCGATGATTTCTCCTTTAATTTCATCGTACGCGGCTGACGTATTTTTAAGTGAGGTTGCCTATTTCTTTGACTCTCGTGTAAGTATTGACACTGTAAAAGTGGCTGTTTCTTGCATTCCTGTCTGTAATGTTCATTCCAATTTATTATAAAACAGAGCTTTTCAACATAATTTTTTTACGGATACTTGGTTGACCTCAATATTTCTGCTTCAGGAATGCTGAAACTAACATTCGGCCGCGCATTTTTTTCCAAATTGTCATACTCTTTGTCCGCCTCTTCAAAATTCAACGGTAGAAAGGTTGCATTTTCGATCATGAATGATTTTGACATTCTCGAGTCATCGTCTCCTTCGTTTTTCTTGATTTCTTCACAATCGTCGACTCCTCCAATAATGGCCTTCAAACCACTTGCAACTAGATCAATTACGAAATGACATCCTTTTCTGGCAGCTGAAAAGTAATTATAAAAAAATAGTAATTTCTTCAAATGAAGATACTATTCATATTAGAATGTAAAATCAGGACACTAACGTGCTCGAGTTTCGGGAATGTAGTAGAGAACGATACCAGACAGCACTATGAAGACGAACGATGCCCTCCTCGCATAAGTAATCCATCCGAGAAGCCACGAGACGTCGTCCAACGCACAACGACCTACAGTAGCTCCAAAATAAGTGGAGAAAGTTCTTTCAAGCATCTGTCTTTCTTACTCTTACCAGTCACACTTTACATCGTTTCCCATCGTTTACTGTATCGTCTGCTTTCCTTCCTGCCTTTTGGCTTTTCATACGTATAACTTTCTCTGTTTTTCTAACTTTATTTATTATTTACTCTATTTTAAATATTTGTCTGGACGAGAGGCTAGTTTACACGTTTTGCATAAAATATAACTGTAACTGATGCTTACGTTTGATTAAAACACTATAACTTACTACCGCATTGCAATTTCTCAGATAACTAGATTCACTATATCGATTATGCATTTTCTAACGTAAATTTAAAGTGCACTTTATTCCGAGTGCACATCCAAAATTTATTTACATTGAACCAATGGAAACATAAATAATAACATCGTATGCATAACCTAACTCACCGTCGCAAACACTATGGGTCCAGGCACCCGTGTGAACTGCACGAGCTCTACATGCGGTAGCTAAAAGTGCGCCTATAGTCAACAGCGTTGAACGCGACTTTACTGCTACGATTTCCATCAATGAATATTTTTTTTAGTTAAATTTTGGACAAAAAATTTAATGATTTTCATCGTGTCTGCAAATAAGGTTAGCCGAAACTGGTTGTATGTACAAGATGAAATTAGTCGCATAGTGCACTACCTTTATACATCGGGTGTATACATATACATATTCTGATTATTATCTATGAAGATTTAAGAGTTTAGCGACATTTCAGAGCGTTCCGAAGTGAACGACAGAAATGTGATATTATGGCCCTTTAAAAATCGAAATTTAAGCTTGTGCTACTAAAAGACGTTAATTAACCTAATTGATTTATGCGCACGTGCAGTGGATCGCAATACTGCACTGTAAAATAAAACTGCTTCAAACTAGTCTTCCTTTTAATCAGACTATTCTGATCTTTATTAGTCTCTGGCTGGCGAAGATAGGTGGCGCGAAGGCACCTTTTTATTTCCATTGTCACAATCGGCGCGTAGAATATAGCGGTGTGTCGCACCTATGCTGGAATTGGTTTTTGTTGAGCTTGCTACATGGGCTACTCATGCTTAATACGGTCCGCAATTTTAGTGACTGTGCGTTATTTTTTTCCACATCCGTACGTTTTTTGTACAGAATCATCAAGCATATAAATTGTATTAACAGTTTTCATTTTTTAGTGTTGGATTCTTATTGAGTCTTTAACGACTATATTGTATTTGTATATGTTTAAAAGAATCATTAATCTCAATCACTTGTATATAATACGGAAGTCTATTTGAAAAAATAATATTTGCAAAACAATTTAAGAGGTACAGCAGGGGAGAATGACAAAGGTTGAATCTTGAATGCTCATCATTTAATTTGTTTATTATGCCGATACTTTACAATATAATACAAACGAAGTGAGTCATATAACAGAAATACTGCTATCCGTCAATGCGCGTGGGATACATAGCGGGGTACTGTATAATTATACCGGTGCATATAGTGTGCACTACTTAGGACAAACTTGATACAAAGAAGCTTTCTATAAGGAAAAACAGTATAACCAATCGCTGTTTTGGAACTATATCCACTTCACATTTCTACAGTACAACATCGATAATTCACAAACTCGTTTTGATAAGCTGTATATTTTCGCACGGCGCACTTACTCGGGTAAGAGATCTCGTTGAAATATACTCGTTATAATCATATATAATACGTATTTATTTGCATTTGCATACATGTATAGTTATGCATATACGTCGATAATTAACGCACGGCTCGTCGTTGTTTCTTGGATTATATAATCGCTAATACAATTTTTCGCTCTCGAGATAACACCTTCGAGACGAAAAAATCTTACACAGCTGGAAACGTAAACATCAATTTCCACGATCTACGCTAACATAGTGTTTCTTTTATACTACACGAGGAGATATGCTTTAAAGTCTAAAAAGACGAATGTACAACAAGAAATACAACTACAAACGAAATTCAATAATTTTAAAGTAAAAGTTTATTTTGCTGATCATCATGTATGTGTGTATAGTTCATAGCTATAATTTTGCGAATAATAAGTACAGTGTAATAGTGTATACAAGTATAATTTCCAACTGTGCAACGAAAGGAATTGCAGTGTGTCTGTACAATCCTAGCAGTTCGGGCAGGTGCTTGCTGTTCTCTTAACGTGGGTTAGCCGGAATACAGTATATAACGCTAACAGTAAAATATGTATAACATACAATATAAAGCATACAGTCAAAGTCACGGCACTGTATCACATCTCTGGAAAACTTTACATTAAACGCATTATTGTCTCAGCTCTCATGACTCGTCGATCCGCTATATTCCAGAGAATCGTAAACAGTGTCGCAATTTTCACCGCAGTACACATAGTAATCATTACGATACAATACATTACGATACATAGAGTACAATAATAATAATAATACAATAAAATAATAATAATAATATAATAACAATAATGTGGCGTGCGCGCGCGCGGTTCGCTCGGCACATGCGCTCGAAAATCAAAGTCGGAGAGAGTTTTGTAAAAGAGATACGCGCGTGTGAAGTGTGTATATGTTTGGGTGCAATTCCGCAAAGAAAAAAAAAATAGAGATATAATTGTACATAGTGAATGACGCGTGTCCGACTCTCCGAGCGTTACATTCTCTTATCCGCGAACTAATAATACTTTTAAGTCGCGCATGTCACACCGCGTGCGCGCTAGCTTTTTTTGCGAGTAAGGGGTAAGAAAGATAGAGGGAGAGAGAGAGGGGGAAAAAATAAAAATAAAATAGACGCAATAGATGGCGAAGGAGAGACTTTATACAAAGGGAGGCGAGGAAGAAAAGGAGGATAAGATGATTAATGACGAGAGGAGGCTTGAGAGGACGAGTATAGTGTTCGGACGCTTATATAGTGTATATAAGGAGGTGACAAAATCTTCGAGGTAAGTTTCACTTTTCTCGCGTTTGGACTACCAGTTGCACAATACTTTTTTTTTCACGTCCCGTGTATCGATCAGTGACATAACGGATGTTTTCGAGAGTTTTAATGGTATCTGCTTTAGAGGAAGTACAACCGGTGTCCGGAGATCGCGAGGAGGTGTAGTTTCGATGATTTTGCTCTCCAATGCAGCCAATAAAGTCTTTCTGCTTGTCGTGGCTCAGAGATATGCAATGCTTTTATACCGAAGACGGTCGTTGATCCGACTTCTCGATTCGAAAAAATGTTTGCTTTTTTTTCGAACGAAAGAGTCGTTATATTGAAACACATTCGATTTTAATACTGCAAGTTCTAAAGCATTTTTCGCATACAGATTTTTCTCGCGATCAAATCGTGCCATGTCTCTTGCCGCTATATAACTATACTTCGGCCAGTCTAATTTTAACTTCAAAACTTCCGACCGATAGTCATATTTGAATACTGTATCAGCAATGAGTAATCCGCGTATTATTGCCTTCTGTCACACACAGTCTACCGAATGAAAATATTTTCCCATTTCGTAAGGTATTTACAAATCTGGTACTCTCGAGCGATAAAATTTTTCCAACAATCTATCTTATCCACTCGCGAAGCTCTCAAAGAACATGGCAGAATTGTCGTCGATACCTGAGCCACGAGTAGCGTACGCGTCGCCTAAAATTTCCGGCCATGGATTCCCGGCGTTGCGAGCGTCCTGACGTACCATCATCGTCATCGTCTCGATCATCGTCGTTGTCGTCGTCGTCGTCCAAGTCGTCGACATTCTCATTGAACGTCGTCAACATCGCCGGCGCAACGTCGTCATAATAGTCCGCCTCGGGTGACGCCGGCTCGGCGCAACTTTACGCGAACGACGACTTCATTTTGTTGAGGGCGTTAGTGATGTGGGTGAGCTCGATGTTGAGCTGCGAAACGGCACTTTCGAGCCTCTCCACACTGTCGAGGACCTCGACGCTCTGGGTGTGAGGGTTGTACCTGACCTCGAAAGGTCGCGACATCATCGCTACCCAACGGCGGAACTTCTCTTTCGCGTCCTCGAAACTGTTGGCTACGTAGTAGATCGGCTGGTAGTCTTGGTCCTGTTTAGATTGACCAAAAATCAGTCTACATATTCGAAGACATCAGGTTGGATGTCGGATGATGAGGAACTTACCTGGTAGGGCTGAACTGCGGTGGTGGATGGCTCGAACGGTCGGTGCTCGCACTTGTCACTGAGGGAGTGAAGGAGCTCACCATAGGCTGAGAGAAGACCGGCTCCGTAGGCTTTGGTCTCGGTTCCTTCCTTGCACAGACCAAACTCGACGGTGAACCAGTAGATGGTCGACAGCTTCTCGATCTCTTCATCGCTGGCACCCAGAGAGGCCAGACCGATTTCCTGGGAGAACTGAGCGAAGCTCGGGTCGGCCAGAAGAGGCATGTGTCCGAGAAGCTCGTGGATCGCGTCGCTATTTAGGACAAAGATACCAATGCATTTTTTACAAAATTCGACATACTCGACAGTCATTACACGCGTATAGCCATCAACTCCGTTACCCTCAGTGTAACCAGTTTATCTCGAACTTTGTCACTTGCACCGTCAATCGAATAAGTTCCAGGTGTGCAAGGTACTATATATACTCAAAGCTTCGTGTGTCCAGGCAAAATCGAAATTTCAAAGTTAAACGCGTACAGCGCGGGCAGGAAGAACGAGTCTCTATATATTCGCAACTGAGTTATCAACGCCATCGCGTCGTTAAAAGCCAATTAGAGTTCCATTACAAGCTTAGAGAGCCGCGCTAACTCCATTATGATCGTTCGCTCTTTGAGAGATGGATGCTCCGCTCTGTGCGCGCGCGACTATACCCTCCCACCCACGCTACCGTATGATATCGATTGTCCTGAAGCTGCTGTCTGGTTATTTCGACGGGTTCTGGCTTTGATCGAGTGCACTGAATGATAAAAAAATACTCACGGTTCAGGTGTATGGTAGGGGCTGTTGATGTGGCGGATGTACTGCGTGCTCTGGAATATTCTGAAAGCCAGGCTGGAGAGGAAGTCACGGGCCGTGAGAAGACCTGCAGCTGGACGCAGTGTGAAGCCGGTGTTCTTCTTGAGGAAGTCGCTGACCTCCTGGAGCTGGGGTACACGATGGGCTTCGAAGATCTTTTCTTCGCGGAGCTTCTGGAAGACGCGCTGGTACTCCTTGCAGGCGTGTTTGGGAACAAGGTCGACCAGGGTGTTGAACACACGCTTCCAGGTCTCGTTCTCGGTCTCGGTGTAGGGGATGTTGGGTATGGGGTCGCCGTACTTGTAGGCGAAGGCGATCTCGGCGATCAGTTTCCTGAACAATGGAAATTTGTATCATAGTTAGACACATGCGGTTCTGACGTTCAAGATTTGACGTGTGTAAAGAGACACTCACCTGCGCGCCCTGTACTCCTTATCAGCAAATCCGGGGTGGGTCATGTCGAGGTCTGGCTCGTACTTGGTCATCAGATGGTTGCAGTTATCCAAATCGGAGGCGTGACGCGGGAACCAGGGGTCCTTCACAGTCACGGCGTTAGTATCCTCCGCCAGAAGGGTAAGTCCACCAAGTGACGAACCCTGTCTCAGGTTTCTGATGAGAGACGACAGGTTGTGGCGGCTCATGTTCACCTTGACCAGCACATCAAACTGGCCCTCCTTCTTCGAAGTACGAGTCTCGACGTGGGTCACCTGGCCCTTAAAGTTCTCGATGGTCTTAAGAATGCGCGGCAGAGAAGACATACCCTCGCGGAGCCGCAACACCAGGGCGGCCGTCTGCACCGACTGGTCATCGGGGTTCTCGGCGATTGAGCGCGCGAGCACTAGTTCTTCTTCTGTTAGGCCGAAATCTACAATAAATCGTGAAGAAAAAGAAAATTAAGTCAAGTGTCGATTGATTTTTCAGCGAAAATGTATAGCTTCACGCGTCGTTACTCTCAAGCAAGTGGGAGAAATCACTTAGAGAGAAGCCTCTGAGATTCCTTTCGCGCGAGCTGAATCCCGACGAGGTGGCCAGCAATTTTAAGTCCATTTCCGCGCATCAAAGGTAATAAGGGTAATGGAGAAAGAGGGACCGTGCGAGAGTGCCTCCAACGGACGTGATATCGTACGTAGAGCTGTGTGAGGGGGAGCAAAGAGGGGACACTAACTGCGTTACACATTTTACTCGGCGACCTTTAAAATCCGTAGGCGGGGGTGTGAATACGCGGACGTGGCGTGAATTGCTCAAATAAAAGGAAGAGAGTTAGGTAGAGTGTGAAAAAGACCAGAAGTAAAATATCTCGGAGGCTTATTTTTTAAAAAGACGATTTTTCGAACAAATTTTCGCGAGGTTAATAGGCAGCGAATTTAGAAGCAAGAGTAGTGAGAGCTAGAATTTTGAAGTTAAAATAAAAGTACACGCTAAGAATGTGGAGCGACACGTAACGCAATTTCGAATGCGGAGAAAAAAGTATAATTTGCACTAGTGCAAAGAGCTCTCGACAATAAGCGCTTTCCCTTTTCCTTCGCAGCTCTTTTCGGGTCGCGAGTCTTTCGAGCGAGCGAAATTCCTATAATTGTCTCGACACTTACCGTCGTCCCCCTTCTCTTCGCCGTCTGAGGATGATGCTTCCGCTTTGGCTTCTAGAAATCAAATACACAACGTTCATGCACATGCTACATTCGTTTTATACATCGAGTATACGTTTACTTTTTTTAAACAAAAAAATAAAATAAACAAATAAATAAAGAGCAAATATACACTTACCGCCTTCTTTGGCCGCGCAAGCAAGTGTTTCTTGCTGCTCGTCATCGCTGGAAGATGCCGACGAATTGTCAAAGGGTTGGTCCTCTTTGTTGATCTGCTCCTGGCCATACATTGCCGGATCGACGGGTGAATCTATAGTGTTACGGAGAAGAAACAAAAACACATATCATGCAACACCGATTTACAAAACAACGTGCAAAATAAATTTACTAATCGCTGACTCGTTGGGCAAACTAAATTGGCAAAACAGACAACATGCAAAATTCAATTTCGAAACATGGAGACAACGAAAACAATCTAAAGTATGAAAAAAGAAAGGCTTTGGACTTACCATTCGCTCGTTGGCGAGCCTCTTCCAGCACACTCTGCTTGGTCTGCTTGACAACCAACGTCTCGAAACGAGCGTCGTCTACTAGAGAACGACGTCTTGCCGGGTATCCATTCTAAAACACAGAAAAGAACGCATTTCTTTTATTATTCCGATCTCGTAAGTCCAAGTTCTCTTACTTTTACAATAAAAATTATAAATTCTCAGCTAATTGAGAAGTTCGCAACACAGGAATAACTTTGGTGGTAAGCCGAGTGAAATCCAAGTGTGCGGGGGACAATTGTACGAGTTCGCAGCTCTCCGATCATGGCAATTAGGTGGAGACAATCGCAGGACAAAGGCGAGAGCGGGAGAGGCTATTTCCGTCGCGTAACGACTTCTCCAACGCTTTGCTTCGCCTGGACTCGTCGAAAGAAAAGTCGAGTGAAAAGCGTTAAACAGTAGGAAATACGTGGGTGTGTTAACTTCGTGACAGGTGTGTCTGCCGTTGAAGTCGCGGAAATGAAACCGATCTCCTGATACCTCTGCGTCTGTTCCTTCCGATTTTCATACGTAGAACGTATGCATTATTTCAAACGCTTCAGAAGTTTCAGAAAACAATATTTAAACATCACCGACAACCTTAGGCATTTCCCGCGCTTCTTCCACGATCTCCAAGGGCAGGCTTACGGACACGTAACAATCGCCGCCTCTTATCTTCTCGCACAGGTGGTGCGAGGGTCGAGGTGACAGACTCGTCGTCGTCGTCATCCTCTACAACGAGCTGAATGTATAGAGAGCATTTTTCCGTGCGAAGATCCGCGCAAATCACGCGCGGCAATTGGCACGAGCCGCCGCGCATAAGTGGGCCAAGTACTCGAGCCGCTACACACTGGATCGTCGAACGATGAGTGTGTGCGGCCTCTTACGCCATGCGATTACGCGCGCGAGGCTCGCTTTAACAAGCACGCGGCTACGGTATCATCGTTGTTGTCGTGGTTCGCGAGGGTGTGCAGGACCAGTTTTTTTTTTTGCTTTGGGTTTTTGAGATTGCGTTGGTTTTTGGAGATGAGGGAAACGAGTTCTAGGATGATAGGAATCAGTGGCAACAGACGGATGGTGCTGTATTACGAGAGAATATACAGAGGTACACACAAAAATAGTTTTGAAATTTGGACGTGATCCAAGGAACGTGAAGAGGCTTTTCTAAAAATCCGTTCTTGAAAGTAAAATTGCTATTATAATGCGAACACCAATTGCTTTGTAACGCAGCATTGACACGATTATCCTGGCGTGCAGACTCATGCCAGTCTATATAGTGGAAGTCACTATAGCTTCGAATCGTTCTTCCAATTTTTCGTGAAACTACATAATACGCGAACCGTTGCAAAACAAAACGTGATAATGAAGAATTTGTTCGCGTCTGACGTAATCGAGGGGGAAAAAAATGTTAAAGGATACTAAAACGAAAATTGCACTCGCACTGCATTCCACACAGTGGATTATTTATTTTTATACAGACTCAGTCGACGAAATTGACGGATTATTTTAACTTTTACGACGAGTACATGACGTCAAGGAATTAAACTCCGTGATGCAACAGTACCTTCGATAACTCACTATAAAAATCCAACCTCGCACATACATCAACGATACATAATCGATTCACGAGGACAAAAAGTTTCCGATCTCCTCACACGCGCGCATTCAAATCCCGATCAAATGCGCACAGCGTATTAAAAAAAAAAAAAGCCGTATCAACCGCATCAGCTCGTTAGCATAAATCGACAGCAGTGCACCTGTCTCGGAGGCTCGCCCCCGCTATAAGTAATACACTCTTGCGGCGCGACATAACGGTCCTCGCGCTGCTCGCGCGCACGTGAGTCCAGCCTTGCTCTTATGCTCGGACGCGAGACTTCAAGGAGAGACTCCAGTTTTTCTCCGACTGGTTTGTTTCTTTTTTTTTTTTGCCGCGTTTTTCGTATCGCTCATGCTATATGTGTGTAGAGGATGTATGTAGAAGTGGGAGAGTATTTTATAACGTATTCATAATTACGGAGCGAGCCAGCTCATGCAAGGACGATCGATTTCTCAATAAGATTGAGGCAGCCATTATAGGCGCGTTAGATGGTTCAATGAGAGACGTATACGCGTGGAGAGGAAAATCTTTGCGTGACCGGTAATTGTTTCGAGAGATAATTTGCCGGATCTGAGAGAAGAGATACTTTTGCTTTCGATGATTACTATTATTTCTTTTTTTTTTCTTGTTCTTATTCAAAAATAATAATATTGCAGATATATATTGGAATAAATCGATCGTGCGCTAGATTTAAAAGGATTGAGTAATCGGCTTTTTGCGGAGCCGTGAGTATAACTAATTATAAAATTGATACGGCAGAGAGTATAGTAGTCCGAAGGCAGAAAAAAGCCGATTTTCAAAGTCATCTAGCGGTCTTACCCTTGCGGGAGTGTTAGATAATGAACGTAAGCTTCATTTGCATATCACGTATACCAGTAAAATGGTGATGCATGTAATGATCTGAAAGTATATGTTACCGAGCCTACATTTTCTCTCTCTCTCTCTCTCTCTCTCTCTCTCGCTCTCTCTCTCACTCTCGACTCGATCATTATACCCGCGCGCGCATTCTTTCCTACACAGCAGCGAGATTAAACAATCAGAGGAGGCCTCGAAATTCGTAGACGTCGAAATAAAGGATATAAACACTCGCTTCGCTACAACATATCTATAACTCATGGAGTAACTCAGCGGCGATCGCTTTGTGCGCGAAAAAGGTACTCTTCCGGTATACACACGCACGCAGCTGATCTCTCGATCGAACAATGGTGCGTAAAAGATCGGCATATAAGTCATACGCGACACATAGACAGATCGCGAGTTGGAATGGTCTAGAAGTGAGTTCAGGGACGTTCCGATGCGTGCGTGCGGTATAGAGAATTTTTTTTCCTTTTTGCTCTGCTCGCGATGGAAATGCCGCTGAAGAAACACGAGAAAAAGAGCGGATTCTTTTTTATACCCACGATATTGTGTACACACTGCGCGCGTTATACTTATATTAACAAAACAACTTTTTCTGGATGCGGCATATTTAGATGTAGGTGGACGCGTCCAATGTCACCGCGCAGTTAGTTGAAACAAATAATTATTCGATTTTATATCGGGGATTTGGGACTCGATTTCTTACACTATTAATCAAGATATATAGAAACGGTACGGGATTGGGAACACGAATTACGATGCATCTAGCGCGAAGATGAAGAGGAGAAAAAGCCGACTCTTCCAGTACCTTCGAATTTTCATCGCGAGATGAAAGACGCGATCGTGCAGTGTATATTATGGGCACATTCCACTAAGAATAATTATCTACTTATTCGTTGCGCTGCGCGTTCCGATACTTAGAATATTTTTCGTGTGTGACACGCGGAGAAAGTCGCGCGCTGAGAGGAAGCCGCGCGTGTTGAAGTCTCTCGGAGATCACGTAGACCAGGAGCGACAGTCTTTTTTTATCGAACGTCGAGAAACAGAGTCGGAGTATATACTGTGCATATAATTTTCTTTTTTATATTGTGTGTACGAATCAGACACGCGTGACAACTAGATCGGATTGGAGAAAAAACGCGAGTGTATAAATATTCGAGTATTTGATCTGTACGAGTTAAGCTTTTTTGTCGTTAAAAAACGATTTATACAACGAATCGATTATCGATGCGACTTAGTTTACTTCAGATCGAAAACGTTCTAGTTATACAACGGCGTATTAGATCGACATCGATTTTAATAAATTAACTATATCAGATTCAGTTACCATGTGATATTTACACTGGACTAAGGAGAATTACAGAATTTATGAATACTGAACAATTTTAATCAGCATCCAAATACCGAAACCTTCGCGCTCGCACGTCCATCAATGTCGAATCTTCCGGTTCCGATATCTATACTACCAAATCCCATCCTCGCCTAAGGTGACGAAAAATCGCGCCTCAAGTATAATTTCCCGCGTGCAAGGTCGTAAATCCCAGGGCCCCAAGGTCTCACGCGCTACCACGTATCTCTATATAAATACAGCCAACGACGCGAGTACTTTCTCTCTCTCGCGCGCGCGCCAGTGACTCGTCACTATATGTTTACAAGCTGTCGCGAGTCGCTAATACTCGCCGCCGTTACCGCGAGAATTTCACTGGAGGAAAGGAAGACGAAGGAACCGGTAAGCGTGTGCGTGAGTGCCGACGAAATGCACGCTTTCTGATGTAATTTTTTTTCTTTTTCTTTTTCTTTTTTTTTTTTTTTTTTGCTGGTTACGAAAGACATGCCGTCGAAAAGTCACGTAGGACAATGATGTCGCAGAGGATATGCGGATCGTTTCGCCAAGTTTTTAAGTGTTTCGGAGCGATTATTCGCATGCAAGTTTTGTAACGATGCGCACTTTTTTTTTAAGAGGTGAAATTCCGCTTTGTGTGTGCTGAGAGGATGTCGAATTTATACCGAGCGGTGATTTTGAAGACAGGAAAACTTTCGCGAGAACGTGTTGCGCAGGTGCGCGTTTGCTATGGAATCTTAACGTTTTGGTTTCTGCTCTCTTTTGCCGCGCATTTCGGGCTACTTTGCAGTCAGAGAGCGTTTGAGAGAGGAAGAATCGAAAGTGCGGGCGAAATTTGAATACTGTATATATAAATATAAATTATTGATTGTTGCAATAAGTAACGTGAAATAAGAGTTTAGAGAATCTCAAGAGCGTTGCAAACTCTTTGCGCGAAATTCGAATTTCGCGCGCCTTGCCCGAGCTTGAGTACAGTGTAAACCGGTTTGTAATTTAAACTTACTCCTATAATGAACACAGTGTCTTCGAAATAATTGTAGTACTCCAGATCTTTAAAAACGATATTATTCAAATTTTTTATCTAATCAGATTTTTGCAGTCTCCGAGCATTCATTATAATAAACATAACACTTGCATTTTCAATGAGAATATATTCCCAACACTTTGCGTAAAAACTAGTATTAAAAGAAATCGCAAGAAAAATCAAGATCGCAATACCTAAATGGAAAAAAAAATAAGATTAAAATAAGAAAAAATTGAGTAAAAAACTCACCTCAATGCTGTAAGACTTCTTGATGGCAAACATCTCGCGGTTCTTCTGTGCAGCAGCTACGGCCATTGTTGCTTCGCTTCTGTCTTCTTGTTTCTCTTCGTTAAAATTTCCAAAAGTCGAACTGACGCGACACTGTTGTTGAGCCAATGTGAATCCAAATTTACCTCGATTCTTTAATGGGGAGCCTTGTTCTCAGCGAAAAATCGTAATCTCGAATTCTTATCACTGCTTTTCGGAGAACAAAAACCGACGATCTTCTTCTTTTTCTTCTTCTTCTATACTTCTTCGAAAAATCAGGCAATCACAAAAATTTAAATGTGTGCCTGCCGCCGAGACGCGAGTTGTTGAAAAAAAAAAACGGTGAATTTATCTGGCTGATTCGCGGCTCTTCTCCAAAATCAGGCTCCCCTGCTGCCGAGTCTGCTGCGGGCGAGGCGAACGAGCGAATGCGTCTCCAGGGCGGTTTGCCGGCGCGTTATAAACGCAGCCTCCCTTCACCGGCGCCGCGCACAGCACAGCCGGGGTCAGGGGTGCCCCCACCTTCTCCTCCTACTCCTCCGGCTGTGCTCTCTGTGTGTGCTACTACTGCTGCTGCCTCTCGGCGGATGGTAAGCTTCTTCTCTCTCTTTCTCGCTCTTGTGCTGTAGCGCGAGCGATTTTCCACGAGGCGAGACGCCTGTTGCACCTATTGCCTGCGTATTGCGAGGGGATTCACTGTGAGGATATTACTTTTGGATTTTTGAGAATTTTTCGGTTTGAGTGATATTTTTACGAGTTTGACGTGTTGATGATGTTTTTCGTCGGAATAGAGTTGCGTATGATTGGTATTATGGTCGGTGTTTCCGTGAGCATAGATTGTCTGTAGCTGAATTCGATATACAATATTATAGGTTTTGCAAACAATTGTATCTTTTTGCACGTGTGTTTGTTTTTTTTAGAGAAGTTTGTAAGACTAAAAATGCACGTGTACAGCTTAATTATTTTTAGGCGGCAGTATCTCCTTGAGGCAATTCGCGAGGGGATTCCGTTAAGTATACAATAACGTACAGACCAAATGATCTCTGATTCATGACAGGTGGTCTGGAGGAATATTTACGGTAGTCGCATTATTAGAAAACTGGCAATTAAGATTATTACTTCGAGATTTTCGTGCGTTTCCGAATGACTATTCGTTTCTTCGTGATGTTTGGAGGATTTTCAAAAATATTCAATACGATGTATGCTAAGACGTATGTACTGTATATTGAGCTTCATAAGTAAATATTCAGCTTTACAACAAATGATACACATCTTATCTATTCAATAAGCGAGCGAATTAGCAAAATTTATTGCGCACGTATTTTGAGCAGTGTTCTCACCTTCATTAGGCATTTGCACTTGGCTGCTATACAAGAGTCTCGGTTGTGCAAGATCTTTCATTAATGAGTCGAGCCCCCAACATTATCAAGGCAATAAATTTAATTTTTTTTTCATTTTACTCCTTTTTTTTCAGAGTTTTTTCACTTTGTAAAAAAGTTTACGCCTACATTAGTTCACGATCTACAATTGATCATCATAAAATACACGTGTTTCTAAATGATTCAGCGCGCAGATTTCAATATTAATTTATTATTTTTTAATTGATACAATAAAGAGGTCAATTATAAATTCTGCTATAAAAAAACATTTGGTATTTGCTTTTGTAAGAACTTTAGTATGAAAAAAGGATTTTTATAATAAAGGCTTATCGCAAGTACGTTATTCTTTTTGAATTATCTCTACGCATTATTCATGTTGCAATAAGAACATTTTATATTCATCAATGCCAAGATTAAATTTAAAAATTTTATAAAATAAGTAAAGTAATAGATTGCTCGTGATGATAAATCGAGAAACTATTGATGTCAAATGGTCCGGATTTGAAGATGAAAAGAGAAGTGCAAAGAAAAGGGAAATTTCCGTGCTGTCAAGTGTGAGAGAACCAAAATGTAAATTAAGGAGGACTTTCTGTTTACACATGTCCATCAAAAATATTCATGTAAGTATATTCTTTGAAAAGGTCGCTACTTCTTTTAAAGCTATAACTGCACGTTTCAAACTAATTCTACAAAGAATAATGGTGATAGTTGATAATAGCTAAAAAATCTCTTTTAGGTAAATAAAAATTGTATCGAGAAAAGAATGGCATCGCGGAAATCGCGAGATTTTAACGATTTACGTTAAATATGATGTATAACGACATAAAATTGCAATGACTTATGCATTCTTATGTACATACGCACTATCCTTGAAATTATATTACGAGCATGTGCGTATCGCTTCCTTATTTTTACCTTTACTCTTTTAACTGTTATTAAGGACTTGAAATTTGACAAAACGATTTAAGGGCCCATGAAGGCAAAGGCATCGCAATGAGAAAAAGTTTGCTCTCAATAAGTAATTAATATTTTGAGCCTCTCTGGCCTTTATTTTATGAATTACTGGATCGCAGGTTCGCAGTTGCAGTTCCTTTATATAAACAGCTCGAAACTAATAAATATTGAAATTTCACTACTAAATAATGTATTTGTATAATAAAATGCTTTATTGTGTCTACTTATACAATGCAGAGCTAACATACTTTGCATAAACGCATTTCCATGCTTGTGCGCATGATTTATCGTGATTTTAAGATGGATTTGCGAATTAAAAAACTATAACGTCCATAAAATGACAATAATTGCTATAGAATTTATTGTGGCTACCAAATTATTAGCAAAGACAGGGACGGTCAAATTTTAAAAATATGAATCTTTTTTGTTCAATTTTTAGAGCTAAATATTCTCTGTTATTGATCCTGAAAAATTTTCCTAAACCTCGAAAAAATAACCACAAGCCTCGGAATCTTCGCAACGCTGCAGCAATCAACACGGCTCTTGCTCCTCCATATTTTTCCACACGACAAATGCATCATTTCAAATCTTTCCCCTCGCTGAGTCCTCTCCCCCACACGCTTCCCAAAACAACAATAACGCATCATCGTCATCCTCATTCACCTCTAGTCTCTCACCTAACGCGCAACGTTGCGCCACATAAAATCCTGGATTTTCCTTAATCCATAATTAACTTTAACATTAGCGCAGATCGTCAAGAAAAAAAAATACCCCCCTACAGTAGTCTCGGTCTCTCTGACCAACAAAAAAAAGCGCAAGCGTGCGTATAAGTGACGTCCCTACTTCGGGTTTTCCTCGGCCGCGCGCATAGCTGCGGCTACGTTTTCAGGCCAACAGCCCGCGGCGTAAGGCTACGTCACGTTTGACATATTATGATGACGTCGCAACCGAGAGGCTCACGCGCCAGCGCCAGCGCCTCTGCGTACACACGCGTACAGGTATAACCCGGGAATAACAGACCAGATCGCGGCCTCTATGACTCGCCGACGAGCGCCTCGATCGAATGAGAGACAGAGAGACCGGTATCGTCTGAAATTCGGTGATATGCCGATGAAGGAAGGATTATTCCGCGCGACGACTTTCCTTCTATGTAATCGTAAACTTGTTTTCGAAAATTTCGGTATTTTGCGGAAAAAGTAGCGGTTGTTTGTGAATTTAGTGGTCCAGTTTATGTGACAGATTTCGTGGATGTAACACGTGGATATGTATCGTGCGTGGCTGTATCGTGGCTTTTGTTTTTTTTTTAGCCTCTTATCTTATCTCAGTAACTTATCGTGGCCTCTTGCAAAATTACTTAGATTTTTGTTTTCAAGTGTATGTTTCAAAGTGCAAAAACTAGGCGGATCTAGGCGTCCGTTAGTGTTTTCGAAAATCGAAGGCTGTTCTTTTTCATACTCGGCCGCATCATCGATGCAACAATTTTCCATTAAAACGAAAAAAATGGAAAATTTTTAATCTGAGATTTGCAATAACGTTTCTAGAGAAAATTTACAATTCAAAAATTTTTTCAATCCTTTTTTCAATCGCCAATTGCTAATGCATTGCTATATTTGCTTTGTATAAAGGCAAAATTACTTAATTGATCAACATATCGAATGGGAGGCGTTGTAGAAAAATACAAAACGTTCAAGGTTCGAATTTTGAATTTTCAATGAGTGCAATCTGACTTGGAAAAAATCAGGGCAAAAAATTTTCTTTTCAATAAGCCTTGAAGAAGTAAAAAAAAAGAATTTTTAATCTCTACCACTAGATAGCTTTTCCTTTTCTGATTCGCTCGTTTCAAAAATCAAAAGGTGTCGTAATTAGTATAATAACTGAGACGTGTGCGTGTGCCTCTTTTACCGTGACTAGGTGTATACGCGTGCGCGTGAGTGAAAAAGAATCGATAGTTAACGTTCACCGCTATCAAAATAATTCCGGCAGTGGAATTTAAATATGTTGTCGTGTATTATTATTATACACTGTATGCGGTTTTGAACCGAGGATTCCCCAGACGGAACGTGTGCGTCCATTTCTTGGAATTACGGGCCATCGGGCAAATAAAAGATGCCGATCATCTCGATTCTCGATACTGAGTATCTTCGAAATTTCCGTGTTGAGGTTTATTGACTTCTTTTGTATTGGTTTCCTTTTTTTTTTTTTTTTTTTTTTTTTAGATATTTACACTCTTTCTACGATAATTATTAAATAACAGCTAATCAGCTGTCTGTAAAATTCTGTTATAATGTTAAATCAATCATTTGATTTTCTTATTTATATATTTATAACCAATATAAGAGCTTGATAAAAAAAACGATTCACAAGAGACTTCAGACGGATTCGCAGTTATAGTATGAGCGGCCGAATCAGCAGGCCAAAACAAGGCAGTTTTAGCATTGGTGGCACACCACTACTAAGTATATCTATAGACTCGGCGCGCATATCGTTATGAGGTAAATGGAAAAATGCCCATGCGGCTCGCGACAGGGCAAGTACAAATCTGCTTCGTTTTGGTAATTGATATCACCTTATCGATTCACACGTACGTATGTACATTTAAACTTACAACAGTGTTTTTACAATATAGATATTTGTTACATAAGTAAGCTTTAAGCTTTAATTTAAAAATATAGAATGATTACTATATCTTTTTTAGAGTAGGATACACAAATCGCGATTTAAAAAAAGTGTCAGACTGAAGTCTTCTTTCATTCTACCAAGAAACGCTTATAATGTCGCATATCTGATGTATGTTTATTCGAACGTAATCAAGATTACATTATATCTAAGTGACGGAATCGTCACTGCATCATGATACTAAAGTGTAATTACATGCGCATTGCGTAATCCACCTGGCGAATCGACATCTGGTAATTGTAATCCAAACATATTCTAGAAGTAATTGTGCAAAAGTGTCTGCTTCCTCTTAAATACGACGAGTTTTTGCCACAATCATCCGCTGAGTGTATAATAGTATCGAAAAAAAAAAACTTTTATGGGATTAATCGCACCTCGTTTGATGACCATTACATTGATAAAAACGCTTGATCAGAGCGTAATAATATGTATTTAGACGAGCATTTGACGCCTCGAATTCACAAAACTGTTTGTTATTGTATAATTTACGTATCTTGAAAAAAAGTATCAGGAAATGCTTGTATATTCTGTTGTAATAGAGTACGCATTACTCTCATATACGCGTTTTTCTTCGATGTGCCTTTATAATGACGTATCGAGGCGATTAAAAACCAAATAAATTACGATTTATGAATTATTTATCGGTTCATCAACGGCCTGATCAAACTTTTGTCCAGAATTTAAGACGCTCTATTTTTTTACCAATAAAATGCACATCAAATAAAATCATCATTCTTATCTGCGATCACAATCAATGACCTGTACACATGAAACGGGAGATTTCGACTCTCCTCCGTCGTATTCCGACACCAAAGCACACCGCGTGATCCTGACTTTTTGTCAATCCATGGGCTCGTCCCGTGTGCTACAATGTGTAACCTAATCATTTCCGGCTCTGAAACCGATCAGCAGCGCAGAGATGAAATCGTAAAGGGAGAAACGAATGTGCTCGCTATATACTTACTCGCCCGACGCGCGTTACTTTCATGTACCAAGGACAGACGCGTATGTACGTATACACGCCGAGACTGAGTGGCACTTTGCGCTTATACGCCAAACGCGCGACTGTCTGCGTGCAGCTATGAAAATCAAACCAAAAAGTCAAATCCGAGGACCCTGTGCTGCGCTTTGCTGATTTTATTTTGACTTTTATTTTTGCCGACACTGTACAGGAAACGAGGGACAATTTCGTCGTGACGTCAAGAGGCACATTGAGCTTTGAGACTTAATGACGTAGCGGAGGTGCAAATCGTTCTTTTTGGCTTTTTGTCTGGGTTGTCGTGGTTTTTTTGGAGGAAGTGGAACTGTTTCGGGGTTACGGTATATTGCCTTTCAAAATGTACGGCAATATCGTGTGAGACAGGATTCATTTCTGCATCGTGCGTATGCAGGTTCAGGATTACGCGTCTTTATATTATTCTTTTTGTTTTTTAAACGGATGTTGGAAACTATAAGCGTGTGTGCTTTTTTCAAAAAATTTTCGAGTCCCTGTAGAAATGCAAAGTTACAAGCACGATATTGGTATACCGACGTTCGTGCGCCTGTGTGTTGTAAAATCTAGGAAAATCATGTTTTGAGGAATTTATGAGAGTTTTATGACAAAATTACTGTTTGCATTGCACAACTTGATTTCACGTTACGTAGATTATTATGTTTTCAAAGTAACAGTATCATAATGGCATATTAAAAAAGTAAGGATGAAACTATGTAAATAATTTTTATGTCCCCTTCTTACGTCAACGGCTGCAGGGATAACTCTTCCTAATTTGGTATTTGCGGTGGACGGATTGTGATTTGTTTTCATTCTTGTAATCAGCTACTTTTCACGGAAGCATAAAATTGTGGCGTGGATTGTAATTTTGTTGTGACGTGAGAGAGCAGATTGATTTGACATTGCGACGTGGCGGTAAAGTAATTTTCTGTCGTTTCTCTTTAGATTTTGAGAGACAATGTAACGAGCTATATATCGAGTCTGTCGTAGAATAAACAACGTACGAGAAACTACGCATAGACGAGAAGTTCATGATCTGTTTACAGCTGATTTACAGGTCTCTATTTTATACGCTGTATTCAAATTGATAGGATAATAATCTTCACTGCAAGAGCTTGGAAAAACCGAAAGCTGAAAGCTGTGTACGTCATATAAGTAACTTTTTTACGGTTCAGAGTAAACCTAATATTTATACAATCGCTTTCAAATGTCACATTCGATTGAAATTTTATGATTAAAAATAAGGTATTTTCCTTTGTGCGGAATCTTATTACATAACGGTCCAAAAACTTACCGATACGAAAACTGGATTAACTTGTGAGTGATCCGAAATACACATATCTACGTGACGCAGTTTTATTTTTGCAAGTCATAAAAAAATGCATTCACGGGTCGATCGCCTTAAAAATCGGTCAAAGTTACTCTTCGGCTTTTGTTCCGAATGAAAATTCATGAGAAATCGCATAACCATTAGCATAACCTGTGCATCGTATAAGTCTATAAAAAACCGCGCATTGACAAAACAGTGTTAAAAATACTAAAACCGTAATGATACGAGCGATGCAAATCCGTCAAGTTTTTTTTTTTAAAACGCACCCACTTTGCTCCATTTTTTGTCTCTTTCTCTCTCGCTGCATCAGAATCCAAGTGGCATGTCCTTCCTTATTCTTGATATATCCACATTGTTCGACCTATTTTTGCCGCTTCTATTCTCAAAAATGAATTTTCAATCACACGTGTACGTGCGAACTGTCATAATCATCCACACGCGCTGTAGGGGCAAGTAGAAAACATTTTAATGGATCAGAACACATTTTTTCTTCAAACATTCCGCTCAAAGTGTTGTGCTGGTTTATCGAGCTTTTTGTAAAGATATCGTGAGATATTGATTCGCGAGCCGAATGCTAATGTCCTTACAATGAGTTACACAATAGACGGGTAGTATGCGCGCGATAATTAGTTCCTCGATGCAAATCGATCTATTAAAAAAGCCTTGAACGCCTCGACTGCGACGACTCCCGGAGGCATGTGGGGGCTCGATTATGATAATCATTTTCGAACAAAGTCGACCAATATCAACACACACGTAACGTCGCTTTTTTTCGCGCGAGCGCATTTTCGAGCTCTTATGCGCGTTACCGCTGTTAATGATTTTCCTCTATTATAGAGCTATACTTTTTTTCTTGCTCTACACTGTATTAAAAGCAGTTAAGTTGAGCTCTTTAGCAAACACCGATAAATTAAGTGTCTATTAATCTAGGAAAAATCATCAGAGATTGTTTGAGTTTTTGTTCCTGATATACTTTGCATACCTATAGTAGATTATTTTATACGAGCAATTGGAAAACTGTTCGACACGTGTATATAAGTATGAGATCTCGCGGAAATAATTTTCCATTATGCATTGAATAATGCTAAACGGAAACTATATCAATGGTGTGACTGCTTTTTATGTAACAGAAATGATTTTTTTCATTGATTTTTCGCGATACGTAACTACTGAAGGGGAAATTAACAATAAGATTCTCCGTAAATTAATAACGCATATTAATCAATCAAAATTATACTGACCCAAGCGAAGACAAACTATCAATCCTTTACAAAGAAACTTTACAGCTTGGCTATCGGCGTAAAACAATCAATTAAAAAGCAATTATCAAAGAGTGTCCGATAAAAATGACGACTGGAGTCTTTCCGAATGATGTATGTTATACGATTAAAAAGTGTCGTATCTCTTCTATACTCAGAGTGTTTGAGTTCGAAGATTCATGAGTCATTTCTTAGACTATACAGAAACCCAAACAATCGTTCCACTCGCTTGCAGTGCTTATATATTTTGTTTCACGTTTGGTCTCAATCGACGACACCGTCAGCAGCACCTCAATCAATTAGCTCTCAACACGCCGAGGTAAATCACCTGCTTACACAGCCAAGCTTTCTCTCTCTCTCTCTCTCTCTCTCTCTCTCTTGTCTCGCCGACGCATAGAAATTATCTCAGCTGCGCAAATTTATACAACAACGTTGTGAAACCTCCCCGTGTACACGCGTTACACACGCGGACGTCACCCGTTCGAAAGAGCCGATATAAATGTTATACAAGCCGCAAAAAACTCCGCTTTAACATATTATGCGCTGTGGCTATTGCTCGCAATTAAATCAACCGGTGCGCAGTATATTAGATCAATGCGCATAGATGATTTCCATTGAGCGGCAGTAGCGAATCCGCGAAAGTGAATGGACCGGGCGTCAATTATAAAAGTCCGTGTGCACTCACGCGGATAATAATCGCACACGCGTCCAATACGACGAGGCCTTGTGTCGGCGGCCGGGCGCGTCAGCTGCGTGGTAAAAGTTTTTGCGCTGGTTCGTGTATATATACGTTATATATAGATATATTCTACCTGTCGAATGGAAATGCGCGTTTCTCGAGTGGTGATAGCTAATTATACGTATTTGCAAGGTGTCGAAAAGAGTCGTAGAGATATATGCTGCTTAATGTTGCGATAAACGTTAGGTGTAATTGGTGGATTTTTTTTCTCGAAAGGGGGACGTCGTGTGCGATGGTCATGGCATTTAAAACTGTTCATTTCGTTTAGTTTGTGGAAAACTTACAATATTAACGTCCAGGCGATTCGAAAAAGCGTGATACATCAGCGAAGAATGTGGATCTATCTCCGTGTGACTGAACCTTAGAGTTTTTACTTACGCAGCGTTTTTTTCTCCGTAATTTATACAATATGTCCTTAGTTAATAAAATTATTCCTTTTGCTAATCGACGTTTTTTTTCTTCGTATTATATTAAAGAATGACTTATGATTATAATATGTAGGCCTTCTTATTTTATATTATGCAGTGACTGAACTGATTTTATGATTTTCATTATTTTCTCATTAAACATTTATATTTATTTGCTCAATTCTCCATTAGGCGCTAATGTATAATGATGCTATCTGCGCACAACTGATTAGCTTTATGGTTCGCCAATAAAAGAATATGTATTTTTTCAAGGCAATATAGCAATACGTACAGCGAAATACGCATTAGAAATGGCAATGTTTTATTGCGTTAGTTTCAAGCGTATTACCACCGCGTCTATTAAACAAACATTCAATGAAAGCTTAATTGAATAGACAGATTACATTGTCATTAATCACTTATGTATAGCAGTGTAGTGACTAAAAAGAACGAAATAATCTCAATTTACCGGACAACACACACTTTGAGAATGAAATGCTAACTATGTGACAACTTTCTTTTTGCAAAAAAATACTCCCAATTATTTTCGTATAATTCACACCCCTCATACTGCGAAGAACGCGTTAAAACTCAATTACCGGATAGCGAGAAAGCGAATACCGAAGCCTTGTTAATAATAAAATCCACTCTCGCGAGCGGCGACGGCGGACGACGTGATAGAGTGCTCCTCGTGCCAGTAACACCGCGCTATTGTAGGGCCCATCAATCCTGACGGGACAACAACAGCCTGGATCATGACACTGCACGTGAATACGTTTCGTATGTGATGGTGACCTCTGTGACCCCTATGTTGGTGGAAGTTTTTCTTCCTTTCTGATATATTAAAGTTAATCGGATTGAGAATTCAAAAATGACGTTCGACTTCTATTTGCTCGTTTCTGATCTGAGACAAACATATTATGGATGGGTTAATACATTTCCAGGATGTCATCGATTCTTATCGAAAGTTTTCTGACGTAAGCAGCCAGTCATCGATTGAATGCAGGAAACATTTGCATCCGTCAAAAACATAGGTATAGACCGCAGAAGACTGTTCTAAAAAAATTGCAAACAGTTCGTTCATCACTGATAAGATCTAAAACTTCTTCCTTAACAACATTACTTCACCGATCTATTTCAGTCTTGCGGCTAAAATTAAATGCTTCCACCCAAGATACGTAAATCGCTACCACAAAAAATCCAGACAATCGAGCTGTTCGCAACAACAATACAATGACTCAAGCCTTCCTTCAATTCGATAATAACAGATGCGACAAGCTCCTGAAACTATGTATACCCAGTAAACAACAAGAAGCCAGAAGCCGTCACGCCCGATGAAACCGTCACTGATTTCAGTTTTCGCGACATAATGCGTATCGAGGGACTCTCCTCTTGGATCTGTTGTAGGAACGCTCGCGCGTGTCATTCGCACGTACGTCTCGTTGGACGGACAATAACGCTTTTTTCTTCTCCTCTGCTCTCGCGCGAGCGACTAGACTAACTAACGCACAATATGGGTCAGTGTCGATACGCTTGGATGCTTCCGTCGTTCGATGTTTTTGCCCCCGCGAATGAGTCGTGTATCTCCTCGCGCACATCTTGTGCTCTCTGATGATGATGATGTCGTCGTTGATGTAAGGATGTCGAAGAAGCGTCGTAGATAATGCTGTGCACAAATTGGGAAAATACAGGATGTTGTTGTGAGTTTGGTAGAGCAAAAAATGGGTTATTTTGTGGAATCGTCTGAGTGCGTCGTATAAAGAACAATCGATCATTTGTATTAGCGCAGCTTCGCGCAAAAGTAATTTAGAAAAAACCCTGTTTGTTTTTGACGCAGAGAGCGATTCTGTGTAAACAAGTATTGTCTGGGCACTCGTATGCATACCTATAAACCTATTTAATGATAAAAAGTTTGACTTCGGCAAAGTGTCATAATAAACGGAGTATGCATAAGTCATGTTTGCCAGTAGACGATAGGAAACCTCGATTCATAAATATAATATCGTTTCTGCAGAAAGATAATACACATCGATAACTTTTTCACCTGCAGGAACACCTCCTTTAAAGAAACGTCTGAACAAACATTTTTCAACCATCCTTTAAAACAATGAGACTATTGTTCCGCACTGCACCGCTAATTAATCAAACAAGAACTAATAATATCGTCACAGAAAAAAATGTCCCTGTTTCTTTTTCTTTTGCACCGTCTTGTACGGAACCTAATTTCTATAATCACCTTAAGCTACTTCAATTACGCAAGCAAATATTCTATAATTCCATAATCCGTATCGGCTAAAATGATAAATTGATCTGTTGCATGTTTACAAACATCTTCGCGACAAACAAGCAAATCTCATTTAATTAAAAAATTCCTGCGCTGCATTTTTTCTTAACCATCTGCATCGTCAGATCGTCATTAAAATAATCATTCGTTCGCGACGAGGAACTCGCTAGTTACAATAATCATCTATTACATATTAACAAAAATGGAACTTTGACCTCAGCGAGGTCCATTTCGTTTTTGTGTCCACGTGTCCGCGCGGAAACTGCGATAAAAACAAGCGAATGAACCACGAATTAAAAATGTCACGCGCAGTGCGCCTCGCTTAGTGTATAGAGAAACGTGTGTCCGCGCTCCGGCGACGTCGACCCTGGCATCCTAAAGGCATTTTTCACTGTTCTATCTATGATTCGCGTCGATCTTTTTCGCGCAGTTCTATATTATAGACAGCAGTTCCAAGAGATGCGGGATTGATTGCACAGGTGCAAAGACCAAAAACAGTCTTGCGGCTATTAGCTCTTCCACGTGTGACTTATTGCTTGACGATTTATTATACTGTGTATACCGCTTAATTTTGCGTAAACGGAATTTGTCATTGAGAAAAAGGATTATTAGGAAGAAATGCGAGACGAGTCACGTGTTGACAAATGACAAACGTTTTTGTTATAGCTGTGTTCGTCGTAGTTTTTTTGAGGAAGTTTCCTTTGGGGTTATTTCTATAAGGATAGAAATTAGAATTCAAAGCTTCTAATGCTTGTCATTGGTTTTCCTTGTGATGTAAACTTTAGTTTTAATTATCGAAATGTATACGCCTTTGCTATCCGAAGAAGATAGAATTATAAATTTTAAGTACTTTTTACAGAAATGCACTTCATTTAACAATTTCCTACGAATTTATATTGGTATATAGGTCTGTTTAAAGAAATGCTAATGTAGGTAACGATAAATAAATAGGTACAATGTACAAGTTTTAGAAAACACAATAATTTCTTCTTTTTCTGCACGTATAATACCTGAAACAGAAATAAAGCTCGCGGCGTACATTCAATCGCACCGCTACACGTTATTTAACAATTTCCGTTTCTCATAGCACATCATCGACGTAATAAAAATAAATTAGCATAATTTTCATTCAACTTACATATATGAAACTACACGCTCGAATGCGAAAATAATGTAAAATCATTAAAAATCCATAAAAGCGTAATTTGAAATCCTCCAAGCATATACAAGCCAAAGAACGAGCAATTCATTTTTTTCACTAGACTATAGAAGAGAAAGAAAAAAAAATCCGTAATCAATAACAATTATTCGTTCGTACACACACAGAGATGCCGCGTGGTCATTAATGTCACTTTTAAAAACGAGATCGAATCAGCGAAACCTTCGATCGCGTGAATCAGGACACCGCCCGCGTTCGTACTTGATATCGACCCAAAGAAATCACGCACACAATTCATCCACATTATAACTTACGCACCTGATGTGCTCGTAAGCCTCTATGACGTAGGCTAACAAAATGTAATCGCTAATTAGCCAATTATCGTTTAACACACGCACATAATACGCGTACTGGACGATCGCGTTCGCGAGGAAAACCGCACGTATGCGGGAAGTGAGCCGTTTTCTTGGGATATCTCTCTCACTCACATACACACATACACACGACGGACATATGGATCATCGTCCTTCATGTCGCGCGGGAGAAGAAGAAGAAAAAAAAATTGTTCTCGCGAATCGCGCGCTCAGGAGAGAAATCTAATCTGCATTGGTTATTAAGCGGAGGCGCATGACGTCACGGATAATAGAAAATCACCGCGACTTCACGTGTATAATATGGCGAATCGTGATTTTTATTATGTACACGCGATGCGAGCTAGAGATCTCTCTCTCTCTCTCTCTTGCGCGTATGTGTATCATAGCGCAGAGGAGAGAGAGATGTGTGTGGCGCATTTTATATGTATATAATACAGGCGAGTGTCGGCTGCTTTTTTTTCTCGCGCGAGCGCGTTCTCTTAAAGCCTTTTATCCGACAGTCTCAAGGCTGCGCTACTACACGTACGCGCGCGCGTTTGAAGCTCGTAATTAACGAGATTTTCGTCAAAGTGTCTCGCTGTACACTGCAACGTGTATAATAGACGCCAGTGTGCAGAGGTATATGGTGTGTATATAGGTGCCACTGCATGCTCCGGTAACAAAGAAAACTTTAACGGCTATTAAGTGAGTCATGTCTGTTTAAAAAGTTACCATTCTAGTTTCTGCTCGATATCCAGCTGATTTTGTGTTGATAAATTTCTAATTGGATATCACGTATACATTGTATATATTAGGTTTTTTTGAGAGGGACCTGGTTTTTTGTAATCACACTGCGAGCTTGCTGCTTATTATAATATAAGCATGTATACAGTTGTAACGAGGTTTTCCTTTTGTATAAATCAAAAGTTCGTAAAAATTTTACACATGTACAGACGTGTATGATTTGCATATCGATGTGTAAAATTAGAGTCACACACACTGACACACACACACACACACACACACACACACACACACTGATACACACACGCATCCTAATTTCGTAAAATTAATTACTCTCCTTTGTTTAACTCCAATGTGCATAAATCAGTCGAATAATTCCGACACTTTCATTATACTCACACTCACATACACACCGCATGAACGTAAGCAAAGTCTTAATTTATAGGCGACGAATCACGTGGCATCTACACGCGGTCCACGAAATCTGGCATCGTCCATCACTCGCCACGAGTAGAGTGTGCATCTTTGCACATGCGGATTACTCATTATCTCGCGCATTAAAGTCACTCTGTGTGTCCGATACCGATCTCTCGGTGGTTGGCTCATAATTACGGGTACAATAAACGCCGAGGCGGAATAATGTGCGAAAGTCGGAGGCTCGTAACTGGTTTTTATATAAATAACACCTGACTTATTCAATCGCTCACGGGAAAGAGATGAGATTAATTAATTTATACCACGAAGAGCTTACATTCCGGCCGTTTATTAAAGCGAGGAGCGAGAAGTGTCGCTTTGAATTAGCATCGGTTGGAAAAAGAGACTTTTTATTAAATTAATCGAGTGCACGGATATTATAATTCTATACTCCACTTCTAGCTAAACTCGTTTAAAGTATACAGGAAAATCCCGGGTATATACATGCGTATCCCATACTCGAATTCCACGTGCTGATACGCGAGAATTCTCTGATTTTTTTCTTCAAAATCGATAAATCGTCGGTCCAATAAATCCCGCGTTTTACTGCACAAGCCGAAGGAACACACCCGATGCATCGGCGTAAACGAGCAACGCACGCGTTAAAAGTCAAGGCCTCGTAGCGAGAGCGATCGGAACGTTTCAATCGAGACACTGGCCAGTCGAGCCCCCTCGCCGCGCCACTGCAACACGGGATTCCCCGTCGTTTGGTGTCTATGGATTTTCCTTTCTTTGTTCAAATTTTTGTTTTTTATTCAGTAGGAGGTGATTAATTAGCTTTATTAAGCGGTATCGGAATTTTTTTCTGACGTTCGATTGGCGAGGGAAAGTTTAGATTTTTTATATGGAAGTGAAATTGAATTAAAATAAGCGTTTGGGCGAAAGAGAGTAAATATTTGAAAATTAAGATATAAAATTGAATCGCTTCGTATATGTGAGTTGCGGTTCGCCAATGAATTTACGCTGCTCATCGTTAGCATTCAGAAAAAGCAGACCTGTAATATAATGTACTTATGCAAACCGGTCAACCTTCGAACGATTTAAACGGAATTGATACTTCGAGTTCTCACGGAATGCCATGTTACATACTAGCAGAATTTTGTTTCGAGCAGGCAGGATTAAAATTTTCGTCGCGCAATTGATAATAATCTATGAACTGTTAACTGTCGATTAATCAATTGAATAATTGTTAAATATGTTGTATGAATAAAAAATAGTTAGCGCTATAATCTCTAAACAAATGCATCGGAATTAGGTACACACCTCCAACATTGAAAACAGCAAAACCGTGAGAGCGATGTAAGACAAGGGCGTTTTTTATTCGGTAGCGATAGCAAAAGTTCTAAATAAGCAACAGCTCATCAGTAGTCCCAAGTGTCGATAAGCTAATGGCTTGATTACCATTTATATTAAATGATCATTACACGTATGTTCGGTTTGTTATCTGAGATTCCCAATCACAAGACAAAATTATCCGACGACGCGTACTAGCATAAAGGAAAATCAAACTGAACTGCAAGAGCACAAAATTTCCTTTATGCAAACCGAATGATATAAATTGTTCAATAAGAACATGACTTTAATCCGTGGATAAAGAACAAATCAAAAAAAGAATTGTTAAACCCAAAATTAATTTTAAGTTTTGCGTACTTATGGACTGCTGTACATCAGTTTAGAAATCGTCTTTTTACGACACCGACTGAATTCTCTGTATCTCTGGAAGGTGAAGATAGGTGGCGCATCGACACTTTTTTGTTTCACTTATCACAATCTACGCTCAGAATGTATTTATAGCGGTGTGCCACTTAGGCCAATACTGATGCCTTGTTGGGCCTGCTGCTTGGGCCACTCATGCTATGACTGTTAGAGACTCCTTTGTCTTGCGTTACTATTGTATTTTTTGAATATATGTCAAATCTTTAAAAGGTGCCTATCATCAACTCGAATCCTCTTCTGCAGTCGAGATTTATAAATAAAAAATACCTATAATGATTTTGCGAACATATTATACTCAGAATCGATTAAAATGGGCAATGTAAACCGTTTTATTTCTTCTTCTTTCATTTCGCTCTTCACACGCGCTGCTCATCATAATTGTGCATTTTTTTTTCGCGCACGCGACTATTAAGCAATGATCGCCGACCGGTGATGAGTCGCTGGGTAATTGTTAGGATGGATATGAGGAATAAAAATAGGAGTTCGACGCGCGAAACTGGAAGAAATTTTCTATTTTTACACTCGGCTTTGGATGAGCGCATAACTCGTTATCCTTTCGAGATTTTCCTGTAGATATGTCAATGCGATACTTTGCGCATAATCGTGGAAGTTTTTTTATGATTTTCGTTTCCGTTACGAAACTACTTATAATTGAATAAATTTTATATATTCGTTTATATATAGCATTGGCGCATACTTTGTTGAAAATCTGAAAGTATGAAAACACACTTGCGAGCTTTTACAAAGTAAATGAATATAATTAAACATTTATTGAACCCATGACCGACTCATTTTTATAGCGATCGAGACATTGAAAGATACGGGACTGTAAATCGATTAAAATCCTATATACAAACAAACCCAGCACATCAATTTCAATAAACTCTCAAGAACGCTGCAAAATATACTCTCATGAAAATCTCCAAGATAATAAAACAATTAACACAGTCACCGCCATACCCATACACACCACATAATTATCCATTTCGCAATCGCAAAAAAGGCGCGTACATTCGTGCATCTATCGAATTCACGTAACGCCGTGTTCGCTTATAATATCTACGACCAACAAAAAGTAACACACCTTCGCAAGCGTCCAATGCAGATCGATTTTTTGTCACTTAGAAGCGCTAAAATCGCACGACTTTTCGCGCTTCCATAACAGCATGCGTCTCACGTGCCTCTTGCACGCGAACGCGCACCTCTTTTCCTATAGGTAGGTAGTCGGTACGATGACGCCTTGAAGATGCGTTTTTTTTGTCAAGTTGACCACTCCCACGAGGTGACCGGCAGAAATTAAGACGACTTCTTAATCAAATCTGCTGGACTGATTGTATGATTCGAGTGATTTAAGTTCTGTCGTGTAATTCTTCGATTATAGTGCAAAGTCACGATTATTCCATAGATTTAGAATTCAGAGGAAGGTGGAGTACTCGTGGATAAGAATTACTGTTATAGCGATTCGATAGTCGTAAATCATCGTGCGAATTGATCGCTGATCCAATAATCAAAGTCGAGCGATAAACTTAATTTTGCAAACTTCAAAGCGCACCTTACTTCATTAAAACAAAATGAAAAAAAAAATCATCGTACTCACACATCCTCTTCTGCACACTGTAAGCGGGAAATAAAGCCGTAAGCTCGGGTATAAGAGCCTGAAATAATGCATAATGGATGTGTATACACACAGAGAGCCCATATATTCGATGTGCAAATATAGATCAACAAAAAAGTCGGTTTTATATATTTGCCGATCACCGCAATTATGTAAACGAGCCGACGCATAATGCTAAATGCAACATCCGATTGCCAAGCGGTTCTATAACTGTCAGTCGATGATATCCGGATTTAAAGGGGCGAGGCTCGCCAGTGGGTGTGTATATCCATATAACGCGTCGCGATGCACGCGCAGAGAACGGATTTTATAGGCGTTCGATATTCGCCTTATATTCTTGGCAAAAAATTACCGCTCTCGAGCGGCTGAAAAAACAGTTACACAATCGCGTTTATTTCTACGTAGCAACAACATTTTCGATGACTATATTATTATATTATGCTGCGAGAGAAATATTCACGAGTATACGGAGAGTCGAAGTAAGCTCAGTTTTTAGGAAAAAAATAGCGACAGGATATCATTGTCTTGAAG
Source organism: Pteromalus puparum (assembly GCA_012977825.3). Taxonomy (NCBI): domain Eukaryota; kingdom Metazoa; phylum Arthropoda; class Insecta; order Hymenoptera; family Pteromalidae; genus Pteromalus; species Pteromalus puparum. Next base: position 9,640,464 of record CM053170.1, on the reverse strand, counting down.
GAACGTAAGAGTAGTAGGAGGAAAAAGCCAAATCCTTGGGTGGACGCGTAGAACGACTCTACTCTCGGGCACATATTTCACGCGGGGACTTGGGAGATCAGCACGACTCGTTAAAGTAGGGGATGAGCATTATTCAATGAGAGAAGGAGAGAATCTGCTAGCGTCGCTTCCCTCAACCTCAAGCTGAGTGGGACTGGGGATTTCTTCTTCTTTTTTTTTATCTTCCTTAAGTGATAAAGAAAAATCACAGCGTGAACTGCGTCAAGTCACGTAAGGAACAGGATATATCTCCTTTTATTACAGTGTCTTACGAAATTTCGGCTGCTTGATGCGGCTCGAATCCATCTTATTCAAGATATTTTTTCACTTTTTGCATCTGTGTATGCATACCTTTGGTCTTAACACATTTACTGCTGTAGTTGACCTTGCGAAAGGACAAAAAACTATTTGAAATCATTTAAAATTTGTTATAATTACCCGACGGAGTTTACTCAACGTACGTCGAGGAGAAAAAAACTATTAATAAGATGTACAACTGTCAATTCCATAGTGACTATTGAATTCGCTAGGATTTATTATAAGCTCTTTGGATGTCACTGAATCGGCGAAAAAACTTGGAACAAGGCTACGAAGAGAAGATTTTGCATTCCTATGTATAACTGCATTGAGAACGGATTATTGATCAAGCAATAGTTGATGTAAAATTATATAACACCAGCTAATCTAATAAAATATTAACTAATCGAAATAAGTAGTGTCTGTATCCGGAGTGTATATTCCACGAACTTAAATAAAAAAATAATTATAAAAGCTATCAACCTCCAAACAAAAAACCAAAGCAAATACTTAAGCAACACGTGTCTTCTGGACTTTCATCAGAATCAATCAATATCCAATCAACTCGTCATCCACACCAGAAAAACGTATGCAAAGGAAAACTTTTCGTAACATCACTAGGTGCAATAGACGCACAGTAGCTTCAATGGATTCCCGCGAATCCTCTCAATTCTCGGAACGAGCCATACGTAGATACTTACACCAGCGTCTTGGAAAATTTTTCTATTACGCCTCTGTACAAAGTATACCAGCGCGAACTACCAAGATTGGACACTACAGAAATGCGCGAGAGCGACGGTGTGAGTGATATAACGCAACACGCGATACCTGTGTGCCAGCCGACCTTGTCGTTGTCTCTTGAGATACAAAACGATCCTCAATTATCACGATCGTTTGGGTCCGATCGATTTTTTGAAGTATACTACCACAGGATGTACACCTTTATCGCGCATTATTTATCTTATCGCTGCACGCGCGATTTGCGTTTTAAATTCGCAAGCCTCCGAAGAGTACCTAATACAACTTCATTATCCGCTTGATTTCCTCCCGTTTGAATTATATTATAGCCGATCGTTACACGCGATCGAGCCTCTATATGCATATATGAGAGCTCATTGAATAACTCCGATCGGTATGAAAAATCTCGTTTATAGTGCAACATAAGAGTATATGTATAACGCGATAGCGGATTCGAACGAATTAACTGCTCTTGCACACCAATTTGTCGGCGGTACTTTACACGCGCCGCTAAGCCGCGGCTCTGTATATACATACATACTGTGTTATTACTAAGTCGATTGCGGATTTTTCGCTCGCTAATTTACGCAGACATTCTTGGATTTGCATAAAAATTTGTCGGTGTTATAGTAGCGACACAGCGAACTTGATTTGTTTCAGAGCTCTTACAGCGTATTAGTCAGATATTGCATTCGCATGGAGACACAGTGCGAGGGGAGAAAGGGATTTATCGGGAATTGACATTCACCTAGAAACGAAAGCGCGTTTTGCCGTAATTAAGAGCAATTTTGAAGGTTGATTGAGCAGTATTTAAATTTAATAGCGGTCTAATAAGCTGATGAAAATTGCGAGTATTATAATGTCGTATATCTGAGTGGTGTAGTCGTTTCGATTAATATTTAAATTACAAGCTACCTGTAATATCGATCGATTAATAATAAGCAAACTAGCAAAAAAAGCTTCACTTTTTCTTTGATCCCCTAAAACAAGAGTAGCGTCGAAATAAGAAATACCCCACAAAAATTTGCATAACGGATGCATATCGGGCGGCAGACGCATGCATCACACTGAGGTTCAGTAATCCCGCGCGAGAGACAAAGGTTTCATTCGATCGTCGCAGTCTCCGCACGTCATCAGTGGTAACGCGAGAATTTCCTCCGAATAAGTACACAGACGTATATAAAGGACCTTCGACTCTCGACTCGACGAGTCTCTTATCGCGTGTATACGTATACCTGCTACGTTTCGTGTAGCACGTGGACCAGCGTGTATACAACAACAATATATCCGGATCGTAAGAGACAGCATTGAGACACAGGCTTTCCGGACAGTCGAAGGCAAAGCTAACTGGATGACGATCGCGCGGTTGGCTTTTCGAAAGCAGTTACTTAACTGTAACGCCGTAAAGGTGCTTAAAAGCTGTACAGGATGTTGAGGTTTCTGCGAATGCTTGGCATTTTTATTTTTGGACCTGTATTTTCGCGCGTGGGTGGTTCCGCATATAGATAAAGAGATTCAAGTATGTGAATTACACGATTGCCTGCCTACGTGCCAACGTGCCCGATTCGACGACAGTATCATTGTGTCACTGACATTGACCATGTAGAAATGACTCTATCCTCCAAATCGAGCAATCCAATTCCAAAAATGACTTTTCGGCAAATAACATTATACTCGTATATCACACGCGTATTCCCAAGCACCAACAATAACACAACTATCGCCGCCCTTGAAAATCGTTCATCACCGCTCTCGCACACGGCAGCTTATCCCGTCCTTGATGCGTCAATCCGCTGCATACGTTTCCCGAGACTGTATAGCGTCTACAAAGACGATCGCGACACATTACATGCTCTGCGATCGGATCCATTCACGTGCGTATATGTATAAGCGTATAGCTGGTACCCATACACTCCTCGCGACCTTGTTCGTGTCGGCAGCTGGGAAAACGCTTCGCTTCCGACCAGATCGAATATGCTCGAAGGTCACGTGCCCGAAAATACGATCTCCGATGGTTTGCTAGTAATTGCTCGTTGCGGTCGTTGTTCCTCTTTTTTTTTTGGATGCTGGGATTTACCGCCTTTTTGCGTGAGAGCTCGTGCGTACTTCCGAGTACGTGCGCGTGAGCGGATGACGTTTTGATTCCCAGAAGGAGCGACTGGTTTAGTGATTTAATTGTTGATCCTGGTAGTTTGATGGTGAAGCTTTTATTTTTGCGATTGGCAGAAATTAAGTTTGCGTTAGATTTACAACAGTTTTTGATGAAAATGTTTTAGTGGTAGCAGACAAATTTTGATTTAAAAGCGTCGAGAATCTCGCGAAATTAACAACACCTCTTCCTATCGTGTTTTGATAGGGAGGAGCGATTGACAGTTGACGTAGTAGGAACATTCATAAAAGAAAAGAAAGGGACGAAATCGATGCGATAAAGTCTGAAATGTCTAAAGCATGAGCGGCCGAAGCAGCACCAAACAAGGCAGTTTTAGCATTGGTGGCGCATCGCTATATCTAGACTCGAAACGCATACTGTTATGAGGAAAATGGAAAAGTGCCTATGCGCCACCTATATTTTCACCTCCCACCGACATGGAGAGTTTAGACGGTGACGAGAGGGCCAGTTCAAAACTGCTTCGTTTTAGTCACTGATATCGCTCTAGCATTCAATACGTGTATCTATGTATACATAAAAATTAAGTTTAATGTAGACTCACAACAGTGTTTAAAAAAAAAATGTTTGGCATATAAGTAAGATCTGAAACAGTCGAGATCCTTGCAAAAATATTATGAAATACACCCCTTGTTATCATATTTTCTCAATTTTCGCTTTTTGCGGTTGGGACTCTACCAAATAAAAATGTTTTGTTTCGACAGTATGAATACACTAATTTGCTTCAAGGCGTTTGTAACTTTGACGTTCGTAAAAGTATACGTAACTTTTGCAACGATAAATTCGTCAAAGATCGAAGTAAAAGTGATAAACGTGTCTAGAAGATTACCTGTTACGGAAAATTGGAGATCTTTGTTCTTAGTAATGAAGTTTTCCTCGTACAGCTAGATATTCAATATTTACATAGTTTAATATAAATTTTAAATAATACAATTTTCAGATGTACTGAAATGAAGCGTACACGAATTTGATGAAAACTTGTTACGATTTATTATTAAGAGTAGGTACATTGCAAGTGATAGCATTATTTTATGTTTCAAATTATCTTAGAATTTTTTCAGTAAATCGATATGGAATAAATAATAAAATACGAGTACTAAGTTTCTTATAGCATTATTCTTATGAAAAAAATTACAAAATATAGAAAGCACACAAAATATAGACGCTTTAAAAATTGTTTATGAATTCTCGTTCCGCATTATTACATTTATTCAAAATTTCTCCTTCCGACATCACAAAATAAAACTCTAGTTATTATATACAAATTCACAATAGCGTCATACGCACAATAATTCTCGAATTCGACAATCAGTGACTATATAAAATAAAATAACGTTGCTCTACAAAATTACCGATCATCAACCATCCGCCTCTCTCGCGGAATTCCTTTATACGCGTGAACCGGTCGCGCTTCGCCGCCGAGTAAAATACCAGAATCGCAAAACAAACAAATGCAAAAAAATAATCCAATCTCGGTGTAGGTATATGGAAACGCCTCTCGGTATCTCGCACTTGACTGGGTGCGAGTTAAAACCGAAAAATGCGCTGAGGGCTTGTGATCACGTATAGCGCTAATACAACTCAACGTCCTTGGTTAGAATGCACTTGAGTGACTGACGAAGAGATGGACGAAAAACCGGTTGTCGCCGAGTCTGTCTCTCTCTTTCTCTTCACAGTACAAAGTCGGGGTTGGCTTTTCCCCGCGCGCGGTGTGTCCGATGGATGTCTAGCTAGCGCCGTGCACTGTCACAGCCGATTTACGATTCGATACGATGGAATTTATATTTCATTATTACGACTCGATGTATATTACTCTCTGGCCGGGAACATAAGCTTTGAGAGAGATTGCGCGATTAGTTGCAGATCGATCGATGATTTATCGCATCGGCGGTATCGCTGACTGACTTTAATGATTGTTTATCGATTTTTAGCAGCTTGCCTTGTTATTGTCTGTTTGTACGAGGTGATTGTTGTTGGGGGTGATAGTAAGGACACATTAGTGCTTTGCTGAGTTGGAGTATCGCATTTGATTAGATACGATACCCCAACGCACTGCAGCAATTTGTTATCGTGAAGTTATTGTCGAGGAAAGTGTATTTCAAATATCGTAGTACTTGAAATACTATATTGATTCGTATGGGAAAGCATAGTATAGCACGCGTTGATTGAAATCCATTGATAGCTTTCAAACTTCTTAGTTTTAAGCAAATAAAAAGTGTCTACGTCGTCATTTTAAATCAAAGTCTTTTGTTGTTTATGCATTTCTGATGCCTTGTAGATGTTATAAAAATTGATTTCAAAAGTCAAATTTGTTACAGGTCGACAGAAGAAATGAAAGCAAATAGATTATCTGAGAATAGCAATACTAAGTAAAGGTATTTACAAAACTGCTTCATTAATTTCTATTTGAAAAACTAACTGGTAAATTAGTTTTTCCAACCGAAGTATCAGATTAAGCAGGCAAGGAGTGAATTTGTATAAAAAATCATTAAAGCCATTTAAACGAAAAAGTTATAAATTAAATTCAAACGTTTTGATAAAAGCATAATTAGTTATAGCAATAAACGTTATTCCTTGACATCGAAATTCGTAGTTTGTTGTATAAATAATGATGGTACATCTAATCATATAAAATTTAAACTATAACATCAAGTTACTTGTTGTAGATTATAATGATTTAGTAATTAAGCATTAAAATAAATAGAGTAATGAGCAAATTAATAAAATTATTATCCCATCAGCTTGAAAAAAATAATACTTCAGTTAATTTTTATACGTGATCGTGACTTAAACCATACTTGTAATCAAACTTTAAAAATATAACGTGATGTCATTATTATTGCAATCCCCTTTGTGCACTGTTGCACACCAGGGATCTGGTTTGGGTGTGTAATCGGTATTTTGCGATGAATTATTTTTCACGCGTAACAAATTCATCACTCTCCGAAAAGCTCGACGTACAGGACTTATAGGATTTTTAATACTCAATATAAAACCACTCTTGTCATTTTCACTTCTATTCGAATCTATCACCGTGGTTGATTCTGCTTTTGGATTATGTATTCCACTCTTACTTGTTAATCCTAAAAAGATTGCACAACTTGTAAAAATAATCACATCATGAAATCGAATTGTTTTTTTTTGTATACTTCAAAAAATTACCACTGTAAATTTTTCGGATTTTCGTTGTTACTCCTTTTTTCTGGGAAGACGATCCGTTTATGTTTTGATTTGGTAAAGTATTATAAATTGTAGTGTCAGGTGCGGAATGAATAGACTCATTAGGTGTTTCTCTTGCAGCCTAAACTTACAAAGAAAACTGATAAATAGTTAAAATACATTAATTATAGTTAAGTTTAAAAACTATTTACAATCTGCGGGCCATTTTTCGCAAATTCGGACTCAGCGTCTTCATAAATTGTAGGAGTATTTGTGCTTTCGCTGGCATCCGGAATAAACATTCTTACCCCCGTACAATCCAAAAGATTCAAAACTTCAGTTTTAAGATTGTTGAGTAAATCCAGCACAGTCGACTCTCCATAATATTTGATCGGATCATTTATAGGATGCACGTCAGCATGTACTATGTTATTGTCTGGATCTTGGACGACAATTTTTGGATTCTGGTTATCTTTGCATTCTAAAATTATTAAAACACGAAATTCTAAGTTTAGATTATTAATGATTATAACTTTACTAAATAATTGATAAATATTTTTCTTTTTCTAAAACCAATTTACTTTTCGGTCTGGATTTCTCATCACTGAAGAGACTAGGCGTGGAAGGAGCTATATAAACCGCGGCTATGCCGAGAACTGCTCCTAAAACTAGGGATAGATCACGAGACAGAGTCATGATTAAGATGTAAAAATTTAACAATATTTTCTATTTATAACGAAACACACATAACAAAATAAGAGCGAAAATTCGTCTAATGTATATGAACCACATCTTACTGGTGACACGTGTACTGAGTATAGCCCTGCACAATAACTACTGAAGAGTGTAAACTTAGCTTACAAGCTTGACAATCAGTGTTTACAACCTAGAAATGCTCGAAATTCGAGTGTCAGTATGCTTCCATTGATACCAAATGAAAAATTTGAATACGCATTTTTCAGCGAATACAATCAAGTTTATATTAACAATTAATATCTGCTGTGAACTATTACAATTAAAATAATTTTTTTTTCAGAATCATAAAAAAATTAATGTGCTTCATCTACAAGAAAACAGCATCACATATTGGTACAATAAGTCATATGAAAGCATAGAGTGTAAAAGAACAGAAAAATCTAGCCAACAACCAATTGCAATTTTGCTCGCAACATTCGTAGAATGTTGCGTATGACACCTTGAAAGGTACAAGTTGCGGTAAAAGTTGGAGGACAAGGACCTTCCGCTAAAAAAGCTTCCTCAACACCGATGTACAGAGAGAGAGAGGAAGGGGAGACCAAGTCAGTGTTTACTTCTTTTGCACCTCAAGCGAGATGATTGATAGTTACGAGCAAATCACATAGAGATATAATTATTTTTTCATCTCCTGATATTCATCTCTTATTACTAGATAAAAGTTAAATAATAATTGACAAAAATAAAGAGAAACATTTAGCAAACATTGTCATATTACTAACTAATAATCATAACATGAGAATAAAGAATACGTCTCTTCTTGAATAAGGCAAGGAGATGATGCCGTGGAGACGATTTATCTGAGGCCCGCGGAGACAGAACAATAATTACCACAACTATATAGCGCAAAATCTCATTCACGGCATAGGTACAACTTGATCGTTTTATTTTTAGCTGCTATGTACTATTAAAAATCTATATGTACGTTAAGATTTTTCTGTATGATTTATACACGCGAGTAACTTATCTACTTCGTTCGATCGGATTCAATTCACTGGGCTGAAAGGCATACCAATCCGGAGGATGACGCGCTTGATTATTGTCCATGGAAGTATGTATATCCTGTGAGATGCGTGAGGTCAAATGTATATACAAGACGAATCCTGAGGAGATCGAGTCTTGTCTGATGATTTTGTCGAATTCCATTGTGACTGACGAATGTCATAATTATTTTATAGTATGTTCTTTTAATTGAAATAAATCAAGAACATGCATGTTTGTTCTCACGGATATCTTACAATGCGCATTACATTTCTATTACAAGGTGCCGTACAGGATAAATTGTTTTATAAATGGTATTTCAAAATCTTTTGGCAGCTGGGTAACGCGTATTTTTCTTTCGCATATTGTTCGCATTATCTATTTAATATTTTATAAAATAATAATAGAAATTACGAAAAATTAAAGGAGATATCCTAAGCATGCTCTAATAGATTCGCGGCTCTAGCTGCGATACATCACAGACACCAATTAAACCGCACCTGCTGCTGCACGTATACACTTGCCCTGCACGTATACACTTGCCCTGCACGTAGACAGGTCCGACAATTTGAAGGTCAGTGCGGAGAAACTGTAGCTTCTAACGTTCCCGGCTAGATTGAGATGACCGGTTTGGACCAGGTTCAAACGTTGCCGCGTCGATTTCTGAATCGGAAGATCGATTTCGGGCCAGACTTCCGCAGTCTTTCTATTGCGAATCTTTTTGCGCCTGTGGTTTCTTCAAGAGATCTATAACGAATGAGTCACTCCTGGCTTCCTGTAACTTCCTGTGTACGATTTTTTAAAGCTTTTTTTTAGCGAAGCCTATGTGGCTTTGAATCATAGTATAGCTTTGTAATTGTTGGCGAATGTAGCTTCGACTATTATAAAAAACTACAAATATTTTACAGTTGAAAAGTACATATAATTTATTTTCATAATGAATATTTCTTGCGTTTTAATCGCTGCAATTACTTTTAATAAATGTAACTTTACGTGCGTACAGTGAAAATTTGTGCAATATTCTAATATACAATTTAGGTGAGCTGCATTTTCAAAATTTTTCTCGACCAGTAAAAATAATAATTTGCATTTTACATCATGGATAATAATGTAGTGAGCATTCACTTGAATAACAGTTCTCAAGGTATCGGCAGCAGCAACATTTCGAAAATTTTCTTTCGAGAAAACCGGTTACTAATTTTTTTTTAGAGCATACCACCGTCCTATGAAATGTAATCCTTTTCAGCAAGCCACAATTAACTGGTTATGGTTTTATTTTGCTCGTTTTTTTCTCTCCTTCAAGACGCATTAAACATTACCTCTAATCTAATATTTCATCCTGATTAGTGTTGAAATTACGCTGAATACAAAAATTTAGAATGTCATTGCCAACTGCTGAACCAATAGATTATATACTTATAATATGACTCAGATAAATTCACCTTCTTTCTCATATTAGATTTTTCATAAAATGAAACAAATTGCTTGATAAAAATCTGTCGATCGAGTTCACTAGCATTTTTTAAAAGGTTTATCTCTTCGCCTCGTTATATGACGAATTCGCTCGGAGCAATTTGCAAGTTCGTTCAACCGTGTGGCTCTTATCCCCCCCCCCCCTTTTTTTCTACTATCTTCCACTTTTGATCGGCGTGAACGTATAACAAGTATTGTGGCGCTTGTAAACGCGAGGCGAACCGGTGTAATGATTCCCGATCATTCAAAAAACGCAGAAAGAGAGAGGATAAGAGCTGCGTTGAGTGGAAGCGATCGTTCGTTTCCCAGACAATAAGGAAGAACTAAAAACTCCAGAAGAAGGGTTGAATATTTTTAGCGCAAAGTCAATTTCCAAATTTTAAACAAAAAAACTCCGATACAAATCTGCTGAAAAATTTCGGTCAATATAACAGACTAAAAAATTAAAAAGATCAATTATCCTTAATCGCAAAATCCCTTTACAAAATCCCAGATCAAGTATCACACGCGTTAATCTCGTTACATCCAGACATGATATAGGCTTATAATATAAAACGAGAGCGTACAAGTCGAGCAGGACAGAAAGACCCGCACTACAGGAGAGCGCAATGGCTGCAAGCAAGAACGAGAGCGAAAAAGACAGATCGTGTTGACCGAGACAAGAGCAAAAGAGAGAGACAATCAAAGATGCCGGATTTCTAGAGCAACACAGCCTTGACTCGTGCTACGCGCTTACTCGTTAGCGGTGCAGGTTCACTGCGGGGAATGTATATCCTGCACGAGCTTCTTATCGGCCGACGGCCGGCGTGTGTACGTGATGCCGTGTACACGCGGCTTTTCGATCGGTCGAATGGAAAGAAGGTCGCGCGCTAAACCGATCCGGAAATCTTTCGTCGATTGATTGGTCTATCGGTTGATAGATCTTGCTGCGTGGCTAATATACAGGAAGATCTGAAGATCGTATTGTTATAAAATGTGCGCATCGTTGTTTTGGTGCTTTGAAGGATCTATATTTTTTCGCGCAGTATTGCGTGATGCCAGTTCTATTTTGGATGGTGATTACTTTATCGGTTCATTGTGCCGAACTGCGCGTTGGAGTGTTTTGATTGTTTTGATGGGGGATCCCGGAAAGATAGGACCAAGCGGCCCGCGCCTATACAATTTCAGCTTTTGGATGGAAGGAACTCAAGACGAAACAGTAAGAAACCAACTGAGTCATTGCACTTGTAATTTCATTGATTTCCTCTATTCAAAAATAGTAAAATATCCATAGAATATTTGACTGGCTGTTTCGGAAACGGCACTTGAAATTGTCATCCTTATCAAGGTTTTAGAAACTAAAAATTTTTTTAATCATACCAAATTATAATACAATAAAAATTAAAAATATTATGCATCATGACACTTTCATTGTATAAGATTTTGGAGATTTCTGTAATGTAAAAATTTAATAATAAAATTGAAACCAAAAAAGTTTCAAATTTATTAGACTAGCTAAATTCAAGCGCACTTCGCGCGCTCATTTTTAATGTACGTACGTGGTGTGTTTATTATAATGTCTTAAAAGTATTCAAAACGCTAACATATATTTCACAATTAAGTTCAAATTCATATTTGATTGATATTCTTTCTTAAGAAGATAAGTAGTATTTTCTAAAACAAAGCAGATTATAACGCAATCTTGTTTTTGAGGTTAGAATATATTAATATGATACAAAATAAGCTAGAATGATTATAAACGAAACAATCATATTATCAATTATGGTCATAAAAAGAATCAACTGAATAATAGACCCAAAATCAAGATATTAAACTTGAACCATACTAAAGCATTTTAAATTTTGGCGCCATTCAACCGGATGTCTAGCCATAGCCAATCAAATCGAGTTTTAAAAGGCTTCACAACGTCCGGTCATCTCTTTTTTAAGAGAGGATAAAGATACTCCAGGTTAATGAGAGATTCATTAATCACTGATTAATTTGAATACGAGAAAAGATGCAACTTCAGCAGTGTGTTGCGGTATATCCTAGTCGATGATAGACTTGATTGTATTATACAGAACTATTTATTACTTCGCGACACAGACTGCCGTGTCTAGACAAATGAATTACGGATTTATCGACTTTCTTCACTTCACTTAACGAGTGGCGGACTCGATAAATAACTTCGTAACAAGTCGCGACTTGTGCAATTGTTACCTTTATGTGCTTTATCTTGTAATCGCAAACGAAATATTATCTCATAATTGAAGGGGATAATTTATGGCAAAATCGTAAAACTCATATCCCATGGCATCAGTAACAAAAGCGCCTACTTGCATATTACAAAATTATGAATAACTAAATGGAAAAAATATCTCTAGGTACACACATAAAAGTCATTCTTGCAAAAGTTTTACTGTTTAACTGCTAAACTGTTCTTATTAATATTGAACGATAAAAAATTCACCCTTTTTCGTATTTTAATCACACGCATTAAGCATACATTCGTAATAATGTTTAAAAACAAGCGCTATAAATAATCGTAAGTGAAGAGAATTTAAAATAACTTTGTGCAACATTGCAAGAGAATTCCAGATAAGGTTTATTAACTTCCATAGCTCTTAACATAAATATTTCACTCTATTAATTCTAGTCAACTTTTCTTTATCATAACGTATATGTATAACTTGTCCATCAGCAAACACGAAAACAAAATAAGGGACATCTTGTCTACTATTACAGAATAAATAAATGCAAAGTTATATAAGAACGTCGGAGAATGTAGGAAAACCACAAAAAATATTCTCATCTTATTATTCAGTTCATTAAATACAGTCATAAACTTTATTCTAATGCTTTCGCTGAGTCTTCATTACAAATAACAAATAATTTCTACGACTATCAAACGGTTGTTGCACCGAAGAGTTTCAATACAAGTGTATTGAATTGAATTTAAGAAAGCTAGTCATAATATGTTTTCCAACATTTGAGTAACAACGAAATCACTGTCGTAAGATCAAGCCAACGAAAAAAGAATAAAAGGTAAAGGTTTTATTCGACAGCAGCCAATTCAATAAAATATGACGTCGCAGAAAATAAATTTATTATACGAATCGCACATTGATCAATAGCAGCAAAAGAAGTACAGCCCCGATCGGTCACCAAGGCATGTACCTATCTATGGTGATCCTTGATGTTTCGTATAATTTAATTAAACGATTCAATTAAGAAAAAACATAAAAATTCAGGTATTTAGATCTTCCTACGTGACACTTGAAGCACTTATAGAAAGATATTATCTGGTCAACATTCTGTTTGTTTTAGTTTAGATATTTTTATATTTAGATAGTTTTATATTTAAATATTTGATTTTTTGAATACTTGCTGCAATCATTATTATACAAGGAAGAAATTCTAGTCTTCAATCAAAATTTATTTTAAAATTCAGTTAAATATTCTTCACATGCATGTAATCATGAGAAACATCGAAATTAAAGCCTTTGATACTAGCGACGTATGTTGTTAAAAAGCAGTTTAAAATCAACAGTTAAGTCAATTTCAACAACTGAGTATTACATAAACGTACAATGTGACCAATAAAAAAATGCGCATTACAATATAATGTGTAGTGATTAATTGCTCATAATTTAACAGCAATTATTAGGTCGTTTATTTTTTTTTCAATAGTTAATAGCATTTCCGCCTTTTGTAAACGATCTCTGAAGTTATAACTATTCACTCTACTGTTGTTCAGTAAAACAAATATTGTTATAATCATATGCATACACTTGAAAGTCAGCTGCAAATTTCAAATTATAATTTCTCTTAATGAAGCATTTTTATTTCGATGTTTATAGTCAGCGATTTATGGTTATTCACGGCCTTTTTTATGACAATCTCATTAATTTAATTAACTTAATTTTTATTCGAATCATGCATTAAAATGTAGAGCACCATGAATAAACAAATACGAAACACAAGCTATTTAGAAAAAACTTTGCCCATTATCATAATGATACGGGCAGATGGCATAATATCTGCTAACGAACTTAAAAATAATAACATATTTTTATTGAAATAAATAAATAAACTCCTCCTTCTCATTTTATCTCAAACACGTATAAGAAAAGCTTTTATCATCAAAGCTCTTCTTTAAAATGTACACATCTCATCGTCTACGAAATGACTCATAATCATTTCGGCGAAAATATTCCAAATAAAAGGTAATAAGACAAATAAGAAAATAATAAAAACACCCATCAGCATTTATACGCGTTGCAATCAAGATATTCACGCGAGACTTTTCACGTGATAAGCGTGAACTGAGCGTGCGCACGCCTAATGACACGTCGCTGAAGCGTAACGAAGTCACACCGACGCAACGACGACAATCACGTAATAATATACGCGGATTAATATCGTTCCCTCGGTAAAACACCTGACGCGTACGAAGCGAGGATGTCGTTCGACTTAATTGTTAATCATAAGAACGACTTTATTCTACTCGTTACGTACACTCCGGCGATGATTAATTATTAATTACAGTCGCGATTCAGCTGATTGTAATTACATCCTCGTTCGATAAATGTGTCTGTTTCGTTTGTTTATATCGGAAAATATACTACGATCGCAGCTTAATGGAAGTTATTAGGTATAGAGTAAGGGATTTACTTGCCGTGTGCTACTTGACGCGAGACTGAATGCTATTTGGAATGTTATTATGAATGTGCTGGAATATTTATGGAAACGGTCATCAAAGGACGAGACTAATCAATTACTGTTTAATCCTATAGAATAACAAATCTTAGAAAAATGATCGGGATCATCAGTCCTTATTCTCACTGAAAGTAGCTTACTCAACTGAGATAATATCATTCAAAGACAAATTTTTTAAATCTTTGAAATAATTAATGATCAAAGATTAAAATGTTTCACACAGAAAGTGAATTTCTACTCGGGATAAATAATTATGAAAAAAATGCATTTAGCTACTTTAATCAAATAATTTTCCAGAACTTTTGTTGAATAAATATACATACAACTACAACGTGTTGTATTTTTAAATCGATCAAACCTCCATGTAAGCAACATCGTAGCTATTAAATAACACGATGTGAGAAGAATTCTGCGTAGCTGCACTTCTTGACTAGTCTAATCGATGTGAAAACTGGCTGATAAATTGTCATTAGCAGACTGATCCAGTTTTTTTTTTCTTAATCTTGCCCTCGACCACACCTCCGTCCCAAGGTTAGATTTTTATCACGCGCGTCATACGACAACTTAAGGAATATCAACCTCGATGCTGCGTATGAGAAAAATCGATCTTTGCCTTTTTTGCAATTTATCATTTTGCTCTGGCTCGACGCGATAAGACTCATGCGTGATACGAAAGTTTTTTGTATTAATTGGAAAAAAATAAATGTTTTGAAAATTCAAAAAAAGGAATGGATTTCAATAAAATGCTTCGCTAGAAAAGCATGATTCGTATGATATCTAGAATAAGCTTCAGATTTTTTAATGCATTGATTACGAGTTCATTTGTTTTTTTCTAATAAGTAGCTGAGTATAGTTAATAATTAAACGCGATAATTGATCATTCCTAAATTCCACCTTATTTGTTGATTTGTATAAAGTGCAATAATAAAATAAAATGAAAAAGCGAATTTAGTAGCTCAAAAATTCCTTGATTACAATTTTTATGAGCAAGTAAATGAAAATGCATTTTTTGCACCCACCAAAAGCCGGAACAAGGATATGGTTTTAGGAAAATCCATCACACACCAGAGCTGTTGAATCTCCGACGTCATGCTCATTTTTCCTTTTTCTTCGTTCTTTCCCGTAAGTGCCTTTAGTGTGTGAGCGGATTATTCTATTTTCGACCACCGGATACCACATATTTTTTTCCCTAAAAAAACTAAGTCGACCCTTGCTCACTGCAAGGAATGCGTATATATACGCCCGTAAAGACAAGGGATTTCCGCGGTGCTGACATCTTGCTCTATCTAAGCCTGATTCTGGCAGCTCTTCGTCTTTTCTTCTCGGTGTCTACTCTTTGGATGTAATTTTTGCTTTGGATATGTCTTGGATCCTCCTACGAATATCCTTACGTTTTTCCATCGAATATAAATATATAATAAACGCCTGATTGCAGAGATTAGTTACATCATTCGACAAAATCAGGAGTGTTTGTTTTATTTTCAGGGACCAGCAATCAACTACCAAAGTTTCAGCCGAACTATAAGAAAATTTGTTCACAACTTTCAAGGCAATAATCCAAGTGGTATATTTATTTTCTTTATGGTCCTTAGTTTTACTAGAAGGATATTTGAGCCATGAATTACAACCCCTTTTTCTTTATCCGTGGTCAACTTGCTGGTCACGTGAGTAGCCCATTTCCGCGGCTTTTACGCCCGCACCGCGAGATGTTATAACGAGAGCTGAGTGATATATTTATGACCCACCGTGCATTGTATAGGAAATATATAATAAAGAGATATATCAGGCTAGAGAATAAGAAAATAAACAGTCAATAAGTATAGAGTTATATAGGGACAAAAAAAAAAGCAGTGCAGCATGCACTAATAGACTTTTCCTTCCCCCAAGTCCGCCTCTACAACCCGTTAACAATTCAAATGAGGAGTTGCCACAATATCACGTTCTGGAGGCCTGCCTCAATATGTACCAATCGGAAGCGGCCACAGCCGGAGAATCATATATGCGTTACGCGAAGAACTGAGCATAATGTATATTCATATCTATAATGAAGAACAAACATGTTCACAGGTTGCTGATATTGATACTAATTGTGGATTAGAAAGCTCAACAAGCTCCATACATTCGTTAATGACTTCCATCAGATTATTTTTGTTACTTTACTAGTAAAAAGTCTAAAAAAATAATTTTAAAAAATAGATTATTGTAGTTAAAGATTTTTCAGTTTTAAACTAGTTGCATATATACTTTCAAATTGTTTGCTATCACAAAAAATGAACGCATAAATTGGTTATTGGTTCCGAATTGATATTGACAAAGGCTTTAACAATTCTCATGGGATTCTCGGATATGGAAAATGAAATCTACATTAGCTACTTGGTTCAGAGCATAAAAAATGACAAAAAGACAGAGAGATGGAAGGTACTTCGATGGAATGAAAGTAAGCGGATTTATGGCAGAGATTGACTTTACTTTTTTTCTCTTACTGCCGTCCTTAATTAATCTTTATACAAGACCCTCATTTACTTTAAATCGATTATCCTTGTAATGGATTTTATGGACAATATTATTTCTATTTTAGCATGCTTATAATAAGCATATTAAGCACTTTTCAAAGCTTATGTTTTATTTTCTACCAAATTATGCTATAGACATACTAAAATTGTAAGAAGTATAAAATTATAAAAATTTAATTTTGTAGAAGAATATCTCTTCCATAAAAACTTTGAAGTGACAATTACTTCAATAACAGAATAAAAAATTTGGCAATATTGCACCATGCATGTTTATTATGAATTTCATTATTTAGTTGAATGATGTAATGATGCTATTACTTTTTACTATATATCCCTATAGATTCAATATTTTGGTAATTTGTTTAATTCCAAATAAAAGAATTGCAGAAAGTCTTGTATACTTGACGAGTAAATTAACTTAGTTGAAGACTGTGTCCTGCCATCTGTGAAGTTAAAGTTGCATCTTTCAGACCTGCTCCGAAGGTAATATCGAAATTCTCTGCAGTATCATCTCAATATATTGAGGTAGTGGATTTACTATCGTCAAGTAGGTGTCGCCCCCTGTGATTGATCATTGCCTCAATATAGGTATTTTAATTATTAAATATGAATGCTTTCAAAACTAAAAATACCATTTAAAAAGATGGAATACAATCAATGTGTTACAGTGTTATTTGTATTATAAATCTCAATGATTACGGCTGAGCTTTACCTCGCATAATCATTATTACCAAAAATGATAATAATGTTTGACATAGATTTTTTCAACTTCATACACTAATTTTTTTAAATCATTGTATTCAAGCGTGTATTCATTGTATTCATTGTATATAAGTGTGTTACTTTTTCAATTTGGATTGAAACTTTAAAGTTATACTTAGACAGTTATAGCATGAGCGGATCGAATAGGCCCATCAACAAAAGGCATGCTTCTCTATATATGCACAGGTCACGCTGATAGGAATGAGGAAAATGAAAAAGTGCCTATGCGCCATCTCTAGTCCTTAACCATCAATCAGTAACATCAAGCAGTAGGGAAAAGCAAGTTAGTTCAAAACTATTTTGTTTTTACGGCACCTGTACGTACGGCGATTCGGTGCTATACCTACTTACATAATATCACTGATTCTGCATTTTTGCATAACGTCCCCGTGTTTTTTTTTATCCGTTCATTCCTACTCATAAAAATGAACTTTTCCATTTCAGCCTTTTATTACTTTCGCGCTTGGATGCTTCGATGCTTCGATTGGTCGTTTCCCGCCTGGTCTAATAATAATTGGACTCCCAGGCTCTCGACTATACACATCCATCGTCTTGTCCGCGTTTTCATTACCTGGCTCTCGAACCTCGAACCAGCAACAATACACACTGCGAACGCAATGGGTTTCCAACTCAGCCGAATAAACAGCAATGGAGTACCGCCTCCATACATAACGTTGTCGCGCCAGCACAAATGCAACCCGCTAGATACGTCGGCTGAATTTCGCCTGCGCAGCAAACAATATTTTGACCTTTGAATCATGGCCAGTTCGAGAGATGCTGAAACTGTTTCGAGAGCGATATTGCAAAACAATAAGAGATATTCATTTCTGAGGTTTTATAACCGTATACAGTTTTGAAAAATGAATAAAATTATATCACACGTTCGTATACGTAAGCGCGATTGTTATTATAAACGGGAAAATTATAATCGGTGCATTTGAGCTATAACACGAGTGAGGAGGCGTATCGAGAGTCCTCATCAATTATCACCAAATCAAGCGAAATTTCGTATTTTCCCACAACCCGAGCGCGCGCACATTCGTTATTAAACTGTCACGACACACAAGGACGTTCATATTTATCTCTCATTATCGCTGACAATCGCAAAATTTACAAGGTTTGTATATCGACAGGATCATTGAGATCGTAATTAGGCACCTCATTGAGAATGCGTATATTTTATATTATTATGATTGGTATATCTTGCACATATAGGTATTTCGAACGAAATAATTGCATATCGTTGAGATTCAAATTTCGATTTGCTTTCTCGAGAGCATACCATTGTGCGTATTAATATTGGATGATTGATATTGACATATTTTAACAAATAACTGTACATCATACTGGAAAGTGGAAAGTGATGCGAGTGTAGGTCGTTTCTCATGATGTTTATTTTTTATCAAATATTCACGTGACCTAGGCAATTCGAACGTCAGCTGCAGAACAATGATTTAAATTACTGGCATTATTACGCTTATATTATGTACCAGTAGAGGACATCGACAAATTCTATAATTTATGTAATACCATGTTATTTTGTTTGTGTACAGTAATGTATTATCGAGTATCTCGTTGAATAAAAAATAAATCAAATGCAAACAGATGTACTACAAGAATAAAAAATCCAAAGGTTATCTCACAAGCGATCCTGTAAAATTCAACACTTTCAACATTCAATCACAACAAGCACGTGTCAGCATTAAAAACGACGAAGCCGTTCTAATTAAGGTCCCTCTCCACACTCGATATAGTACTACTAATATATATTAGTAAACGGGGAAAAAATATGCTCCCGTTGCTCCATTAAATCTCGGCAAGGAAATGATATTCCGGCCTCAAAAAATTACCAATGATAGATTATCATGCACAGATACCGCGGATACGAGCTCCGGCTGCAATTCTTTAACAATAATCGAGGAAAAATCGTTGAAATTTGCATCTTCATAGGACTTTCGGGTTAACTGTCAAAAATAACAAAAAAATGCGCATCGGCGAAGAAATCGGCACGGCATATCATGAGAGAGGTTACACACGGTTCTCGAATTTCAACGATTTTTCCTCGATTATCCCTATATAAAAAAGTCATGACCGGATGAAGTGAAGCCAAGAATGCGTCAATATGATTGGCTCGTGTAGTGCGCATGCGTCAAAAGTATCGTTATTTTTTGATTTGTTTTTGATTTCTAAAATTGATCCTAATACAAAGAATGTAATATATTACTATAATACATATCAATAATTATTATTTGTGTATTTATAATATTCTATTGTAAATATTATCATTGTTACAAAAAGAGACATGATGTGAACGTTGACACGAACTGAGTTGAGACATAACCTTAAAATTTTAAAAGGTAGTTGGTGACGAAACCGCGGCAATTTTGAAATTTACATGAGCGCGAAATGAATCATATATTGTAAAGTTTGATATATTTCCGTAATAGAAAACAAATATTAAAAATATCAATCAAGCATTTATATTTCATTTAATAAGTTAATGAATTAATATTCTACTACAGTGCGCGCAGCGCACTGCGCTAAGTCTAGTTGTTAAAGAATTGCAGCCGGAGCTCGTATCCGCGGTATCTGTGCATGATAATCTATCATTGGTAATTTTTTGAGGCCGGAATATCATTTCCTTGCCGAGATTTAATGGAGCAACGGGAGCATATTTTTTCCCCGTTTACTATATATATATATTAGTAGTACTATATCGAGTGTGGAGAGAGACGTTAATTACGGTAGTCAGCAAAAACCGCTCTGGCAAAAACGCTACACCGCGAATCGCACGATTGACGGACGAACGACCAACGGGGCGCATCCGAGTCTCGAAAATAATTTTTGCACGTTCACCTACCTATATAATAATACATCCTCTACATATACAGTTATACACAGACTCGTAGAGTTGAGTCTAAATTTTTGCGAATTTCGCTTATATTCGTGTGCGCGTCGCTCGCACGTTGATGGATCGGACAGAGGCGGCGCCGCGCCACTCCACTCGTTTAGCATTAATCAAGTTGACGATGATGCAGTGGCACGATCATTATAATTGCGCATACGTGCCCTGGGCCGAATGACTGACGCTTTCAAGCTTTAATGCGCCACCGTTTTATCGCGAAAATTTGCTGCTGCTGCTGCCGCTGCTGCTGCTTTTGTCGCGCTCGCGCGCGAACGTTCGGAACCTGATTGTGCGCTCGCGTTGTTCCGAAGTAATGGTTCTGAAAGGGGTTAATTTTTGGGGCAAGGTGCATTGTGCAGCTAGGCAGTGTGTGTAGGTCGCGCGCGAGCACTGATGCCTATATATACGTACTGTTTCACGGCCGCCGCGAGTTTTGCAGCGAGTAGGTTAATAATTTTGTTAAAGGGAAAATCGAGTTGGATGCTTTGAAGCTTTATTGTGCGATACAGCTGCGTACGCGAGCTATTGTTTTGTTAATGGAATATATTTCTATTGGAGTCATTCAGCTATTAAATTCTATAGTTTGCAGGTAAATGAATCGAGGGTTGGTGGATTTAGTGGATTAAGTACGTTTAGTGGTTTACGATAGTATATTTTTTATACGCGTATAAAAACCTGTGTGTATATTAAGCATAGAACTTGCCTTGTCAGATATTTTGACGAACGGAAATTCTGTTTTTTCGGATTGAAAATATAAAGAGAGCTGCGTCCAATTTTGTAAGTCTATCCGTGTTTTCATTTTCTGAAATTATGACGTGAAATGGGCATGCATAAACGTACATAAATGTCGCAGAAAGTTTTTAATTACTTTTCTGTAGAATATGATACGTCTTTTTAAGTATTGTGCGGCCTTGCATTTTTCACGTCTTTAACAAACATTTAATTATTCGTAGTAGCACTAAAGTCATATAGTAGCCAGGAAAAAATGATTTTTGCATTGGAGTGGCCATTTCGCTCCACTTGAACTTTTCGGCACTCTGGTCTCCGGTTGGCGACGATAGGTGTCGCATGGACACTTTCTTCTTCCCCTCGACACCTTAATCTACGCGCCGAGTCTATAGATATTGTGTTAGGTCACTAATGCCAAAACAGCCTTGTTGGGCCTGCACTTGGGCCATTCATGTTATAACTGCTTGAGTCAGTGTAGCTGATTCTTGCTTAGATGATGTGAACTGTATCACTCTAAAGTTCAAGAACAAAAACAGGCGCTCGAAAGCTCGCTCGAAAGAGTAAATGCTTCGATTAATTCTTTATGAAAGTATAAATCATTACCTTTATTCTTCAGTAAAGTATTAAATCATTACTTTTATTCTTTTGACAATTAGTTAATGTCTTAAAAATAATAAATCCCACAGTTTATCCTTTTTGTAAAGATTAAATCTCGCAGTTTAATCTTTGACTAATTGTCAAAAAAATAAAAGTTATGATTTATACTTTACTAAAGAATAAAGTAATGATTCATACTTTCCTAAAGAATTAATCGAAGCATTTATTCTTTCGAGCGCCTGTTTTTGTTCTTTTGACTTTAGAGCGTACGTGATATATTTTATGAAAGTTAAACCACAAATACGATTTTACAAATATTAAAATAACTATGAAAAATTATTTGGGAATTAGTTTGCCTCAAATTATTTCAATAATTAATCCGAGGACCTGATATGCCAGCAATTAAGATTCGATTTCGTGAATATCATAATGAAGTTTTTCCAAGTTTCTTTTTCAATTTTCAATGCAAGCTCATGCACCGTATGCATGAACATTAAAATTGATCAGGCAAATATCGAAATAATTCCATTTTGCATCCTGTCCAGGTTAGCGTTTGCAGTGTCTCTGCTCGGGCCATTTTTGTTTATTTTCCGACGCGCGGCTCGTCGACCGCATATCGGCTTTGAACTGGATGATATCGACCGCAATGCGCGAAACTACTACGGCCAGATGGGAACTTGCTTCTCTGCGCTATACTGCCTGCGCCTCTGCTAAAATATACACGGACCTGTCATTTTTGAAATTCATCGAGACTGATCGCGCAAGTTGATCCTCATAGGAGAAGGCGTGAATTTTCCTTTTTTTTGTGGATGTTTTATGTGCCTGGCTGGAAATCTCTTATGTATCTCGATGCGTTAATTTAGAAATGATGAAAGAGACTGATACATCTTTTGGATGTGAGATATAGCTGAGATAAATGTATATATACCTTTATATCGAGTTAAACGTGTCTTATATCGAGTGCAATGGTTTACATTACTTCGAATTTTGTTATGTTCTCAGATAGAACAGTATACGTTTTAGTAAACGGATTATATATTCAAATGATTGTTTTTATTCAATACAATAATTTCCGCACTTAGATATGTTTGGATACGACTATGCAGATACAGTAGATACTACTGATGCCCAAGCTGAAAGAGTTCGCGCGACCGGGGGTTTTTACGATAAAGACGTAGTTTTTTGTAAGGCTTACTTACATAATAGATTTATTTTTGTAAAAGTTGTTGAATTTAAATATATTACACTTTTTTTCGAGAACTTAGAAACATTCGAGATATTTTAAACGTAATGGATTGCAGTAGATCGATTGTATAGGACCAATGGCTGCTGCGGTATCACTTCATCAAGTATCCATTCCCGATTCTGTATAACTGAGTGAAACCTTAGTATAAAAATACCAACCAAGAGCCGCGCATTTGGGTCATGATTTTGGATTTGAATTTGCATACCCAAGAGACTTCAATTTCATTCGACCCAGATGAGCTGCAACATTTCATTTGCCTACATTTAGAGCCAATATCAAGGGAATTTCGAAAGCCCCGCTCTTCAAATTGCAATCGCTGCACAAAATGTTTAAACAATTCCAAGAACAGATTCATAATTTCGTGAAATTGAAATTTCCCCACAAAAGCTGCTTTTCACCACACACTACACCTGCCATTGAAAAAGCGTTAAAAAGTCCAAGGACCCGTGTAACGCTTGACAAACGCTTTTGCCCTCTCTCGCCGCCACTTTTGCATCACACGACACACAGAGAGCTGCCACCATGCTCTCGATCGGCTCGCTTAAATGAATTCCTCTTCTCGGGGGCATCGCGTAAGGCTCTTGGGTGACGCGTCGAGTGAAAAAGTTGAGAGAGGTCGCGATCGCCGAGATAGAATTTTAACGATGTTACGCTCTTTAACAAAGTTAAAAACTCGCTCTACGCTACTGCACAGTGTGCCTTACGCTCTCGCGTCTATGATCCGTGATATTGAAATATAGGGTTAGGTCGAGAGAGAGAGAGAGAGAGAGAGAGAGAGAGAGAGAGAGAGAGAGAGAGACGTGCCCTCCGGGGACGAATGCATTATTTCATTCGGCGAATTTCACTCTGCTATGCCGGAAGTATGTGTGTGTATATTGCAGAAGAGCGTCTCTTTTCGCCGGATTAATTAAAACAAAACATATACAGTAACGGTGAAATAGAGAGAGAGAAAGAGAGAGAGAGAGAGAGAGATGTGCCGACGGGCTGTTGTGTATGGTTTAAATTTTTTTGGAGGCAAGTTATTCGGAAAATGTTTTTGCGAGTAATTTTTAGTCTGACTGTGCAGTTCCGCTATTTTTCAGAGTGATTTGTTGGTAGCATCGATGACCTAGAAATGTATTGTTGTTACGGTAAAAGGTTTTTTTCTGTATCTGTTTCGTTTTTCATCGGAAGAACTAACTATGAAAATGATAAATAAGAATTGTAGCCAGTCAGCAAAGTCAATAATTTCGTATCAATTGAGATACCGACGGCTTTTATCAAGGGATAGGTTTATTTTACGAAATCTGATTTTTATTTAAACATTAAAATATCCCAACTCATTCACCGATGCAGCAAGATCCTATTAACTTAGCAAGTAACTCAATAAGACCCTGACTGACAAGCCAATTTTATAAAATGCTAACTAAGCGTTCACTACCATAAGTTTCCACTTGTACTTGCTACTTGGACGATGGACTCGGAATAATCTACAGCCCTCCGAACAACAGAATTCGCTTGAGTTTCTTTTTTGCATCGCTTTTTGAAAAACATTGACTAAAAGTAAGAATATACGGTATACAGTTATAGCCTAAGCAGCCCAAGCAATAGGCCCGATAGGCACTTTTGACATAGGTGATATACCGCTATTATATGCACAGACAAGGAGAGCTACCAGGCTCCGGGAAAGGGATTCCGCTAAGACTTTCAGAAATGTTTTCTGGCAATTAAAAATGAGAGAAACCAGATGTAGTTTGATCTCATAGGCCTGTATTCGGGAGTTATAGCCAATTTAAGTCGCATTCAACCAAAAAACCTAGTTTATTCAAACGAGTATAACTTCTAAGGCATAATTCCTAGAGTATTCCGTATAAAATTTACTTTAAGTACGGAAAATTTCCTATAAAATGAGGTGATTACAAAGGCCAAAAGATCATTTTCTTCAAATGATACAGCTAATTGAAAATTTTCTCGTATTTCTGACTTGAAAAATAATGTACAGAATAATCGTAAGAAATTAAGTGAAATCTTTCATTGATTATATTTTTTGAAAAAAAAAAAATTATATTTTGGTTTCAAAAACCACCTGAATAGATAGGAAATTTTCCGTACTTTAAGTAAATTTTATACAGGATGCTCTAGGAATTATGCCTTAGAAGTTATATTCGTTTGAATGATCTAGGTTTTTTGGTTGAATTTGACTAAAATTGGCTATAACTCCCGAATAAAGGCCTATGAGATCAAACTACAACTAGTTTCTCTCATTTTTATTTACCAGAAAACATTTCTGAAGTCTTAGCGGAATCCCTTTCCCGGAGTCTGGTAGCTCTCCTTGTGAGCTTATAGAATTAGATGCGGGGAACAGTAGGCCATCTGTATTCGCTGGCCAGAATTACGGAAAATACACGTAGCTCGAATTGCATCAGAATCTGAGATGCATTAGATAGTGGTTTAGGGTCTTATTATAGAATTCAATTTAAAATTATATTTTATAAAATAGAATCGCATAAATAATAAAAGGCATCGATGCACGCAATAGAACGCTACACTTGGACTCCAAATAAATTTCAGCCATTTTCGATGTTCCTTTAACAACTCCAACTTTTACCTTCACCAAGCTTTCCTTGGGAAAAGGCAATAGAAGCAATTTAAACACAACAACAATCAATCCAACCATAGTTAACTTCGAGCGCGGTCGAAACGTCCAAACCTACAAAAAAGCTCGCTCACCTTGTTTTCATCGCAAACACAAACTTCAGCCCAGGCAATCAACAACCGCGACCGGACTAATTTATTTGTAGTCAACTTCGGTGCAAGAAAAAAAGCCCGTTGGCTTGAACATGAAGGAAAAAGCGAAGCAAACCGCTGTTTTCGCGGGCAATGAAAGTTTCCTCGGGGCAATTCAAGACGTCAGCGTGCCGCAAGTAGAACAAAACGAGTGCAAGGCGGTGGCGGCGGCGTCTTATGAATTTTTGCTCCGGCAATAAAGCGCCGCTTCGCAACCGCCGAGAGAAATTACAGGCCGCACATGCTGAGGGTTGAAAAGTGCACCGCTCGAAGAGAATCGTGTATATAGGATACGAGGCGCAGAGACAAAGGGGTGGTGAAGAGGAAAGGAAAAACAAGAGCTGAAACTCGACGAGAGCACGATTCGAGTCGCTGTGTATGAAAAAGGATATTTGACGATGTCGGAAATTGAATAAGAGAGCTTGGAGGAGTGGAAAATATTTAAAACTTTTTCACGCAAGAGAGGGAGAATTTTTATTACGATGCGAGACATTACAATATATTTGGTATTTTTATTGAGTTATTGCGATTATTGGTAAAAATAATGATATAATTTTTTTCAGAATTTTAACAAATTATATACGTATACGTGGCGTTTACTTACAGGATACAAATTTTAGTGAGTCAATGAGGACTATCACATTAGCTTCGTGCAATATTTGCTTTAACGGGATAGTTACGACGTAATACTGCGTCTTACTGAATGTCGAAGCAAACTAAGCATTCACGGGGAAACTTGTAGGCCAACATGTGCAAACTAATTATCTGTTGGTAAAGCCCGTATATTCGTATAGTTTCTAAAATACGCATTCCACTCTGAATTGAACTTCGCTGAAAATCTTTAAAATAAGCAATAAGTTGTTATATTTTAATAATCGTTTTATCACTAATAATGGTGATCGAATAACTCCGCAGTTTTCTCTCTGCCTTATTACTCCAGTCTAATCATTCTTGTTACACTTGTTTTCTGTGCGTTGGAAATCTCTTTAACCGTAGCCTCGAGTATAATAAAAGTGCATAAGGAAATTGCTCGTTGTATTTCTTTCTCAGTGTTGCATTTTACTCGGCATTTTGACAATTTCATTTCAAGCGATTCCATTCATTGTCGGAAACGTTTATTAATTACTGTTTGATTGCTGCAACAAAGAAAGCGAGCATTGAGAAGAAAGACTATAGAATCGTAAACGATTTTATTATAACGTTTATTTGCTAGACTGACTCGTATTATTCAATAAGCGTTCTTGATAATTATCAAGGAGGGACTCCAACGAGTCTGTACTTTACAGTCAACTTGAGAATTATAGAAGGTTGACACTTTTTTTTAATCGTTCGTTTCCAGGAAATATTTACGTTCTTGTCTGGCTATAACGGACGTCCATTGGGGCGAATAAAATGTCGCTCGTCCAAGCGTGTCGGATCCTATTGCTTTGTATCAGAGCGATCAGGTGCGGCGACGCAGAAAACAAAATAGAAATACACTTTTTTTATAACTGTCGTGTTTGCGATTAAACGCGCGTATCTGTAAACCCAGCCATATGTGTATACACTTCAATACCTGTAGAAATGTTACTTCGAAACATATGCAAAATCTTTTCAAATCCCGATTTTGTATTGATGAAATAATTCCACTTACATCAAGATCAAGACATTTCTAATCAAACATACAGATGCTCGATTAAAAAAAAAATCAAAATCCGCGTCGTTTATCCCTTTCTATTTTTCCAATTATTACCAGCAGTATATACACGAAGAATTTCCACTCCACAACGCAGAGTACGAATGCTTCGCTGAATAAACAATAATCGAATTGCCCCTCCGAGTGCGTGCGCATGCATGTTTCCGCGCGCAGCAAACCTTTGACCAAGTGTGCAGGTTTCCTTTGCTTCCCGCTTCATTTTACAAAAAATAAATAAAACACAGAGCGAAAAGAGAGCCTTTGGGTAAAAACAAATTCTGAACTCTCCGATCACCAGCATCTGTTATTGTTCCCATGCACACGAGACTCTCACTGCGATGTGTGTATTCTACGAGAGGAGTCGCTCGACTGTGCGTAAATCGCGTCGCTGTGATGTGCATTCTGCCGTTCTAGTATGGAGTTGGTATACGTATGGCCCGCCGGCGAATTGGCCGTTGAAAAGCGTCGGAAGGTATTGGCGAATTGCCTCCGGTAAGAGATGAATGCACGCCGGCAAGTCTGATCTTCGAAAACTTTTGAGGTATCTATGGGTTGAACTATTTCTATTGTGGACTGTGTAGGCTTTTGCAGAACAAACGAATGATCCTAGAGACTCGGTATTATTCTGCTTGAACTCTCCGTGTTTCTTGTCAGCAAATACAGATGGCGCACTGTTCCCCGAATCTAAATCTGTGAGTCCAGTGCATTTATAGCGGTGTGTCACCCATTTCAAAACTACCTTTTGTCGAGCCTACTGCTTGGGCCTCATATGTTATAACTACTCTCTCGTAGGAGAATTATTTATGTCTTGTATAGTGATTTTTCCATTTGCAATAACGAACTAGTCTTTTTAATTCAAAGTTTAATATAAAATTCAGGTCATTGAGAATTTCAAGTACTGATGTAAATAAAATTACTGCAACGGAAATTTCTTTGTAGGTGAGTTGAAGCGATGATTAAAAAGCTGTGTTTCTGCATATAATAAAACATTCTGAAACGCATTAAATATTTAGCTTCGACGGGAGGCTTGCTATAAAGTGGAGTTTTCGAAACAGAGGATATTGATAATGCAGGAGTTATTAAAATTTCAGTGATGTTCGATAGAATATGTTGCTGGAAATTGAAATAACTCCAAATTAAAACATTCTTGCACTAAATATAGGTAGAAAAATGAAATATAGCAGGGGCAATTACCTACTCAGTTTTTATGCATTTGTACACAACGAAAAACATCCAACATGTGTTATTAATTCTGTTGTCCACAAATACTCCTAACTTTGACAAAATTCCTTTTACTCTTTCTGAATATTTATCATTGACTTATCGTAAGCATATTCTTACTGTTACCGACACACCGGAGATTTGCCCACGGCTGCGAGCTCTGATAGTCAGACGCTCCAGCGTAGCCCCTATCAAAAGCTGCTACGTATGGCTGCGACGCGGCGATTGAGAGGATCGTTTCGCGGTCTCTTTTTCCTCACCCTCAGTCGAGTGGACTGGTAAAAGGTGAGGCCCAGGGAGAAGAAAGACGAACTTTCTTCGTTACCTGTTTGCCTCGGGGCGGGCTGACTCGGAGCGTGGTCGCCTCTGAAGAGTGCAGGCCCTTCGCAGTCCTGGACAGGCCGCGTGTTAGTTTTAATATTAGATTTGAAGGTTGACAACGTATCGCGTCGCGTTTAGTTTATAATGAATCTAGCTCAATGTGCAGGAAATACATTGACATTCCCGCTGCGGGTTTTCTCTCACGAGAGTTTTCCCTGAATCACAGGCGAAGGTCTGGGCGAATGCGGGAATAGATTTGTATTTCCTAGGAAAGTCGTATATTTGAGATTTGTCACTTGAGGAAATGTGTTGCTTGAGCGAGAGCAACTCTCAAGTAGACACGTTCGGGGGATTAAAAGAGACCTTTGTTTTATGGTCTGGTCGAGTACCGAGTGCATGGAAACGTTCGAAATGCGAGACGGCGCACGCTTGTAAACTTGGGCCGGCGACGGACCCTTTTTTATGACGGCGCGCGGATTAACGCGAGTCCCAGCGTCGCCAGGCCTCGGCTCGCGGGTGCATAAATGGCGTCTTTGTTTTAGCTCCGCGAGAACTGCGTACGAGAGGACTTCGTCATCTGGCGAAGGAAAGCGTGGAAGAGGGGAAAAAAGGCGACCATTTTTC
This sequence comes from Pteromalus puparum, assembly GCA_012977825.3. Taxonomy (NCBI): domain Eukaryota; kingdom Metazoa; phylum Arthropoda; class Insecta; order Hymenoptera; family Pteromalidae; genus Pteromalus; species Pteromalus puparum. The sequence goes on along the minus strand of CM053170.1, from coordinate 9,610,800 downwards.
CGCTGATCGGCAACAACGGTCGCAGGGATCGGCGGAGGACTGGCCGCGGTACTTTTCAGTTTGCATTCTGCAGTCGAGTCGATCGGAGCTCAAAGTTGAATGCTTGTACGTTTTGTTCTCAAATATACGCATATCGCTTGTATTTGATTGTGTTTCTTTTTGTTCTTTCAACCTTCACCTTTACACACGGGAGCGAAATAACACTTACATTCCATATAAATTATTGCACTTGCTACATCATACAAAAAGTTTTATCACGTCTAGTTTTTCTATAATCGTACAAGAAATACGAACAACTCAATAATAGATAAGCAGACTAGAAACACAAAGAAAATACGAGATCGTCCTCCCCCAACATCTCTTGCACAAAATCGCTTCACGCACGAACACTCGTCAGGTGGCCAGCCAAAACCTGTAGAAAAAGAACAATCCAGGAAGAAGAAGAAAAAAACTTGTAGCAAAGGAGCAAAGAGGGGAAGTCGGCATTAACGATAGACAATAGAGGGGGCGAAGAACTGCGTCTCCTCGGGGAAAGGGAGCTACAGCAGCAACGGAGGGTGAGGGAAGAAGACAGACGAAAAAAAACAAAATATAGATGGTGCGCAGTGGAGATACAGAGGGAGGAAGAAAATTCGAGGTGGTGCATATAGCCAGACGGGGATAGGAAGGGACGGAATCGCGTGTATGGAGAAAAATTGAAAGAGGACGGAAGATAGGAGGGAAGAAAAAGATCGAACTTTTGCGCCCTAGTTCGTTTTATTCATTTGCTCAGCGTAGGGTCAATGTTCGTTAAATTATAGAGAGAACCAGACTATCAGTTGACAAGTGTACAGTGTAGGTTTACATCCGTACGTGATTAGTTTTTCTATCGCAATCGAGTAGTTCTTAGAAGTTTCTGATAGCTGGAAGAAATTGCTTCGTTATTATGCATTGATATAATTCATTTGAGAAGAATATTTCCCTGTTAAAGTGAACCAAAATGGAAATTTTAAACGATCAAAAATTTTTCATTTTCAGTAATTTTAATAACAAAGAGGAATCCGAGTGGAAATTTTTGTGCGCTAAGGAAAAAGGAAAAGGGTGAATTTTTGCACGGAATAAAAAAAAAACAAGTTATGGCAGAAAAGTTAAACGACGTGTAAGCGGATCGAAAAAAAATGCTTTTTTACGCGGAATATAACAGGAAGAAAAACAGCTCTGCCGAGGAACCGAATATAACAAAAAAAAAAAAAAAAAACTGCGATAAATAAAAATTTTTCAGCACTTCGCCGTGTTATGCCAGACCAGCAGCAGCAGTAGCATCAGAGACTGGAAACAAAAAAAAGGAAAACATTTATACGTAGCCAAAAAACATCGAGCCAAAAATCCACAGAGAAAGAAACACAGATACACACAGGGAGAAGATATAGCAAACGGCACAAGCATTAGGCAGGTCGGCCTCTATCGCTCTTTCTTCCTCTCCTCCACCCACAATCCGAGGGGGTCTCGAACGCTCCAGCGCAGCAGCAGCAGCAGCAGCAGCAGCAGCAATGCTCTATATACAGTCAAAGCGAGGAAGGGGCCATCTACGACGGCATCAGGGGATGGAAGTCGGCGTCGCGGTGCGCAGAGGTAGTGGGGCAGTTCACCCTCTCTCTCTCTCTCTCTCTCCCAAAAGCTGCGCACACAGTTATGCACGAGGGATAGATGGATGGCGCTGGGGTAGCAGCAGCAGCAGCAGCAGCAGTAGCAGCAGCTCAGGGCGGGAAGAGAGAGGGGATTTGGTTCGGTGTGCCAAGGTGCAGCGAACCACGTGTCCGCGCGTCAATCGATAGTGCAGTGTTGTCGCGCGGGGGTCACTCAACCCGCGCCTCCGCGAGGTCAAATCCTCGCGCTAGCGCGACCCCGGAGGGGAGGGAACGTAGCTACCGAGTTGCTGCTGCTACTGCTCTGCTGCTGGCGCTGCTACTAGTTCTCCTGCTGCAGAGACGAGCGCACACGCGTTTTAACACTCCTGGCCGGACCATAGCCGTACCTGTACTACTGACTTGATTTCATCGTGCTGTTCTTCGCTGGACGATCGCTTTTGGGAATCACGTATGTAGAGTTATATGGATTGTTAGTTTTTATTTTTCGCATCTGCTTCGCTCGCTACTGCGCTGAGAGGCTTGATTATGTGGAGCGCGGAGACGGCTCCGCTGTGTGTCTGTGTGTGTCGACCGAGTTTTCCGAGCTGCGCGAAGAATGACACGAGAGCGAGCGAGAGAGAGAGAGAGAGAGAGTTCATGTGCACGAGAGAGGGGTCGTGCTCTCGAGGGGTCAGAGTTTTCGAGGAGGGTTATTTTTTTCTCCCGTTGTGGCTGGTTCGTCGTGGAGATTGTTGAACCAAGGAACTTTTTTGTTGGAGAGATACGCTTGCGTGGAGTGGTGGTGATCAGTGTGATGTGAACTTTTTGTCGAAAAATTTTTAATGAGGTTTTCAAGCTTGAAGCGTGGAGATCTGTTTCCAATTTTTAAAAAGTTACTGCTATCAACTACGTTATTTTATTCGTTGAAAAACCTGTGTGTAGGCATAGAATTTTCCTTGTCAGATATTTTGACGAATGGAAATTCTTGTTTTTTTGCCATTAAAAATGTAAAGGAACTCTGTACAACTTTGTAAGTTCGTACGTGTTTTCATTTTCTGAAATTATTGTGCATGTAAACGTACATACATGTCGCAGAAAGTTTTTAATTACTTTTCTACAGAATATGATTTTCAAAATTTTATAAATTGCGCGGCCTTGCATTTTTTACGTCTGTAACAAATATTTAACTATTCGTAGTAAAACTAAGCCATAAGAGATAAGAAAAAATAATTTTTGCATTGGACTGGCCTTTCCACTCTGCTTGAACTTTCCGGCACTCTAGTCTCCGGTTGGCGATAATAGGTGTCGCATGAACACTTTCTTCTTCCCCTCACCTTAATCAGCGTATCGAGTATCAGATATAGTGGTGGGTTACCAATGCCAAAAAACAGCCTTGTTTGGCCTGCACTTGGGCCACTCATATTATAATCATAACTGATTCGATAGGTAGACATGCTCTGATTCGTGCGACTGCAAAATAATGTGATTGCTAAGCATAAGCATTACAGAAAATACATCCTTTTATCAAAAAGCTCGAGATAAAAGAAGCCAGTGCCAGTGGGCAGACTGCGACAACATTATAATATACATACATAGTGCAGCGATCTTACGCCGAACGGGGAAGATTTATTGATTTTGGCGGCCTTTAAGAGCCTCCTCGCGATTCTCTGTCCTTCTCTCTCTCTCTCTCTCTCTCTCTCTCTCTCTCTCTCTCTCTCTCTCTCTCTCGCCGTCTTTCTCTTTCTCGCAGGCTGAACAAGCTTGAAACTGGGATACGGCCTGCAATTCCGGATCCGGCGAACTTTCGACTAGGCACTGCCGCACTCTATGCGCTGCTTGCTGTTTCCATCTCCTTTCCTCTCTCGTTTGCGCTCTCTCCGTTCGTTGGAGGTCACAGAGGTTATGTTTTTTTCGCCTTTTAATGGCCGTTTTCCAAAACCGTTATTCACTTGGTAAGAGGACTCCCTGTATTCGTCGCTGCTTCCGCTCGGTTTTTGTTCGATGCGTTTCGGGTGTATTTGCTGAGAAATCGTTATGTTTGATTTATCACGTTATTGATTTTAGTGAGAATTGAAAATAATTTAGAACATAAAATATTTTAACGAATTATATTCCTGTTATCGAAAGAGCTTGTCAATTATGAATAAAATCCGACGGCTACAACTGAAATTATCGATTTTCGCTTCTTTTTTTTAGAACATTGTATATTTCAATAGAACGGATCAGACGCTAAAATAGACAGATGTAGCTAAAGTTGTTTGAAAAAACAATGAATTCAGTGCACATCAAACATATTCAAAATTTAGTCGATAACGGCTGAACAAATATTTTGCAACGCTCGTATATTTTTCTCCTATTGTTTTCCCTGTATAGAGAAACGCAGTTTTGTAGCTTATGGTTTAGGTAAGCCATTAAACATTCAAAATGAATTTTTAGAAAGCATGTTTTTCCTTCAAACCTTTTGAAATGTTGCGCTTGTGTAAGTTCGGATAATAAAGTTGAAAACAAAGGGATGAGCAATGAAAAAAAAATTACCGAAGAAAGTTCCATTGTTCTTTATCTTTCAGTATCATGCCGCGCACTATCACACATAAATCTTACTTTACTGCTGCGCAGAAATTCCACAGCAAATACGAGCAACCTGAATGAATGAGTTTTATTTTTAATCAATATACGCGACATTCTTATGCCGCATCCAAACAATAAAGTTTAGTTTCCTTTTCTAAATCACGTTGCTTACATGTTTTTTTAAAACTTGCTGTTATACTTTTATTTTTATCTTTGTAAGATAGTAAGTACAATTCAATCAATCTTAAATTGACTGGCGCTGTATTCAAATGCGCATCTCAAGCTCGCAGTTGGCAAACGTGTAGTTGCGGAGTGCCAATATCTATCAGATCGTCTCATGAATGATAGAAATGTTCGCCTTAATTAGACCCTCCTCATGTTAGCCCATTCTATTGATCGAGGAACATCAATGCAGCCCCAAATGGAGCGCTTTCATCTCAAAACTGCTTTAAAATTCCAACGTGAAATTAACAATCTGCAAGAGGAACGAACAAGTTCATTAATCGACAATTTGAAATCATTTTAGCTTGCAATAAGGAAACCAATTCGAAATTATGGTTATAGAAGTGCTAACTATCAATACGATTGAGTAAAATATAATATCTACTGCTAATTCTTATCGTTTCGGATCGAATAAGGAAATCGTCATCGAATAAGGGATACCAAAGACCATACTATATAGAGGTTTATTCCAATGCAACGGATCACGAATCTTCCCGCTCTATTCGCGTGTATACATCGTTTGCTTGGCTTCTATAGACCGCGAAATCCCAAACGCGAAGGTGAAGTCACGGATTATTCGCTCTACGGGATATACACTGCAGTCCACGGTCATGATACTGGAGAAAAGACCAAATCGAGCGATGATAATTATTTTTTCCTTCCTTTCTTTACGTCCACGTATACGTCAACTCTCTCAACAGAGTCTGATTCAAACGAATTATTTCGACTGATTGAGCAACAGCGAAGAGATTAGTTTAATTGTCTAAGTGAAAATTAATCGACACAGAGCCAGAAGTACAACTAAGAATAGGGGAGATCAACTTGGAATTTTCTCGCGTGATGCTGCTGTTACTGACTCACCGTCTGCTGCTCTATTTTGTCATGTATACACTTAAATAAGTAAATACTTCTCTCGGATTAATGGGAGCTTCAGGTGAATAACGATTGCAATTTCTTGGAGAGCTATTTTTGGTATGACTTTTTTATGGCCGAAAGTGTTACCTATTTTTTGTCTGTTCACTCTCGTATAGATACTGGCCGGCGTAATTGAATCCGACGTAGTAAATTTTGCCGTAAAAGTTTAGCGCAGTATGTTGTTCTTTTTTAAAGTTCACTGACCATAAAAATGAGATACGGCTGTTTCTAAAAAAAGTGGCTGATAAAAATAATAACGGAACAAACATTTGTACCATTACGACAGCACGCTTCGGAAAATCTGATTACGTGACGCTCGAAAACGTTCGAACAGCGTGGGAGGTCAGATGTGAAGACTACGGAGAAGAAGACACACCGAGCTTGGAATTTAAGACGGAGGCCCTTAATTCGCTCAATTAACTTCGTCCCCGCATAAAGTAGCGAAGTCGGGTAGGAATATAGTCCTCGTGAGGGCAAGTAGAGCCCTGTCGTCGACCTCTCGGTATACTCATCTTTACGCTCACCCTTTCAATGCTGTCGTCCCGTTCTGCGTCCTTTCATTCCCTTGGCTTCTTCTCGTCATCGCCTCAGACTCCCTGCTCAGCTATTTCCTGCCACCAGAGGTGGTTCCAGTGCGTTTTATATTTTATTTTATCTTTCGTAAGTTGGATCACACGACTCGAGCGTATAAAACAATTGCTTTGTTTTCAGGATAATTCAATCGGAAATAAATCGCACAAGTTTATTATTTCGCGTGAATTCAATTAAAAGGTAAATGCATTTATATACTCACTGCGCTATACAAAGAATTTAACGATGTTTCATATTCTCTCAAACTACGCGAGAGGCTGCAGCAACTATAAATTCATTCCTCGTAAAAAGAACTTGAATAATACATAGCCTTCTATCTCGTGATTTAATTATTCCATAAGCGAGCGCACGTGTACATTAGCGATTACTAACGCGTGTTAACTCTAGACACGATTGTTTTTGCATCTGCGTAGGAAAGACTGCTTTACAAGCGGGCCTCGAGTTTATATATACGTGTATAGGTGGCGCGTAATTTCAGTAAGTGCTGCAATTATCGAACGCACTTTAGCAGCGACGCTATTCAAAAGCTCTTTATCTGACGTCTTGAAAAACACGGAGAAAAGCGAGCGAAACTTTTACAATGAAAACTGGCAGCTTCAAACTTCAGTGTTTTAAGCGCGCGTGTAATTCTAGATCGCCGTTTAAAGTAAAGACTCACATTTCATCAGCGTTAGCTTCATTTTCAAAGTAGCGCTTTTTTTACACGAAAAATTCGCGCAACAATTCCTTAGATCAATTTTACCAAAACAATGCAAAAGGACGCGTGTAAAACGCGTTCGTCACAATAATTAAATTTCCCCCCAAAGGTCGATCCGTAGCTTTGATGCTCGCCGTAGTGCGCACGCATGCTCGCGGGTAAAAAATCTCAGAGAAATTTCATTAGCGCTCAGGAATTTCCCGACCGTAAAACGTACAGTATACGTTGAGAAGAAAAAAAAAAGCTTTCGGCCTCATATCGCAAGGAAATCGTCGCGCGTCCTCGACACAATGCAACGTGCTTATACGTATGCGAATATACAGAAAAGGAAAGAGAGAAGGTGAGAGGATTGCTGGTGCAGCTTGACTGGACTACTTAATGCCGCGTCTATTCGAGCGACTCCGCCTTTATCTCCGTTTCTAATTTTCTCGGCGATTCGGGCGGACGAGCTTTTCGAGCCGTTTTTCGCCAAGCTTTCACGATTACGTAACTTCAGCCGCAGCGCGAGCTTGCTCTGACTCCACTATCTGCTGCTATAATTTTTATCGCGCAATACATTCAGAATCGAGAAACTTCCGCATCGATTTCACTGCAGCATCGTTTACCGAGCACATTCAACCCATGAAAAAATAATGCAAAGAAAGAAGAAGAATAGAGCAGAGGGAAACGCGCGGCTCATATACAAGTCGCGAGACGCTCTGCCGTTTGAATTCTCACTAAAAAAAAACCGCTGCCAAGTCATTGGCACTTAGCTTCCTCCTATTCTTCTAGTGGAAGATAATTACATGGGACAATCAACTCATTCTTTGATTTAAATATTCGCTACTATTCGATACTAAAAGGATAGGTTAGGAAGACACTTGTAGGGGAGGGGTATCAGGGGACTGGGGGTTAAGATGGATATCAAAAGGATAGAGCTCCGTGAACTCCTTGAAAACCATGAAAACTCTCAAAATATACTAAGCTTTAATTATCAAATTATATGGTTTAACAAAAATAATAATGTTCAGTCACACAGAGTATACAGGGTGAGAGTTGAAGAATTTGAATCTTAATATCTTTTAAACTAAAAGGTTTCATAAGCTACAAAAAGAACCTAGCCGAAGTGATCAAAAGATCAATCTTTTCCTAAAATTTCAACTCAATTTAAACCTTTTTACTCCCGTAATCGTACGACATAAAAAAACCATTTTTTTTAGTTTTTGATTTTTATCTCAAAAACTAGTCGCCAAAATTGCTTAAAATTTTTACAACTAGTAGATATCGTTGTTTTTTATTGTCATGAATTTTTTCAAAACATTTAACTATTTATTTTTTGAGTTATATATGTTTATCGAAAAATTACCTTTTATATCATAAAAAATGAACAGATCAGTCAATCTAGAAAATCTTGCGGGAAAAAGTAGACAAATTTATGTTCTTTTAGATACACTATTGTTGAATATATTGTATAAATCATATCATTATAAAAAAGCAAAAATATTTTTTCAAAAATAGAAAAATGGCTATAATATGGCCATAAAATGGTCAGAATCATAAAACAAAAAATGACCTAAATTCAGAATTAGAAAAAATATATGCATGTCAAATTTTATTACGATCCGTCGCATGGTTCCAAAATTATGGCGGTATACGTACATAGACACACACACACACACACACACACACACACACACACACACACACACACATACACACACACACACACACACACACACACAGCCATCCGCACGGACATTTTCTAAAAACGTATGATTCGTACTCCAAACACCTCTAAATGCGTTTCCACGAAGTATTAGCAAAACTGAAAATTTTACTATTACAAAGCTTCCTCTTGAGGAGGAAGCAAAAGAAAAACAATCCTGCAGCGAGCCGAGCCATTAAAAGTACAACGGCCGTGTAGGTGCGCATAAGAATTACGCAGTCCAGGGTCGCTCGCCCGCCGTATATACACACCTATACCTGCGCAGGAACGAGTTGTTATCGCAAGCTACTCGAGAGGGCTTTCTTCTCTTTGTCTTTTTTACGCTTTAATGGCACTGCGGCAACTCGCTTGGGGGAAATAATAAAATTACTGCCGGGTTGTACTATACTATAGTGGCGATGTGTATACTATGATTGCAAAAAGTGCTCGTGACGTATCCATCACTGGGAACGAGGCTCGATGCGTGTGTCGAGTTTTTTGAAAAATGGCCCTTTGCATCTCCTCCTCTGATGATTTTGGAGAGCTTTCGTCGTCAATATTTCAGCTATTGTTAGCGCGACGAAAATGTTTTTCCAATACAAAACTTATCGATTGATTCTTAACTGGCTTCCAAGCTATACAGTGGAATGCAGATATATATACACACACACACACACACACACATATATATATATATATATATATATATATAAATAGCCAAAAACAATAAAAACACACACAATACTTGATGAATCCATTACTCACCGCGGTATGTACCCTTCCCCGAACTATCCACAGCGTAATTAATTAAATGGCTAATAAAATCCGGCCCAGACTCTCCGCGATGAATATATATCGATTTATTCGTCTACATTCCCCCGTAATATTTATTACACAGAATAGCCGAGGCAGAGTAATGTACAGCTCGGCCGAAGGGACTTCTTTGTTCCCGGCTGTTCATCCAAGCCCCCACCAGCCTGTTCTAGTTGCATCCAATTAAGCTCGTTACGATCTTTATGCATGAACATGCGCGACAACACGCGTCTTTTTTATACCTTTTCTCGGGCTGACTCTAGCGGCGTATGGCTTGTGATTAAAAGTGCCTCGTATCCATTACAATTTCATTAATATCTGCGCTGCCTCGTCGTTGTATAAGGACGAGCGAACGCAGGGATGCCTCTGGCTTCGTTTAGCTTGGCTTTTTCTCGCGAATGTAAATGAATTAGGGAGTCGTTCTCGTGGATGAGCTGGTTCTTAGCTTTTAATAAACGGGGCGAGGGCGATTCTGAGAAAGGATTTAACTATAGTTTCGCGTATGAAATGTGTCAGGTCTTCTGCTTCCAGCGGATTGGCTTGTGTAAACATTTCCGGTCGACGAACACAAATAGAAATAATTGGACGATATAGAGTATGAAATATAGTGATCGAAGGTTTTTCTGTATTTGTACACGTGCATGAAGTCAAACGAATCCGATTTTACGATACAGCCCAATCAAAACAAACGTTCGTTATATTAGGTACTAAGCATCTTTATTCTGCGAACATTCAAAAAGTAACAAATATTTCATGATGCCTAATATAAGTATAATTGCTGAAACATTTCATGCTCTTTGGCACTAATTCGGAATTCCTTAGCAAATCTCGCGTAGAGACCTAAATCCCTTGAACGGATAATACCAGAATGAAAAGTAATGGTCCTATTACTTAACTTATTATAATAGGCTCCTGGAATGAATAGAAACGGCCTGTACCCTTATCCATATGCATGCTTTCTTTTCAACTCTTGTGCTGTAACTTTATACCACGAACCTTACTTATATTTCGAAATCTTTATGCACACGTCAAAAGTATATGAAAAACAATAACTCGCAGAATTTAATTTTTCAACTTGCAATTTCAACGTTCCACGAAAATTCTATCTTCCATAGCGAAACATGATTTAAGATATTTAGTACCTTATTAACATGAAGTTGAAAGAGGCAATTTCCTGCAGAATACACCTTCGCCAGCTCAAAGCTATTACCTCCAACAAAAGAAGCCATCAGAATTAATAACGTTAAATTATGATCCCCACGAAAATCTCTTCCTCATTTGTCGCGCCTTTAACCCACTTCTCGACTAACATACTGTACGAATCCAGCCCAAGCTCAACCCTTCCTTAGATTTCCCGTATTATACACTCTGACGAAAGTAGAACTCACGCTTACACAGCTCTACATTCAGCCACGAGTACTACGTTGGAGACGACGCGGAAATTCGCCTGGCAAACACACGACGTGGGATCAGGCGAGCAGCTGATGTGTCAGTAGTAACAGTCGGATTATGTGAGACTTGCATACATTACGGGCTACTGCGCGCGTCGACGACGATTCTGTAGTCCGAAAATTTGTCGTGAATGGTCGAGTCGCACAGGGTCAGCTTTGGCTAGTCTAATTTGCGAGGATCCTCGTGACGCAGCAGGATGGAACGTTGTTTAATGCTCTACGGTGGCTCAAGGAGATTTTGATTAATCGTTGTTTTTCGTGTCGGGGAAATTAAACTGGTGGCTTGAAGTCTAGAGGAACCGATTATTTTTATTCTGTTGGATGTTTGAATTTTTAAAAGCTGAAACTAGTGAAATTTTCTGCATTGGGCGGTTATTCAATCACAGACTATGAATTTAAAAAATATAATTCTCTTCGGTCAATTTTTTGTTACGTAAAGCACATTTTACTGTTCGGTCTTATAAAAACCAGACAGTTTTGTAATTTTTTGGTATTGACGGTCTGTGATTGAGTTACTGTAAAACGTAGAATATTTTAATTTTTCTCGTGCACTAAAATCGAAAAGAAATATTACTGTAATATATAAAGCAGCTTGGTTTGTAATTTTATGAAGGCCAAGTAATGAAATCACAAATTTTAGTGCCGCTACGTCATAAAATTTACATCTATTTAATGACCAAATATGTTAATGCAAACACAATGTATTACGACATTATGTTTCTTACAATTATAATCAAGCACAAAATTTATGTTCACGAAATTTTTTAATTAAATTAAATTAAATTAAATTAAATTCCCGAATAAACCTAAAATTCACCTCTTTCCGTTCACATTATACCATTATATAAGAAATTCAAAGATATCAAAACCGCGACGAAAATAAAAACCCATATCCATAAAAACGCAGCAGTGTTACATCACCACATACAACCGTATACAGATAGAGAAAAACCGAGTAAACGTGGCGTTACTCCAAATATCCGACTTCATCCGGCCCACATATAGCCGAAAACATAAAATGCCACATAAGCCTCGAATATACATACGAATAACACACGGGGCGTTTCGTTCGAAGGCCTCTGTGTCATGGTAATTTGACGTAACAAAAAGCGGGTCATCCACGTGCTTTGAAGTGTGCCGGGAAATAATATAACGTCCAACGTGTACCGGCGGGCATTGACTTTCGCCGAGAAGAAAAACGTATAGCTCCAGAAGCAAAACACGACGGGCGGCTTTATTCCTCTGTAATTGACAGCGAGACGCACACGAGCGCGCAATATTCCTCGCGCCGTTTTAGCCTTTTAATTCTCTGTTTCTTAGCCGGAGGCGGGTAAAAAGCTCGTGGCTCAAAAAAGCTTTATGCTAATTTCTACGGGAGGGAAGAATAACGTGTTTGCAAGAGACGCAAGGGGACGACATTATGAAAAGTCTCGACTTGACATAAGAATTCAGATTTTGAAGTCGGTAAGTTAAGCGAGGTTGGAGCGTATGAAGAGATACAAAATATTACACGAACATATATTCGATCAAAATTTGAAGCAAATTTCATCAAGCTTCTTCAACCCTAGCGTTGCATTAACTAAATCAAAGCTTGCGCAGCTCACCAAGCTAGAACCCCCCAACTTATGATTAAAATTCACCCGCGTTTCCGACATCGCACCATTACATCCTCTCCACCTCCACAACGTACACCCTTTCCCAAACTCATGCTTGCGAGACTGAATTAACGCTCCTACACACAAAGTCCCGCATTATTAAAGCAAACTCATAAAGCAGCCACGATTACTCGCCCCACAACCTCGATAGACTCAGACGCTATATGCTCGATCAATCCCCGCGCGGCGTTTACCTTATCACGGTGATTAAATAAAAGCTCGTCGCTCGGAGCCCCTTCTTATAAAATCCACGCGCACGAAACCCAAGGGTGCCGGAGAGAGAAACAGACACGACACTTTCCGCTTGCTCACCAGGAAAATCCGATCCACGTGCGTAAACATCTCTCGAGCTTAACCAAGGAAAAGGAGAGAGAGAGAGAGGGAAAGAGTCAATCAAAGCAACCGCTACGAGTCGTATTACTGGGGGTGTGTGTGTGTGTGTGTGTGTGTGTGTGTGTGTGTGTATGTGTGTGTGTGTGTGTGTGCGTGGCAAAAATTAACGAAGGACGTGACGAGCTACAAGTAAATACGGAAACTGCTTGTACGTAAAAATTCGGGGAAGGGATGGTGTATCAGGCGTATACGTGTGTGTGTGTTGTACATGCACGAGCGATAGAACACACGAGCCGATCAATTTTCGCTTGAGCTTTTCCGCGTACTGTTTTCTGGACATTTCGAGTTTTCTCACTCTTTCTCGCATATAGATACCCTTTCTATCGTGGACCGGAATTTTCATTGGGGAAACGTCGAGCCGGAGTCTGGATTAGTATTATCGATTAGGAGATAAGAGAAATTATGTCGCGTTCAAGAGCTGATAATTCTCGTGACGCTGCCACAGGGGAGGAGTCCGCAGTATGCTCCGCGTCGTTTTTCATTCGTTTCGCGTGTAGCAAACGGAGAAATTAAGTAAAATATACACGCTCGCAGCGCCAACTTCTAAAAACTACTCTACTATTTCGTTAGGGAAGAAGAAACTTAAATTCGTTATAAAATGAAAACGTCCCGGGAAATTGGCGATTTTCACGGTAATCAGGAAACATACAAAACTTTCGCCTTTTCTCTTTCTCTCCGTCGTTGTACAGTGTGTTGTGTAGGAAAGTTTGAAAGTGCGCATTTGAAAAAAATATACACACACCGAGCAAAAGTTCGCGGATAAAGTTTGGGCAGGCTAAGCACTTTTAAACATTAAAATTACCTGTCCAAACATCCGCCGTGCAATTATACTCGGATAATTGAAAGCCGAAAACTCATCCTGTAGTACACGCTGTATCTCGAAAGCTGTCAATCAATAAACTTCTCTTCTATATACTCTCCTCATCTTTATTCCCCAACAACAACTCACTCTATATCTCTTAATTCACCTGTCCTCGCAGGCATCTCTTCCCCCTTTTGTCCCCCCCCCCCCTACAGCACACATATATAGGTATACTCGTTTCCTTCCTCGCCGCATATTCTTCTCACGCTAAAACGTGCTTCCATATACTAATAAGCGCACGCCCGACGTGTGCACGTTAATGTATTCCATTATGGATGCGGTAAAGTAAGACGGAATGGCTCACGTATACACTCGCAGTTTGCAAATACACACACACAGGAGCTAGAGACAGAGAGAGATGTAGCTCTCAAGGCAAAAAGCGCGAGGATGCACAAAAAATGGATGGCACGATATTGAGCGCCGCTCGATGTTACATACAGTGTCGAAGCGCTGAGCCTTTCATTCCGTTGTGTGGCCGGTACTTTGGAGTCCTTCACTTTAATTTATGCCGAGTCTTTACTATTTTTAAGTCGCGGAAAACTAGCTCGCCGGAAAAGCTCGACCGTTGCTGTTTCTCTGTGTGCGATTCCTTCCTTGACGCGTCACGTATTTGCGCTGAGACTAATGCACCGGAGACGGCTTGTAGGCAATTTTAATGTTGTTCTTTCCGTGCTGGAATTCCACTTTGATGACTTTGTTACGGTGTCATGCAGATGAAGCCTCAAGGGATGATTTTCAACTGTGTCTCACTTTCGCATTGTTACGGAATATTGCGACAAGTATACATGCGTGAACAGAGTGTTCTGGTATATTACAATGTAAACTTATACTCGAAAAAACTTTTATCATTCTTCGCGTTGCCGCGAGTGCATTTCAAATTAAGAATCGCGTGCGCGCGACTTGCGAAACTTGCATTTTAATGCTGAAATTTTTTTCGAAACATGTATATGCAAACAATGAGGTAATGAAAATGGAAATGATGAAAATTTCTCGAAACCCGAGGAAAGCGTGTGCGTGAGTAAAAATAAAGCAGGATTCAGGTCAGCCGTACAAAATGTTTAGATGTGTATATGTACACGTTGAAACACAGTTTATTTATTTTTTATAACAAAATAAATACAGAAGATATTGATTTTCTAAACAAATTCAAATAAAATCCATCACACTTTTCAAATAACAGCCTGGGCAACAGAACCAAAGCTTTTATATCGAATTCAGTTGCATTGTCGCAAACTCAAAAGCGAAAAAATCGATAGTCCCCTCGACCTCGACCCTGTTTCAACGAGAGATGATAATCAACATTATTTGTTTGAGCAAATAAAACGCCAAAAGAGAAGCTAACGTCGCTCGTCGCTTCCTCCCTCTTAACTCTGCAGGTGATCGAGCACAAGCAGCAACCGGCGTTTTGATCGTCGAATTACAAGGGAAAAGCGACAAAGGAATATTGCTATTTTTGTGCATCGAGGGTCGATCGACACGATGATGCGCTGCGCGTCGCTGGATGAGCGGTTCGAGCTTAAAAAAAAAGTACCTCGACGTTGACGCTCCCTCGACGACGACCTGGCTTCTATTTAGCCACCTGCGGCCTCCGATTTTCCCTCGATGCTTTCCAATTTTTTCCCTTCTGGGTTGACATTTTTTTCCATGTTAATTCTGCCATTGAAGAGGGGGTGAGCTTGACTGTACGACGTTATTTTTCAATACGACATTGCCCTATTTAATTATACATTGATTGGTGGTTTGTATTCTTGACCGATATAATCTGCTCCATTTCGTAATAATAGTTCCCATTCAGTTGGAATCGATCGAGGGAACTAACATAGATAACACTCGAATTAAATACTTTTTTTGCTATCGAGAAAAAGGCAACCAACCAGTAACGAGTTATTGAAAACCGTTTATTCGTCGTAATATCATCGGAAAAAACAGCAACGATCCCTTTGCTCATACGTTATATACACTCCAGACATTAATTTTAGCTTAAGCTTTATTATCCATGTAATCCCGTACATAGATTAACCTGCCGATAGTTCAGATCAAACTTTCGACTTTGAGCTCCGACAACTAGTTTCGGAAATTTATCAGGCTTCGTTTCCTGGAATATGCATCATGTGTCCAACACTTCCCCAGCACATGTTCTACAAACTCTCCTTCGGATTAGCTCCGTCAATTATGACGCGTTTTTATCAACGCAAAAGCTAAAATCGCTATACGTTTCTCAGAACTTGTGTGCTGCACCATGTGTCCAACAATTCGCCAACTCACCATCAGCCTTCAAACTTCAAACGCTCCTGCTCATGTGCAAAAAGGTGAATCGATTAACGAAAACAAGCCAGAAAACTGGAAATAAAATCAAACGAAATGTGCATATTACTAAACAATAACGCGCAGAAGCCGATACATTCCAACAACACTCGCATTTCGATCATTATTATTATTAGCGCTGCATACCTCATTCCAAACTACTCTTCTCTTATGTTATGCTCCTATCGATACCTCTCTCTCTCTCTCTCCGTCTTGTCCTACTCCGCTCGTACACCTCGTTCACCCCTCGAACTTCCATGCCCTCCTCTCTCTCTCTCTCTCTCTCTCTCTCTCTCTCTCTACCCCGCTTTAACCCGCTTCTCCCTTCCAAGCAGCAGCGGAGCTTTCAAAGCTCTCTCGCACCCTTCTGGATACATATCGAAGAAGCAAGTGGAAGGGGCTGGTGTGTCGGAAAAGAGACTCGCGCATGCGCCAGCGTTCATCGGCTCTCACGACTCACCGAAGCAGTAATACGTGGGGTGCGTTGCCGAGCGGTTGCGACTGGCGTGCTTTCAGTTCTCTCTCAGTGTGTCTGGTCGGTCTGACGTATACTACTGCTGTACTACGAGCGCTACTCTCTATACTGTAGTAACGGTGTTTTCGTCGTATCTCTCGCTATGAAGGTACACATAACCTCGATGAGTCATGACGTTTCACGACTGACAACATCACCTGCAGTACTACTACTACTACTACTACTACTACTACTCGTACGTACATTACACGCCGTTTAAGCTCTGTCACGCAGTCGCTCGATGAGGTGCAGTTTGTTGTCGTCGCGGTCGTTCGCGGTGTTTTGGTTTGAGTACGTACTATTCTCGCCGGCGCGCTGGGTGAGGTTGGATTCTTTTCACTGGAGACGCTTTTCGAGGAAGGAGAAGGATTTTTCAATTGGAAAAAGGTATGTTTAAAGTAGTTTGTATGTTTGAAAATTTTTACATTGAGGTGACTTGTGGTTTATCATTATTTGATGTTTTAAGTATTTTCAAGTATGACAACAAAAAAGCTAATCAATATCTTCTTTTTCTGTATATATGAGATGACAAAGTATAAAAATTCAGTTGCTATAAATGTGACCATTTTTAATTAATTACGCAAGCTCGATAACAGACAACAAGATGAATTAATGATTGGTTGCCTCTCGAAATCGATTGAATTTCCACTTATTCGTTTCTATTTTTATTATTCCGCTCCACTGGATTTCGTAATTGAATTACGTAGTCGTTCAGACAGTTCGAATATCTTTTCATCTGCAGTCAGATACAGATAAATTGCATTACGTTGGAATCCATCTTTTACTTCGGCCATGTCAATATATTGTATAAAGAAGCTATAGGTATAGAGCACATAAAAACAATTCAACAGTTACAATTATGGTTAATACAAATACTTTTTTTATTATAAAAAATATTATGCTTAAGGCACCTTACATTTTACTAATCAGAAATTGGCTTCAACAAATACAAAAAATACTGAGCATGAGCAGCCCAAGCTGATCTAAACAAACGGCAGTTTTGGCATAGGAGACATACTGCTATATATGCAATTGACGCGAAGATTTCGATTGGGGGAATAGTAGGCCACCTATCTTTGCTGACCAGACATGGGCAGCGTTTTAATGGTGGGCGAAAATTCAGTTCAAAACTGCTTTGTTTTGCAATATATTGCATTGCGCGCTTTACACAAAAAGTAAATCATTTGAAAAACAAATAAAATGATTTTACATATTTTATAAGTATTTGAACGATACATATAGGAATAATAAATTAGTTTGGACAAAACTACGGGCATTTTTTTAGTTTTGAACGCAATAAAAATTTTAATGAAATTGTTGATCGAGATATTTTCATACTTTATTGAATAATATCATGACTGTTATAAATATCTGATCCACCTATAAAAAACTAAAATACTTTAGGAAAATTCTAACGTTACTCAAAACCTTGTAAATTTAATAGATCAAAGATTTGTCACAAACTGCGTTAAACATTCCTCGATAACTTCAATCACCTCAAGCAAAGCAAACGATTCTTCATTAAAAATTTTCATGACCAAATATCTAAAACCCCACGAACCCAAAAAGAAAAATCCAGCCCTTCAGCACCTTCCTGCACCTCATCCATCGAGAACCCACTCTCCACTTTCGGCGAATAATCGCTCACACGTACGAACATCGCAGCTAGTATACACAGTATATACCACATCGCATCGCTGAGCGATGTTCGCGACGGCTGTGTACCTCTCCAGGGTCCAGACAACGACGACGAATCCAGCGCGTGCCGCGAAAGACAAACGAGCAGATTACACGGGGGGTTGCGTCACGATATTCCCTTCCGCCACGGCACTGCTGCTGGGAAAGCTTCTCGGGAACACTCTCTTGACTGATAAGAGCCACTTGCGTCGTATTAGTTCAAAAGGTATATATTATTATTATATATAGCTATATAATCCCCCCCCCCTACTCCGTCACTTTTTAAAATAATATTTACCCGAAGATCGAGAGGTACATGGCAAGCTTGCTCTCACGTTGCTGAATTATACGCCAGCCGCGTGAATTATGAGATGAAATTGAGCGATTCGTCGACGAGGGGGAGTTTAAGCTAAAGACGGATTATTTGCGTGCGCACTGGGGTAGAAATTAGAAGCGGATAATTGATGGTAGTTTTATTTAAACGCGGTTCAGCGTTTGACCTAGATTCGTCGTGTTGTAAAGGTTTTTGTTGTTGTTGCTGTTGTTTTTGGTGTGAATTAATTTGTAAAATAGATGAAGATGTATTTCCAGTGGATGGTTGAGCGAGCGCTCGATTTGTCGGATTATACCGCGGCGTGACACTTTGATGACTGTAATTAGTCCTTACTCGTCTAGTCCTGATTGCACACGTAAACGGGGTTGTGATTATTCTGCTTGAATACTTTGGAGCTTTGCTGCTACTGAGGAGTGAGCAATTATACAGTCATTGCGGCTTATACTTTGCGAAATCAAAACGCGCTATTTTCAGTATCTTTCAAAGTTTTATTTTAATTCAATATTTACATCTTTGAGGTAAAAAGTAGAGCTTTGTATTATGATTGATTTTTGTTAGTGCAAAAAATCGTTCCAGATATACACTATATTATCGAGAAAGACGACGTCACATTTATTATAAATCACGATGCGCTCTGTACATATACATAGCCATAATCGGAAGTGCTTTAAACTTATGACTGATAAGCGGCAGCTGCGTCGGTGTAACGGAAGAGTAATTTCCGCTTTGGATATTCCGTTGAATCGATATTTCGATCTATAGGAATTAGATAAATTATGCGCGTATATTGTAATAGCTATAAGTGTCCATAAATCACGCATAACTTTACCACACTTTGACTCTAGTGCATATAGTTATGCGAAAGATCGTTAAACCATTTGTTCAAATAATTTACGACATCGAAACACTTTTTCCACATCTCTCGTGTTATAAAATCTCGAAAACACATGAAGAGAAAGCACTGTCATCAAAACTGTAATTTGTTTCTTACCATAAAATAAAACTGGCCAACCCTTTCTTCATCGCCGTATCGATTTCAGAGCTTTCGCAGCTTGCTGAGCTCGGCTTCTATCTTATACTCTTCCGTTCGTGGAATGAACGATGCTTTCTCGAAAGTGCTTTCCCGATCGGATCTTCTATATAATACTCCGTCGCTGAATCTCATGAAAAAGAATATTATTATCTCTCTCGCTCGCAAAATTAAAGCGCGGATTATCAATTCTGCCGTGTACGGGTCATATCCGCTTTTTACGCTCTTAATTGGCAATATAAATTCCACCATTGGTAAATACTCTCGCGGCGACGCCTAATTTCCAGGAGTCGAATGTATACCGCAGCTGCAGATGCGCTGACCCATCCGCTTCATCGAAACGAAATTTCATTTCCGCCGCGGCGAAGGAGGAGTTTTAATTTTGCTTCGACTTAGGGTTGGATACACGTGCACGAGGGGATGAAAATTAATTTCGTCGAAATGAATCTTTTTCTGACGCTACGGGAAAATTGCGGTGGCTTGTGATTTCGTGGAAAAATCTGTGGGTTATTCCAAAGTAAATTAAGCGTTGGGTGGCGTAGGCGTTTGATATTAAAGAAAAAAAATTGTCATTTTGAAACAAACAGTATTTGTCATTTGTACAGTATTTTGTCACCACCACAATTTTCAGCCCAAACTCCGCTCAGACATGCGTGTCAGTATAGCATCGCGTTGTAACACATCATTATATAACACAGCCAGACGCTGCTGCTGCTACTGATTAACGCCTGTTTGCGCGCGGCTTTGTTTGCTCGATAAAGCAGCGCGTTGCCCGTGGAAATTTTCGTCAACACGTCGGGCTCGTTACCGCTAAATTTTTTTGCGCCTTTGTGCAGTAGCAGCGAAGCAGGTATTTTGCCTTTTCGGCCGTAGTATTTGCGAATTTATTCGACCTTTTTTCCTCGTAAATACCTTTGCTGTGCATTTGGTGAACTATTTGTGGATTTGGGGGAATGGGGTGTGCTGGAGGTTTACGTCGTACGTGTGGGTACGTAAATATAGGAAAAAAGCTAGACTGGGCTGCAGAGAGGTAATGGGGGAGATAAATACGTTTTAGTTGTAGAGGATTTAAATGTAGATTAAACCGAAATCGTTGTAATGTGGGGTCAATTAAAGATCCAAAATTAGATTTTATTTCTGCAGTGAATATTGCTGTAGTATTTTTCATTACAATATAAATTTAATTTTAGCAAATGATCGAATTTTGCTGACAAGTTTCAAAGTGAAAAATGTTCGGATATAATGTTATAGAATAATTTGTGTATGCGTGTATTTATTTGTTATTCTGCATACCCGAATAATCATTAACATTTTGACGGTACGTGGAATTTAATTTTCAACGTATTTACAATTTGTACATAATTTAAACAATAATTTTGCTCTGGGTGAGAGTACAATAATATTCAATATTTATTTTCGTACGTAAATTTCCACGCGCAGGCAATAAGCCCCGGGCACTGCAGCTATAAACCAAAATTATTCGTGCAGCGAACTTTGTTTTGGGTAAAGCACTCGAACTTTGGGGTTGGACGTTTCCTAAACGCAAAATATAGCAAACAACTAAAATCAAGTAATTGTTAAAATATTGCATTAATCACCATTAATAACCTAACATTGTTCAACACGAAATGGTGATTACTGACATAATGTTTGTACTAGAAGCTTAAAGCTCTAATGTTATACAAGACGCGACAACCAAAATCGCGTTATCGCGACACTGGATTACAAAGTTGCCGCAAGAAAAATAAGAGGATTAATAAGATAACGATCTACTATATGTTCTTACACACTTGTAAAAGTGTATAAGTATATATTCTTTCTCCCCTCCGAATAAAGTTCCAAAAGTTCCGCAGCACTTTTAATCTCTACTCAAATTATTACTCCTCCAAAAGAGTATAACTAATCGTCAGCATCTCGCTCTCCATTTAAAGAGATTCCCCAAGTAGGATTGGATTTCGTTCGGACAAAACTCCTCGAGCAATTCAACTCTCAAGACTTTGCCTATATACTATAATCAGTTAAATTTTTAATTAAAAATCAGTAATCGTACTTTTCGCATCCTTTAACACAGTTGTAATGAATACCCAAACTTTAGGCACCACGACTAGTTTCAAATTTTCTCATCCCTTCAGGTATACGAATCAAAGAACTGGAAACGGTTGTCGATAAAGCAAGATTTTCCCCTCTGCACGCATATGCCACAGCAGCTGCACGCACGCATTCGTGCAACGATTGGCTGGTCGAAGAGCCAGTGTACGAGAGGATTTTACCGCCTGCTAGCCTTTATAGCTTGAAACGTTCACCCCGTTGCGCGGCGCTACTGCCGCTCGCGGAATTGGGTCGGCAAAAGGTTACTGTCCCGCTTTTCCCGACGACGCGCGACTACGACGTCAACGCGCGCGCGCGCGCGCAAGCCCGTATTCAACTCTTCCTCTCTCTCTCTCTCTCTCTCTCTCTCTCTCTCTCTCTCTCTCTCTCTCTCTCTCCCTACTCGGCGCTTTTTCCCCCCACGGCAGCTGTGTGTAGGTAGTAGTCCTCTGCTCTGATAATAAAGGGTCGCGCGTTTTCATGATTTTTCTCTACTGTGCTCCTTTTCTCGATCCACTTGGCCGAGCTTTGTCTGGCTTTGTGCATAAGTCGAGTTGCCGTTGTTGTTGTTGATAACGCGTGGTGATGTTAAAGTCTTTCGCTTTGGTGGGTATATAGGTGGGTATACATGTAGCGGAGGCTAATTAGATTTCACGGGATTCGTCGAGTGCACGGCATTGATTTACGAGAGCGAGACTAATTGCCGAACTTGGAAATCGCCACTGCGATAATGGCTGGAAGCGCTTAGCAACAGTGAGGCGCAGAGCTTTTTAATTGATATAGATTTTTGTCGGGGGCCATATGCGCCGAGCAATGAAAAATGCTTTTTGGGGAAATGTGAGAGCTTGATGCTGATGCCTGCGCTTTTAGAATGATTTAGTAGGTTGTTATACTTGGTGCGATTATTGTTTTTGAAACATTCATTCACTCTTTTGTAACGAGCCAGCTAGCCATTAATTATATTCAATGATCTTTTAATCTTGAACGGTATAATTTAATTAATTATATTCGCAATAACTCTGATAAACGAGCTCGAACGTCACGAGGCCATAATAATTTGAACCAGCGTATAATTTAGTCGTAAATCATAATTCATAATCCATCCACTCACCAAATTACAATATTATAATACTGTATATACAAAACAAAAACTCCTCAATGTATCACACAATTTGTAACTGCGCGATAGTTCAACGCCTCACCCAACGCAACACCGACAAACAATAGAAATTCAAGCTTCCTCTCATCCCACCCCTACATCCAAAACTCCACCAAACTAATAATTTTTCGTCTCTTCCATCCACCCGTCGTTCCTACGCCTCCTCCAAAACCAGTTTTCGTTCGTAAAACAAAGCCGAGCTGGCAAAGTTCGCAACGCATATTCGCGCCAGGAAAAGAATAGCTTTCCGCCATCTAGGTATCAGTCATTGTCGGGAGAGATCCACCAGCAAACTGCGCCAATTGCCACGGCCTCGTGCGATTATGATGCTATGCCGAGTTCCAGGTTACTACGTCGCAGACAAGCGTTCGCAGCTTATTTTTCCAGTTATGCGCGATGTGTACGTGAGTCTACAGTTGTGTGCAGTTTCGAGTGGTATTTTCTTTTTCCGTGATTGTATATCTTGAGCCAGGGGTATAGGTGTATTGGAAAGGCGAAAGTGGCACAGCTTATTGTTGCGCGGCGGGGGCTGTAGTATTGAATTTTCTGGTTGGGAAGGAAAATATTTTCATCGAAAAGTTCTTCTCGGCTACTCTCGAGTTGAGAACCTGATTGAATTTGCATCCTGCTGCTGTTGTTATCGATGATGCTTGATGTTGGTTTTTTCGTGATTAACTGACGTACTAGAAAGCTTGGCGAAGGTACTTGATAAAGTTGTAGTAAATCGCTCTATTGGAGAAATCTGTAATATCCAGATGGATTTAAAAATATCAAATGAGGATTTACTATTTTTACTGGGAAATATGGAAATGTTGGATTCGATCATGGAATATGAAAATAGACAGGGCTGAAACTAGGTCAGATTCGAATGAGGTACTCGAATTGTCATTCTTTGGAAGGAAATCTAATTACCTTATTTATCAATCTCTCCCAGTGTTTCTCGTTACAAGAATAATGGTCGTAGAATTCTGCGAATAAAACGATGCTTGCTTCCAGAATAGTGATTGTATCTGGATTTTTCAAGTTATTCTTTGCATGACATTATTTTGAGTTAGACGACATAGTAAAAACTTTATCCAATTAACCATCAAATGTTTTTACTAGCTACACTTGTAATTCCAACTAGTAATAGAAGATAACCAACTCGACGCAAAAGAAACACTTTCTCCTCGAAAACCTGTCTTTGCTCTCTCGTCCTCTTCTCTGCAAATATTGACACAATTTATGTCTTCCATCTTCCATCAAACTCGAATTACAACAAATTATTTTTCGGTCCTCTCATCTCGTCTTTCCCATCGTACCATAACTCGCTCATTTCGCTTCGTCCTTGGCTGATCCTTGACTTGTTGATTCGCCGTTACTCGGATATACAATATTCTATGTCATTTTGCGTTTATCGATTCCCATCAAATACGTACATCTACACAGCGGTGGCTCGTTCGTTATGTTTTTTTCGCTTTACTCCCAACTGACTCTCTATCTGTCCGAGCGCACTCCAGCCGTTCAATCATAATGTGCTGGGACTATTATGATCGACGACTGGCCATTCGTCGCGTTCGCCGCCAATATAGATGCGGTTTATGAAAATTGCTGTGCTATATTAATCGAGGCTCAGATCCATCGTTGCAATATTGCCCTCGTCGTTTTTTTTTTTCAGACGATCGCGTTGAAGTTTCTTTGCGAGCTTTTTGCAAGAGATAACCGTAGCATACAAGTGTATAAGGATAAAGTTTATGATCACGATTTTTATGATCATCCATGGCCAGTATTTATTTAAACATGAAGAAGTACGTCAAACGATATTCGCCGTTAAGAATAAGCCTCCTACTAAAGATTTTCTAGATAAAAATATTGGCTCAAAGAGGTTCATTTGATGAAAATATTATTTGGTGGTTCGAAAGCTCATTTGAAACGAAAGCTTTACCTCTAAGATAGCATTTTTCCGGACTTGTGAGTACTCTTTGCAATTAGCTGTGATTGAACTCTATACTTAATTAGCTCCTGCCTTTTAGAAAATTGAATTTAATCTGTCTCGAATCATTCAAGTTAATATATTAAAACTCTTATGCGGACTATACATTGATTTCTGTTCGAGATAGCGAATGTCCTTTGAGAGAAAATATTATTAAATCACGTCAAGTAATTCAATTTTATAGAAACAAACTTATTCAAGTTTTCGCAAGAATACATAAAGTTGTGATAGTAACTCTCTTGATTTAAATTGAAATTAACGCGGTAAAAGAGCGGTATGTATAACTATGATTATTTACAATAACTCGCAACCAGTAGCTCACCACTAGCTTTTTTCCATCGAAAAAGCGATGTCCCGAACACAAAGTAGCGAAAATGAAATTGGGACGAACCGATAAAAGTGTATATGTACGGTCGCGACGGACCACTGCTTTCATCGGTGAGAGGGTGAAGAGGAGAGGAGAGATGAGGAGGGGGAGAGGGAGAGAGGATGGAGAAGACAGATGAGAGAGAGAGAGAGAGAGAGAGAGAGAGAGAGATAGAGAGAGCTAGTGCGTGCTGCCTTTGTGAAATAACGCGATTCAATTTTTCGACGACCTTCGCGTGTTTTTGCAGACACGGAAGAAAGGAGACCTGTGGCAGCGGCTACTCTCACTCGACGTTGCGCGCCACTAATTTCTCGATGAAATACGTGGCAGAGGATGGTCTGGCTGCTGTTACTGCGTTACCCATATAGGTTGACGCTGCTATGGGGAACGAACAGTTTTTGTTTGAAAGCTTTGCTGCTATGGTTTTTGCGCTTGGGAATTTACTTGAGTTACTCGTGAATTAAAGAATTTGAACATTGATGATTTTT
The DNA here is from genome assembly GCA_012977825.3 of Pteromalus puparum. Taxonomy (NCBI): domain Eukaryota; kingdom Metazoa; phylum Arthropoda; class Insecta; order Hymenoptera; family Pteromalidae; genus Pteromalus; species Pteromalus puparum. Next base: position 9,585,409 of record CM053170.1, on the reverse strand, counting down.
TATGAATGGATTATTATAAGTTGTACTTTGACGTTTATCACTCGCATACACTACAATAATATATTTATACATTTCTGAATTTTTTAATATAATTATTATTCTTTCTCTGTTGCAGGTGAGTTGAATGTTAACCCTTATGTTGCCGTATCTTTATGATATGTAAGTGTAAATTACAACACAGCAATAAATATTAAATGAAGATGCATACGTATACAGTAAAATTAAGTAGTTATAGCATGAGCAACTCAAGCAAGCGCATTAAAAGGTAGTTTTGGTATAGGTGACAGACTTTTATATCTGTACTCGACGCGCAGACTTTGATGAGGAAAACGGAAAAGTGCCTAAGCGCTACCTATATTCGCTAGTCAGAGACATGGACAAATTAAGTAGTGGGGAAAGGACCAGTTCAAATCTGTTTTGTCTTTGTGAATTTATTTTTATTTTTCATTCAGTACTATTTTAAAAAATATTCAAAGATCTAGAATCCTCTCTTAAAAAAGTGATGTGAAGCATTTAATTGATGTCCAATTGCCTGGTACAAGAATTAAGGAACGCGAATTAGAAACGCAACATAACCTACAAACGCTTTGAACTGTTAATACTCAGCAGGCGGCAAAATTTAAAATCGTTCTGGAAAGATATAATTGATGGTATAATATGAGGTACGGGAAGCGCACTTAGATTTCCTAGTCAATTAAAAATTCTCTTTTGCGCCAAGCAAGTAACTTCTCGAGTTTAACTGATGTTCAACCACACTCAAGTCCATGTTGCTTATGCGACTAGAAACCATCTTAAAGTTCGTCCCCAGAAGTTAGTCCACACGTTGCATATTCACTAAACGCTGTCCTCTCTGATTACCATCTAATTCAGTCGATGGAGCACACGTTGAGAGACAGATACTTTAAACCAGCACAAGGTGTACGAAATTCGTCCATAATACATTGACACATTTAATTGAATAATCTACGAATATTGCGATACATGATAAAGTGTTGTGATACATTGAATACAACATCACACCTTAGACAGTAAAAAAAATAATAGAGTAGAAATTACATAACGAAGTACCAGCTCAAATTCCAGTCTTAATTTCCGGTCGAGCTGCCTTTCCCGCACCCATCCCGTTACTCTCTCCCATGCATCCTCGCGTGAGGAAAATGAGTTCCAGACTCGAAGAATGAAATTCGCGCTTGAAAGACTGTGGCCAGATCTAATTCTCCATCTATTCCACGTCTTTTTTCTCTCCTCGCCGACTAACTTGGCGTGAAATTAAAAGACCATAATTTAGCTCGAGGGGAGATGAACACGAGTTTTCGGTGATATGTTTCGATGAGCCAGACATCGCTTGTGAATTGCCGATGGGTTAAAACAACAGCTGGAATTTGTAACGGCGTAGAGGCTATGCGCGACGATCTAGACACGCGAACGTTCGATTACGTGTATAGAGCTTCTCGTGCGCTGATGTCTGGATCTTGATCTTGTGTATTGTGTGTATTACACGCTGGACAAAATGATATTTTAGTTTCTTTTTAACGGAGTATTTATTATGTCGTTTGGATCGGAATTTCCAGTTTGAACCGTATACAGTTAGTTGTTGCTGGTTTTTGATTGGCCAATCGCACAGAGGCTGTATACGCGTTTGTGGATTTGGTATCTTCCATTTATCTAATTGCGACCGTTTACAAAAATGTGTATAGATTTTAGAATTCTGATAATAACGACGATGGTATTGAAACGTTGTAAATTTTAACTGGAAAATATCAAAGCGAGAAACTAATTTCTGTGCTAGATTCACGAACCACTCCCGCAATTAAGAACTTTGCAGAGTTACAAGGCCATAATTAAACAAACAAATGGAAACTCAAAAAATACGATGAATATTTTTTGCTTTCATTATTTCAACTAACTTTTTGTAATCAAAGAATCAGAGTCAAGATAATAAATCTCAACATTTTAAATCTTAACATCCAACCATCAACATCTCTATACTTTACTTATCCGATCCATATAGTACGTATCACCGACGTTCGCTCGGTCCCTTTTTGTCGTAATTAACGAGCAGCCTGCCGTCGAATGAAATTGTCTTTTTCACGGAAGCGTACACCGCGAGGCTCGTAAACTTCGCGTACCGACATGCACAGAGGCAGAGCAAAAAGAAGATTGAATTGCGGGGACGAGTCGCGAGTCTTCTGGTTTGGCTTGGAAATGCTTATTTGATTAAACCTGTGTGCTCGCTCGTTTCACGTTTTCGTGCTGAAGGCGTGTCGTTGGTTTACTTTTTGACGACGTTCTTTTGCTACAGCGGAATGTTTGGGTAGTTTGTTTGGTTTAGGAAATTCGCTTGATTATATGAATAATTTCGTGATTATATTTGAATATACTATTAAATTATTATTTTGAGCTTGATGAAAATAGTGGATTTTATTTTATTTACTTACTCTGATTTTTCATGTATATACACAAGTGGTAACGGACTTGATGCGTCAGACACCAAAGCGAGGGAGTAAATTGAATTTAACCCAGAAATCATTTTAAGTACAATTTTTATCTCTAGAATATCTTTACTCTTCTTGTATGCATACTTCTAAGCGCGTAAGTTTTTTCGCAAATATAAAACAACTTATTTTAGTAAATCAAGTTAACATCGTCCTTCCAAAAATAAGATTTTCAAAAACATCAACGCCCAGCTCCACACGTCAGTCGATTTCTCGGTGCAAGAAACCGTATAGAATTATCCGCTTCATGTCAGAGTGTGGGAAATAAGCATACATTACTGTCAGCCGGTAAACATCTTGAATTCACTTAAATATTCTTCGACGCAGTTGCCTCCCTACGCTATAGCGCACTTTTCCATGAGGGAGCAAGGCATCAGCCATGTGACAGGCCACGAGCGTCCGTCGCTTTTATCATATGCATTATTCCTCAGGTGCATTCAATACTAATGTGAAATGTGAGCGAAAGGTGTATACCCGGCGCAGTTGAAAGAAAACTCGAAAATAATGCACGCAGTAGGTGACGTTGAATATACTGGAGATCGATTTCGATTGTAAAAATATTATTACTGAAAGAATGATATTCCTTTATGCATAACAAATTTTCTTGAAAAGCTTTCTGTATAGAAAATGTGTGTAGGCACTCTGAATGATTAAAAACCGGTAAAAGTCGAATTCAAATCCTAAGAACGCAACTAAACTATACGGTTTAATAAAACTCTGCCACCATCAGCGCCGAGCATCAAGCAAACTCAAAACAAAGGCCGTCTCTACTGCATCAAACCTCCAAAGCTGCGTGTAACACATAGAGGCAAAATCAGCCGTTAGTCGAAAACGTGTTTGCCTTCGAGGCAAACTGCTGGTGCCGACGATCGAACTTCTCTCTCTGCCTACTCGTAGGACTTCGATTACAAGCTCGTGCGCGTTACAGGCGCCGACGCTAACTGTCAAGTTCGTTAGGCTCACGTACATAGCATGCAAAGTGCATTCTGCAATTTTGATAGTTTGCGCTAGCTGTACTTTCTCGGTTTCTCTCTTCGGTTATCGGTTTCCGGTATACGCGACACTCGGTCACGGCTTCTTCGCGCTTGGAATAGGAGTAAGAGAGAGGGAGAGAGAGAGAGAGAGAGAGAGAAGCTATATAACTTGGATCTTTTGAGTTTGCTTCGGGGGGTTGGACTCGATGGCGTGGAATGAATGCATTGATGGCGATCAAAAGCAAGATATGCGTGCGAGAGCGATGCTTGTTTCAATTGGATAAGTTTATCCATGGAGCGATAGCATTGATATTTGTGGGGCTTGGTCGGTTGTAGGTACTTTGCTGTAATGGTTAAAGTGTTATTTTGCAAAGTAATGTAACTGGATGCATTTATAGTCGAAATCCATCTTGTAATGCACGAGCTAATCCGTCATGTGAGTTACGGGAGATGTGAAAACGTTTCTTTATTTCAACAACGTTATTTTCAGAAATTTCAAGAAATTGTCTTCAAACTGAATTCAGTCACTATATTGTAGGAAAGACACGCTGTGCGCTTTTAAAACTAACTGCAAACTGCGCGCTTTACCAAGTTAGTATTATTCCTGGAAGTATAATCAATGGCCTGTCTCTTCGAATTAAAATACACATTAGCGAACTTTAGAAATCGAAACGAGAAACGATTTTTCATCAAGAAAAGTTTGCCAGCGATGCGATCGCCTTCCTCGCTTCTTCATACTACTTCTTCCTTTTTCCTCGGCGCGTCTAGCCAGCACTTTCTAAGGCATCGGCAACGCGCCTCGCAGGAAATTAAGCAATTAAACTCGTCTCATCGCACCTATTGATGCCAGAAACATCCGTTTCCGGTATGTAGGTTGTATCGATTGCAGTGTAGTATATACTATGTATACCTATATGGATAAGAATCAAAGAGAACGAGGTTACTTTATTCTTCTGTACTTATTATCCGCTTTTCGTTTCTTTATTCGATACGTGCAATTTTCTCTTCTGGAGTGAAGGCTTTTTTTACAAAATCCATTTCATTAATGTAATAATTGTTGAAACCCGCAAACGTTGAGAAGTTTTGGTAGAGAAATCGTTTGCTTTAATTTAGATTACTATGGATTGTTGACCGTTCAATTCTATTTCTGCAAAAGCTGCCCACCAAAATACAACCAGCACTGCGTAAGCAAATGAACTATTACCTACCCTCTCGAAACTCGTTACCATAATAGGCCAACCGCATCCTAATACCAATCTTCATCGTGCCTCTTCGCTTCACCAATAAGCAAACCCGTCACGTTCACCACTCCCTACAGCAGCACCAACCCTGTTTTATTTTCTTCCGCACACGCAACGCAGAATCCGCAAATTGATACGTCGGACAATTGGAAAGAAAAAGAAAGCCACAACCAAGAGAGCAAGACTGAGACGAAGGGGAGGAATTCGCTTGCTTCGGAATTTCTTGACTGGCCAAGGATTGATCCGAATGATTCCCCGTAGAATCGCAGCCTCTCTGCGTGTGCGATTCCCCCTTTTTTACGCGAGGGTGATGCTTGCACGCGGCGCAAATGAGCTTGATTTGTTGCGTGGTTACCTCGGGATCGACTGTCTCTACGTTTCCCTCTTTATCACGGGGCGTATCAATCCGCTATACTAGCGCTACTTCTGCCTCATTGGTGCGCGTCTTGCTCTCGTTGTTCTGTTTCCGTGAGTTTGTGTCATTGGGTGAAAGAGAGAGAAGTCACTTTGGGGAAGAGAAACAAAGTAGTAAATGGAATGTGACAGGATTTGTGCGAGAAGTTTGTATGGGATTTTCAACCCTGAGGGAGCTGAATAGTCGAGTTGTATGTTTTAACTCTCGTCTGGTCTTGTTGCAGTGGAATTTTAATTTGTATGAGTATAGTAAGATTTTTGGTAAGAAAGTAAATTAGTTGTATTGCGTAAGTTGTCTAAGAATTATTTCTACTACATACACATAGGATAATATAACAATTGATTGATGAATTAAATTTTTAACGAAGTTAAAATATACGAGGCCTCTGAAAAACAATTTCGTTTTAATATTTTCCGAAACGTCTTTGTCTTCCTCGCAAAAGGACGGAGAGGATAACGGCTTGTCACTTCATCCTATCATCAAACTTGACTCTCGGTCCTGTGATTTAATGATGCGAGCCTGTACCCCCGAGTGAGTCCATCAAATTTTAATGACTCGCCTCGTGATACTTGTCGAATCTCGAAAAGTTTTTCGCTTTCAAGAATCTTCGTGGCCTGCTTTGAAACTGAACCTGCTCTCGAACGGTGTCTTCGCGATTCCACGTGCCTAACTATACGGCACACAAGACAAGTTGGAGAAGAGACATCTCAGAGGCTTGCTTTCTTGCATAAATACATAAACTCGGCGAAAGTTCAATTTTTTACCGTATTCTCATTTTGCTACGCTCCGAGTGAACTCAAGAGCTGGTTCATATTTATGTTATGGACCTCGTAATAATTTTTCTGAAAATTTTACTGCGCACAAAGGCAATATATATATCCAATATTGGAACTCCAGCTAGTAATTTCGAAAATCTGAGACGTGACCTAGTTCGTTTGATATCATCGCATCTCGTTCAATCTTGAAAAAAGTTTGATGAAAAGCACGTTTATTAAAAATGTTTTCCAAGAAACAAATTAATAAGAAATCCACAGCTAAATTAATGCATCGACGAAAAACATGAACAGGGGCTTTCAAAGTTAATGAAAAGAATCTTCAAAAATCAACGTTTGCATGATTCTCCAAAAATCCGTCCACTTCGTTCATGCAATATGCAGACGTACAAAAAATTCGCTCATCCTTGGCTCCACTCATCCAGAACCGCTTAAATCCATCGTATTTCGCTAAAGACTAGCTCTCCGAGCGAAAAAAAGAACCTGTGGAAAAAACCCAGTCCCACCGCCCTTAAATAAGAGAAGACCCGGGCGGCATCAGCGAGGTATAAAAGAGCGACTCTGCGAATTCATCCCCTGGCCTCCATTCGCGATCGAGCTCCACTGACTCTGCGATTAAAGCTGAGCGGAAAATTCGTCGTATATTGTGTGTGTGTGTATATATAGTAGTCTACAGACAGGATCGAAGAATATACACTCGGCTACTTTCGGCTGTATACAGTCCCCTCCGCACTTGCTCAGGTGTATACACTCCTCTCCCCGCTCGACCGATATATGTACCATTGACATTTGTATCGTCTAATTGAGGACGAAGACTCTCATTCTCTGTCTTTCTCTCCCTTCGAGCTTCTACTCGGGCTGATCGATCCATCTGGCGCACAGCGAACTTGTCCACTCCCCCCCCCCCCACCACTTCTCGACTTGTCTCTTCTTCTCACCGAATCTGTGTGTGTGTCGCGTACTTGCCTTTTGTGTGTGTGTGTGTGTGTGCTGGGAAAAAGTGAATGTGAAGGTCTGCAATAGCTGTATAGATATTGTTCGAAATATAGACTGCAAATGGACATTGCCAAATTGATGTGTCACGTCGCGTGACTGGCGCTAACTTTTGACGCGGAGTATAAGCTAAAAGAGCGTATATAGATGTTGGCTGGAGATACTGCTCGCGTATTTGTTTTAAAGGGTATAATTTCGTAGACAGTTGCATGTGAATATCTATTTGGAGTAATTAATTTTTATAAATATCAGCGTTTACTTTTATGATAACACTATGCACGTAATTACATCTAAAATGATAGCGTTGGAATAGATTATCAAAATCCATAGTCTCTTAAACTTGATTATTAGCGAGAACAATGGGTAATTATCCATCGTGAAATGAGCTCCGCCAATCAAAGCGCTATTAAAGCTTGAGACACATAGAAAATAGATAATTATTCTTCCTTTTTAATCTTCTTGACATTCCATACTTCAACGTTATGCGCCTATTGTTTTTTTTTTCTCTCTTGTCAGACTCGATAGCACATACATGTACTTCGAATTTTCTTTGACCTACGCTTGATTTCTTTCTTTTGTACTCCCTGCTTTTGGGATTATCGAAGAGATGGCTGTGGGTGAATGGATATAAAGGATGAACTCTCCCGGAGAATTCCTCGGGGGATTTGCTCGTCGATGAGTGGAAATATTTGATTTTTTATTTCTTTTTCTACATATGTGAGATGTGAAAGTAATCCGCATAGCCTTGGGTAATATCGTGTTCTGATAAATAAATTCGGTCTTAATCAGTGAGCTCTAGAGGGTGAAAATTAAAGGGTACTCTAATTGATTTGACAACCCTTTTTTACAAAAGAAAGTTAATTGATTAATGTGAGAAAGTATAGTTTCTTAGAACTTGCATTTTGGACGTAAAACCATCGATCGATTAAAGAGAAGTAAGTAGAGAGTGGCTAAGTCGATTTCGAACTTGAAGGGCTGAAAGGGTTTTAGTCGTAAAAAAAGAATTTAAAATCAGGTCGGCGGAAACTTCTTTTTGTGTCCTTTATAAGACTATGCTAATAAAAAAGGTTACAGTTTTAACTGCAGAACGAAGAATCTTTTTATAAAAGCTAAAAAAACTCCGTGGCTTTTTTCCTCTATTCATATACGCCTGCACGCTAAAATAAGCCTTTTGGCGGCCCTTGTAATCACTATCTTCTCAAGCATACAACGCAATCACCATGTATACTAAACGAAAAACTTGTTTGGCCAAAGTTCCCTGAAAAATCGTCGTACGAACGGTAGATGTGCTCGATTATGTGCGCGAGATTTGATCAGTTCCGTTCTGTCAGTGCTAAACTTTCTCGTCTCTATATAGAGCGTGTACTACACAACGAAGGACTCGTTTACTGGAAGACTTCGTTTTTCGCGACCCCTCGGGACTCAATTCACCGAAATCGAAGTGACTCGTGGAAATCGAAATGTGCGTTAAATCAGACGAGAACTAGATGTCGGCCTACGAGCAGCAGCAGAAGATGTGGAATGATAGGAAGAGCGTAGGAGCGAGAGAAGTGTTACACTGAAATAAATCAGGTTGAGAAGCTGATAGACTAGCATATATGCGCAAGGACTTCTGATGATGAACAAATTAAACGTTATTTATAGTTCGGTTTACGATAATTCCGCTCGTCTATCTCTTCTCGTAAAGGTTCGATTTTGTTCAGGATGACTAGATTTAATCAATTACGGGTGTAAAATCTACGAAAGGATCGATAACTGCACATGTTGAATTTTCTGCTTTATCTATTCTATTACGCTTGTTTCTTCGCGCAATATCAAAATCAATGTGGGTTGATAAACGATAAGGCAATTTTTCACCTGATATTGCTCTGCTATAACGGCCTGTTATAACACCGCGATACTATCGCTCGTGCATTTTATTTTATGAATTTTTTCACTTCGTGTTTTTTCATACAGTACTGCAGATAAAGTGATGCTCATCGAACCTTTTATAAAAATGGTTAAGCTTGTGGTAACAGAGGTAGAATGTAGTGCCCACAACATTCTGTAATCTAAATATTTCGGAAACTTGTAGTTATGAAGTAGCTGCTCGGTTTGGATAACACTAGAGTATAATATGATGTGTATTTTGTAGTAAATCAATGACCACCTTGATAAAAAAATAACATCAGCTATTATCACATTTAATATTTTCGATATTTAAAATTAGACGTGATACTCTATTTAGCTACTCGTATAAACTGCATTTAAATCATAATATTTTCATGCCTCAAGCTTGCGTCTGAGATTATTTCGCAAAAGATACGTTCAAACTTCGGATTCCATGCATTTTTGAATCTGCTTTGCATTTTTACGGCCACTTGAAATTCAATGCTGCAAAGTAATGCACACAACCACACTGTAAATCATGTGTTTTTATCGCGAAGCTTCAAACATTCAACGAATAATGAATCTTACCTAAATATTACGCATTAATTAAATTAATCCAACGTGTCATTACAGCCAAATCATCGTCTTTTCTCACGCACCATCCAAATCCATCATTATTACTCCATTACATCGATAACAGAAAATTAATACTTTTCATATAAGTCTACTATAATCATCCACCTATCCAAAAATTGCATAAACACTAAACCACAACAAAGCCCTTATACGCATTATCACAGCTGAATCAGTCACACCGCAATTGTTGTCATCCCTTTTCTGCAGGGGATAATTGGCCGTTTTGAGGGATGATTAAGCTTCCGGCGATTACCCCAGCGTCCGCAGTGTGATATATATATATATATATATATATATATATATACACGGTAGTGCACTTTACGCTATACACGCTGCGACTAAGCGTAACGATAATTGATCATTTAGCGGCATGCACGCGCGCGTTAAGAAAATACATACACTCACGCGCTGCACATACTCGCAGCTTTCTCTCGCGTGTCTCATGCAACGCTCAGGATTTAAATCCTTCGAGTTTATACGCTCTGAGAGGGCAGTGTATGAGGTGCACGTGCGAGCCAACCGCATTATTAAAGCGAATCTTGTTGTAAACCTGCACAACTCGTGGGAAAGCTGAGAATCGGAGTCTGATGGCGTTAATTGCTGCCGAGGGTTTATTATTGTCGTTTGCGAGCTTTCACTTATTGTTGTTGTTGTTTTTTTTGTCTGAGAGGCCTTTAGTCTTGATTTTTGTAATTGCTATTTGTAGTGTTATTTTGTCGTTTGATTTTCACGCTCCAAATGACGTTTATTCGTTTATTGTATTGTACGTCGAATGAAAGAATTCTTGTTTACATTGAACGTTTCCTGCACTTTGAAAAATAGAATCAGACGTGAATTTGAACAAAAAGAAAATGTACTCGATAATTAAAGTATTGAGAACAATGTAAAAGTTCAGGCGGGAAAAAAGTCAAACATTTTCAAGTTTGCTCGATCAACTCAGTAATTTTACAACGAGGCGAGAAGTAATCACGAGTTTAACGACTCTGGCGCTTGGTATCACGTTCCCTCGTTACGTGACGCTGTATAGCTGAGAAATTATCAAAGAACAGAAACAAGTTTCTTTTATGTACTACCTAGTCTGGAAAAAAGTACGTGCAGTACACGTCCGAAGAAATATAACATGATTTCCGTGAAAAACCAATATGACGATGCTTTTCTACTTTCGATATAATTACTTAATAATCTTAATTTCAAACTTCAAATGCAATATACGCAAGAGCTTTTGAATTTATCGAGCGTAGCTGACAAAAAATCAGCAATTACCAACCACTTATGCAAATGGATTTCACTGTGCGATGGCATAATTAGCGGAATGATTTAGGCCACCAGAAAAGCTACTCCAACCTTAGAATAATTCATGAAAATTTATAATTTAAGCATCTCTATCGATCCGGCTTGTCCAATCAAGCTCGAACGCGCGCGAGCCCTTTTAATATTTAGAACGCGAAAATATATTAAATCATTTATCAATATTAATAATCCAAAAAAGCTATGGGAAGTCATTAATAGTAAAATCGGAAACAAGAAATCCAGAGAAACCATAAATCATGTAAAAATTAGTGATAGGAAAGTAACTGATAAAACAGAAATTGCGAATAATATGAACAGTTTTTTCTGTGAAATAGGTCGAGAGTTAAGTGTACGAATTGAAAAACCGGATAATGTGGAACTCAAACTACCGGCGATAAACCCTATTACAATTTTCATTAATCCAACGAACACGAGTGAGGTAATATCTGTAATCAATGCATTAAAAATTAGAAGTGGTGGAGTTGACAATATCAACTCCAAAACCTTGAAATTAATTAAGTAACTATATAGCTGAAACAATCACTTATATTATAAACCTAAGCATTGAAACAGGTATATGGCCTAATGCACTCAAGAAGGCTGAAATTGTCCCAGTCTACAAATCAGGTGAAAAAAGTAAAATCACAAACTAACGGCCTATTTCATTAATATCAAACGTAGCAAAAATGTTTGAAAAAATAATACATAGTAGACTTTATGATTTTGTGACTGATACTAGCATATCTCTGAGCATCAATTTGGCTTTGTTAAAAAAAGGATACCAAAAACGCACTAAACTATTTAATGAGCTCGTTGTATAACAATATCGATAAGAGTATACCTACCTTAGTCACATTTCTTGATCTGGCTAAGGCATTCGATACGGTGGATCATGGTATCTTACTGGATAAATTATACTGCATGGGAATTAGGGGGCAAACTTTGAAACTGCTCTCTAGTTACCTTAGTAACAGATATCAAAATGTAAAAATTGATGGTTATGTGAGTGATAACCTATTGATAAACACCGGAGTTCCACAAGGTACGATACTTGGTCCACTGTTGTTTATCTTATACATAAATGATTTGCTCCAGGAGATACCTATGGAGGCTATTCTGTCGTATGCTGATGATAGTGCTATAATTGCTACAGGAGATTGCTGGGAGAAAGCCCAAGATAACATGAACAATTATTTGTTACAAATACACAAATGGCTTGCGGTAAATAAGCTATCACTGAATGTTGATAAGTCGGTTTGTATGACATTCGGCAGCTACGTCGGCAGTGTTCCTAACCAAATAGATGTAAAAATAAAAAATAAAAAATTAACTAGAGTTGAGAACTACATGTATCTGGGCATAGTTATAGATTACAATCTAAAATGAGATATGCATATGTTATATACCTATTGTTAAGAAAACTAAATATCTAGTGTACATTTTTTACAAAATTGCGAAAACAATGTCAACTGAGACTTTGATGCTGATATATTATGCGTTCTTCCATAGTATTATGAGCTATGGTATCATTGCTTGGGGTGGAGCTTATAAGAATAATAGGAATTTAATACAAAAAATACAGAAAAAAATTCTAAGAATAATAAATAAGAATAAATTTGTCACGCAAAATAATCCACCCAATCTCGAACAATTGTTTACCCTGGAATCACTCAAGATATACTATAATGATCTCAAAGAGCAATACCTAAACTCATCTAGTATTACTAGAAATAAAAGCATTATAGTACCGATAAATAAAAAGAGAATTAGTAATAAGAACTGTTATATTAAAGCAATCTCAACGTTTAATGCTTTGCCGAAAAACCTAACAGTGTTAGAAATTAACAAATCGAGTCAACAGGCGATAATTAAAGAATGGATAAAATCCAACTGTTGATATCTGAAATGTTCATCTCTTGGAAAATTGTTAATCTTGGAATAATTTATATATACATATAATGTGTAAAGTAGTGAGGAGGCCACTACTAGTTATGCGTAAATATAGCATAAGTTTTAGTTTTTAAGTGTTTTTTATATTTATATATTTATTAGTTTGTAATTAAATGCCAGGCCTGCGGTCAGATAACTTTGTTTATCTTTGCAGGAATGCGGAGTATGTATTTATTTTGTATTTTATTTCTGGTAAATAAATATCTAAATATCTAAATATCATCGTCTATTGAGAGTCGCCAATAATTCAGAATATTTTAATTATTCATGCGTCGTCTATAGACTTTCTCCGTGGATTAAAAACGATCCCCGCGCAGCTTCGGTGATTATTTTATCAACTTCGCTTAAGATATTCTCAGACTTTTCTCCACGATTCATCGATTTTTCTGTTTACACCGTAACCTAATCGGCGAAATTTCATTCTCCACATAGTCCAACTGCAGTGTAAACTAGGACAGCAAGTGTACACAGATGATTCGTTTCGGGTCTATGTACACAAAGTTCGATTCAAATAGTCATACTCTCACCAATATACCTTCACAATTCCATGCTTGCAAAGTAAAAAACAAGCAACAACCCCAGAGGACCAGCGCCGAATATTCCCTTGACCTCCGATGTTCCCTTTGAATCATCAACGAAGCTAGCTTACACAGTCGTTCGTCCATGCATACACCGGCGCATAATGCACACATCGCAAACCCGAGCAATAATCGCACGAGGTATATACCTATGCTCTGTGGCGCTAATGTCCGTATAATTGGTAAACACACGCGAGGGCTCAGCATTAGCAGAGCGAGCGAGCAAATGTTTGCGCTGGCCGATCGTCGTGGCTGCAGCTCGTCGAAGGAAAATTCACTCGTCGTATGTATTTTCTCGGCTAGCCGCGCGCGCGCGTGTGTGTCTCGAGCTTGGAATATTCAAGAGGTTCTGTGATCGACCTTCGGTTAAGTTAAGCTAGTGCCGAGCCGTTATATTTGTGGGTCGAGAGTATCGATGAATAAGAGCGGACTGATTTCACCTGCAGCGCTTGTGAATTCGGGGTTAAGTGTCTCGGCCCTTTTTGACGCTTTAGAGATGGATTGTTGCTGGCGGTGTCAATTCTGTGCTGGGAACAATTTTTCGTTATTTTTAATTCACGGGTTGTTCAGCTTGAAACGGGGTTTATCTTCGCGTAAATTCGAAGCCTCGAGAGCAACGAAGGGAAATGGCGTTTAGAAGGCACTCTGCAGGTTGCAAGCCTTGGGGGCGGTGTATATACAAGTGTTTCTTACGTTGCATGAAGTGGCCACTAAGAGCTTGCACTCTGCGTCTACAAGAATGCGGTACACCGTTAGATGGAACTATGCTCTTGAATGACTAAGGGAAAATAGGCTGGGGCTTATAATATGCGAGAGGGTGCGTTATGGGATGGGTGTACTGAAGCGAAGTGTTTGTTGGAATTGAAATTAGCTTAAAATTTGTATTTTTAGTTTTTTATATGTTCACGATGTAAAATAAACCGCTGCCAAGTCATTGGCACTTAGCTTCCTCCTATTCTGCTAGTGGAAGATAATTACATGGGAAAACCAACTCATTCTTTGATTTAAATATTCGCTACTATTCGATACTAAAAGGATAGGTTTACTCGAATTCAAAATCAGAAAACATATATGCACGTCCAATCTTATTACGATCGATCACATAGTTCCAGAATTATAACAGTATACGTACGCACGCATGCACGCACGCACGCACGCACGCACGCACGCACGCACACACACACACACACACACACACACGCACACACACACACACACACAGACACACAGACAAAACCATCTGCACGGACATTTTATAAAACCATGAAAACTCTCAAAATATACTAAGCTTTAATTATCAAATTATATGGTTTAACAAAAATAATAATGTTCAGTCACACAGAGTATACAGGGTGAGAGTTGAAGAATTTGAATCTTAATATCTTTTAAACTAAAAGGTTTCATAAGCTACAAAAAGAACCTAGCCGAAGTGATCAAAAGATCAATCTTTTCCTAAAATTTCAACTCAATTTAAACCTTTTTACTCCCGTAATCGTACGACATAAAAAAAACATTTTTTTTAGTTTTTGATTTTTATCTCAAAAACTAGTCGCCAAAATTGCTTAAAATTTTTACAACTAGTAGATATCGTTGTTTTTTATTGTCATGAATTTTTTCAAAACATTTAACTATTTATTTTTTGAGTTATATATGTTTATCGAAAAATTACCTTTTATATCATAAAAAATGAACAGATCAGTCAATCTAGAAAATCTTGCGGGAAAAAGTAGACAAATTTATGTTCTTTTAGATACACTATTGTTGAATATATTGTATAAATCATATCATTATAAAAAAGCAAAAATATTTTTTCAAAAATAGAAAAATGGCTATAATATGGCCATAAAATGGTCAGAATCATAAAACAAAAAATGACCTAAATTCAGAATTAGAAAAAATATATGCATGTCAAATTTTATTACGATCCGTCGCATGGTTCCAAAATTATGGCGGTATACGTACACACACACACACACACACACACACACACAGCCATCCGCACGGACATTTTCTAAAAACGTATGATTCGTACTCCAAACACCTCCAAATGCGTTTCCACGAAGTATTAGCAAAACTGAAAATTTTACTATCACAAAGCTTCCTCTTGAGGAGGAAGCAAAATAAAGGGATACTCTTAATACTCATTAATACCCCATCTGAAAAATACATGGCAATTATTCTATTCGTTTTCTGATTGTCTCTTATAGTGAAAATTGAGCAATATGTATATAGAAACGAAGGCTGTATTTCATTACGGTGTTTCGGGAATCTCGATCTTTTTAAATCAAAATTTAAAAAGGCAAAAAACTCTGTTGCAATTAATCCTATCCTATACAATAAATTAAACTTACAATTTGAATATTTTTAACGTACAGACGTACGTGTGGACCGCTAAAAGAATATCAATTACTGAACCAACGCAGTTTTGGACTGTCCCTTTCGCGAGCGTTTTCGTCACCGCCTCTACTCTCCGTGTCTGTAGCAGGTGAAAATAGGTGGCGCGTAAGCACTGTTGTATTTCCCTCATAACAATATGCGTACCGAGTGAATAGATATAGAGGTGTGCGGTGTGCCACCAATGCTAAAACTGCTTTGTTTCGGCTGCTCATGCTATAACTGCGCGCGATGCGTCTCTAAAAATTAGCGATGCTTTCATTGAACTGTTCACATACGATTTTCTCCAGCGAGACAGAACTTTCACGATTGTATATAGTAAACCGACGAAGCACATAAATCTAAATGTGCCCAGAGATAAAATTTGATCATTATGTTTCTGAACCTTTCGCGAAACTGTATATTATGCCATAAAGCAGTATATTCTATACAGAATCCGATCGACCAACTCACTAAAACGTAATTGGAACCAGCAAAAAGCACGAATAAATAGCATCTTGGGATTTCCTCCCAGTAAAGCCTTCCAAGCAAAACAGACTGTCAAACTAAGACGGGCGCGTCGCAATCCTGGCGCGTGGCAACGAATTATTCCGCTCGGCAAACTGCGAAATTTAATGCATCGAAAATTCACGTACTTGACGTCGCGTTGGAAATTCCCGAAATTCGAGAAAGTCAAAATCCGGGACATCTCTCTCTCTCGTTTCCCAAAATCAGCCGGTGGAAACCCAAATACGCTCGTCCTTGAGTCCCTCGTTCGCTATCAATACTTGACGAGAAAACATGAATAAACAGAGAGTCCCTATGCATAATACATACAATCATCCTCAACTTTCCTTCTCGTCCCTGACGACGACGACCAGCCGTCCACCCAAAACTCGAAATATATTATATACAGGCCTCTTCAATTTCATCCCTACATCTCGGATGTCACGTCTGAAGCATCGCGTTTTCTTATTAAAGTTTAACGTTTCTCATTACTCCCCGTTGGCTGTTGCAGGTTTCCAGAGGCAGTAGGCTACGTTGCCAGCAGTAGCGGGAACTGTGATCGCGTCGCGGAAAAGGAAAGACTGCTGGCATGAACCGGGAGCTACTACTGCTCAGCTCTCGGCCCGGAACCAATAAGCGGAAAGATCTCACGTCGAGACTGTAATTCTATTCGCGACCGGCCGAACGGTAAGATGTCCCCCACGATCTAACAATTATGTTAATAATCGTCTATCCATTTACGATTTTTGCTGTTATACACTTTGGTTTCTAATTTTTCTTTTGCTTATATACAGCATGTAAAAATTGAAATAAAAATTCACGTAATAACGCAAAGTCATTTCACATTTCGCGTGAAAGCAGCTTTTATTTCCGCGGAGCCAGGATTTATTACACTCCTTGGATATACAAGTGCCTGGCTCGTCTCTCGGTGTAGAGAGACCTTTCCTAAGAAAAACGAGAAAGAGCGATCTTGCGATTCTTTTTGCTTTGCCGGCATAAGGAAGCGAGTCGAGTGCACGACTTTTGAATAGCAGCCAATGATGTCGGCGGAGTCAATGGCTCTTTTCAAGATGAGGTTTTTCTTCGAGTTTTTGTCCACGTGTTTATTAAAGTTGCGCCGGAGCTTTCTAGCGCGTTTATTTTTCTTGGCGAGCTACTCTACTGTACCCGTATAGAAAATGTCGTTTATTACGAAATTCATTACGTGAAAGCTTGCGCGTATAGTTGTTGGACAACATTTTAAAATAATTCTGTGGATTTCGTAAACGGATGAGCGCATTATATTTTATGTTGATGAAATTATACTATGGGCTTTTTACGACTTCATAATACATTTTCGAAGCTATAGAGACATTTACAGGGGGAATGTCACGCTTTGAAAATAAATTATTTGCTCTCTTCCCTTTGACCCCGATTTTTTACGGACGTTTTACTTTTTCAAATTCCCATGTGAAAACACATCTGGCTTGAAGTACCTCTGAAACGAAATTTTGTAGTAGTGTTAAAAGTCGAACTCGTACGCTTTTTGGAGTAGGTAAAATAAAAAGTTAACGAAATGACGTAATGATACCATTAATATGCTTATACCTTTTTGCCTATCACCGTACTAAAAACTGATTTCCCGGAAAACCACGGATAAAGTAGGATTATCTTCATGCTCCATTAAAATTGAGATCGCCAGTTCGAAGAAAACTCGAAGCCGTCGTTAGACTCGTGCGAGCGGGTAAAGAGAGAAAAAAATAAAAGATACCGCTGGGAAGAGTATGCATTGCCTCACTTCCGCTCGATTTAACGTCAATATTGGCCACGTCCCACGCTGGATAGTCGTCGTCCTCCACGTGCGGCTTTTCACCTCATGTATGCAGGAGATAAAATTATAAAAAGCCGATGTTTGAGCGCAGCTATTGTGTGTTTACACGAGTTAAAATTAAGTCGACGATGGCGAACAGTTTTATTTAAAAGCAGCTGTTCTTTTTCCAACAAACCTAAAAAAACTGTTTCTTCTCTGTTTCAGTAAACAAAGCACCAGACGCAAACTGCACAGTCCAGACCGCCACTAGACCGACGGTCCTGGTGAATTGATATGCTGGCCGAGCAAACGGCCTGCGATTTTTGGACCCAGAAGCTTCTCTAAAGCCAGAGAAGTGGGTCGAGGCGAGGCCCAACGCGGCCGGCGGGAGGCGCAGCAGCTCTGCCTCGAGGAAGATAAACCAAAGAGCCTCGTGACGGAGGGCCTTCGTACGGCCCTGGCGCGGCTGCGGCACGGCACCCCTACCGGGGGCTCCCTGCCGAACACCCCGAATCCACCCTCGACGCCCGAGCACAAGGCCCACGTGAGTTTGCATTTTTTTTTCTGTTTAATGACTTATTTGTTCTCGCTTTTGTGTATATAACGATTGATTAATTACTCGTGCGACCCTTCGTGCTCATGAATATTCTGGAAATAATGGGAGATGAGCATTACGGTATTTTTTATAATGACTGAAGGGAATTTTGTCATTTCTGATCATCCTGACGTGATTTACGTGTAATGCGTACGTGTATCTTTATGAATTAATCATAAAAATGCGCTAGCATTTGCATTTATACAATATTTTTTAACAAAATGTGTGGCAACATTTATAATATTCATAAAAATAAATTCCAGAAAAATGTATTTGCATCAGAAATGTTCAAGTAATTGTTAAAAAACTAACAACGGACTACACCAGAAAAAAACATGAGCGGTCAAAGCAGCAGGCCAAACAAGGCAGTTTTAGCATAGGTGGCACACCACTTTATCTAGACTCGACGTACTTATTGTTATGAGGGAAATTGAACAATACCTATGTGCCACCTATTTTCACCTGCCACAAACACGGAAAGTTTAAGCTATGACAAAAGGCCTCACAAAAGCATGCTAGTTTAAAACTGCTTTGTTTTGGTAATTGATATTACTCTATCGATTCACATATACATATCTGTGGCCGACAGGCAAAATGACATAAGTCCACTTTTCGTGTTTTTGAGAAAAAGCGGTTTCAATGTTCAGACTTATATGTAAGATCGGAGCAAACGAGATGGGGCGCGATACGGTACAAGTTAGTTCACACATTCAGTGTACATATCCACGCGCCAGTATGACCGGGTTAAACCTTTGCTGCTTCGAGCAATGTCACAAAAGGATCGAGTTATGTCGTTATGTCGGGAGCTCTAGACTTATTCGCACTGCGGTTCTCGACCGCAAAACGCGCATTTCAAGACTTATTGCGAGACAATCGGCACACTAGCCATACAACGTTACTCGAATAAGTTCTTAAAACAATTCCACAATTCTACTTCCAGTCTACAAGTTCATAACTGGCAGTTCATAACTGGAAAAACTAAATGGAATAAGTCCATTATTGGTTTTCTTCCCCTAGTATTTACTGATTATTGGTGGATTTTTTTAAATAACCTTTGGAATGTCTAGAAACGGGTTGAAAGGCAATGTTTTGTTGCAAATCAACAAAACCAAGTCCCAGAGAAGCCACCCTACTACATAAAGAAACTCATTTGGAAGTGGACTTATGTCGTTTTGTCGGAAACAAAATCGGAAAACTGCACTTATGGACTTATTTCTTGAGTGTATCTTAGCATTAGGGCAACCTTTTGGCAACCCCCGACATTTTTACATGAAAAAGGACTGTTCGAAGATATGAAATCCACAGTTATCTCGATTTTCGCGAACAGTGGACTTATGTCGTTTTGCCTGCAGGCCACAGATATGTATGTATATATTAAAATTAATTTAGACTCACAACAGTGTTTTTAAAATGAAAATGTTTGTTAAATAAGTATAAGCTTGAAATTTTGACTTAAATAGGTCGAGATTTCCGCGAAAATACAATTATTTTCTCAATTTTTACTTTTTGAAGTTCGAAATTTAAACATACATTAAAATTCGCAGCCAATCAGAGAACAAATAGAATGATTACCGTGTATTAGTCATTAGAAATAGAAAAAGGACGACGTAGAAGAGGTGTACGAGAGATTAACACACGTTACGCAACGTAAACCGTAAGAGTATATCTTGTAACGTAAGACTTGCGTGCGCAATAAAGCTTAGATATTCGATACCACGTTATTAATTAACACGATTAGCCGCTGAAAAACGATCTCAAAATCTTCGTAATACGTTACGAACACGCCGGTCTAAATAAAGTCTCGCGTGATGATTTCATTCTAACTTCACTCTCAGCAGTCTCAGGTCGAGCCAACTTATTCCAGTTCATTCAGTTGGCTCTAAAGGAAAACTGCAGCTCACGTGTGTGTGTGTAGGCAGTTCATTTAGGAAAAATGCATGAATAAATCAAAAGCCCATAAATAAAATATGAATCAAATTCATCGCGCGCTAGGTGGACCCGTCACACACGTGACTCTGGCGTTTCCTCGGTACACACTACTCTATAGGAAATACACACATTCATTACGATTTTAATAGGATGCATAATTCATAATGCCTCGTTGGCGTGTTGCAGATGCTAGATAAGGTGAGAACGCGGCTTTTATTGCTATAACCTCCCCTGTGAGCTAAAGAAAACTTTTTATGCTTGTACCTATAATACTTTCATTCATAATTTTCGTCTTTTGTTTTTAGATTCAATGAAACGTGTTTGAGTTTCTTGCGACTAACTGCAGTGCTAAACATAGACCACCGTTTTTTTTTTTATAAAGTCTACGACACGAGAGCTATAGGCTAATGCAAAAATCGATTGAGCAGAAAAGTTGGTTGAATTTCCAGCGGTGCTATATGAATAATTGAGCGAAACACAACTTCTATAATATACAGTCCCGATAAACACACCGCTCGTCAAGTTTATAATAAATAACGAAATCACCGAGGGAAATTCCGTACATAATCCACTCCTTTCATTTTTCGCGTTTGCACGGCGACGTACCATCACAGGATCAGCAGAAACCCCACATCATCTCAGATTAGCATTATAACGTTACCCAGCAAACTAAATTAAACGCATCTACGCGGAGCGAGCACTTTAATGAACTTTTCGTCGTTACTCCAAACGCGCATCACCTCATGGAGTAATCCGAGCCGCGAAGGATAAAAATCCACGCGCTCGATACTTTATATAATTTACAAAAATTTCTCTCGCTGTCCTTGCACTTTAGCCCGTAAAAACCCGAGGCTTTCGCTTAATCCCCCCGAGAGACGCGAACCGTAAGAGAAAACCCGCAGAACGCGTGCCTCAGATTTTCCCGGATACGCGAAAAGCTCCTGGCGCAGCAGCTAAAGAGAATCCAAAAAGAGCAAAACTAAAAATAAACGCGACGCGGCGCGCGGCCAACCACAGAGAGTGTACAGCTGCAGTAGCGGACGGATCAGTCTGGAGTTCGGCCCAGAAAACGACGTCGTCGCTGTAGAGAGCGTCTCGTTTGATGGAAGGGAGTTAAGGGAGACGGAAAGGTCCACTTATTTCTCGGGCTCTGAGGGCACTGGTTTCTCAACCTCGAGGGAATGCAAACAAGCGACGCTTAAATGTATAGAGGGACGACGGGGATCGTGATTTAAGAGAGGATTCAGCTGAAGCATCGAGGGAGGGGTATCATTTTTCTAAAGGTTTGATGAATTTCGGAAAATACATCCGAAACTTTGTGCTCCGATTCCGATACATTATTCCTGCTGTATACAAGCATCGAACAATTTCTACGATATTTCTCATCAAGAACGATATCTCCAAACACTCGAATCTGCCTTTCAAATCTCTTCTCGTCACTATGCTTCCTCGTGAATCTACCCAACGAACAAGACGCTCGAATTCAATGTTTTTCACTCGCCCGCGTACAGCTCGAACTCTCTTGAGCAAGCTCCTCTACTTCGTGTACAGATTTTCAAGCAAGACTACTACTATACGGCGCTCTTTACTTTCCGGCCGCGCGCCACTCATTTAGCCGCGCCGAACGCTGACTACTACCACTGCGAAAGCTCGCGCGCACGTGACCCTTCGAGAGAAGGAGAGAACGATTTCATTTACAATGTAGAACGATGGGGATCATTTGACGTTTGAATTGAGTGTTCTTCTCGAGACTTTCCTCAGTTCCTGCTGGGATTCGCGATTTATACGGAGGATGAAAGTGCAGCTCGTTTGAAATTCATTTTTCGACTACTTTTTACGAGTCCTGTGATGTGTGAGATTTTTTGGACACTTTAAAACACTGGCTTTCGTGAATGAAAGACGCTTGAGCTTGCAGGTGTCGGTTTTTTTTTTTTTTTTTTTATACGTGTATTAATAATCAAGAGGTTTTTGTCGCGACTGGGATTTATAATTTGATCGAAGGCTGTATCGGCGCAAATAGAGTCTACTTCTTCTTCGCGCACATCTATATTGGATAACAAAAATCAAGTGACCATATCTTATTATTGAGGTTTTATTGCTTTTCGATGTAGCAAACTATCGATCACGCGGTACAACCTTGGCGAGTTTATTTTTAAAATCCATCGACTCGTGTAGACTGTCGAAGAAACGCAGGGGAGATGATCGCAGGGATATATATATATATATATATATATATATATATAGAAGTATTCTTGGCCTCCCTACTGTTTGAATATTCTACGAGGAAGCGACGCGAAATTATTAGGTGATATACAAAAACTTTCTTTAGTATATACACCCTTTATCCAAAGTATCCTCGCCGAATACCAATAGCATATTCGTCCTAATTTTCTTGTGATTAACGCCCGACAATGAGCGGAGCAGAGAATAAAAAAAAGCAACAAAAGCGGAAAACAAAAGTTTGCTCCAGTTTGCAGATAGAACTGCTAACTAGCAGGCACAATAATTATTCTTCCCATGTGCCGAGTCTCTCTCCCGACGTGACTCGTGCATGATTGCGCGCATGCTGATTAGACACGAAAAGTCGAGAGTGTGAAGGGCTTGGAAGGACGCGTGGAGAAGAAGAAAGAGAAAAAGAAAAAGTGCTGCAAAGGGAGAACTCGAGAAAAAAAATAGGACGATACAACTTTAGCCAAGTTGGATAAATAAGGCCGGGAAAATTCAAGGAAAGCGAGTATATGTACGTGTAATGCAAAGTTTTTCTCTCAGGGGGACCGTAAAGTTTGTCTTTAATTAGAAAGAAACGGTTGAATATTTTTTGCTCGTAGTATCTTGCTTAATAAAGTCATGAGTGAGGTGTGGGTTAGATGTGTGTAAAGTGCTGAGATAAAAATATTACGTTTATAAGAGAGATAAGCTGGATAAACGTAATATTGGAGCCTACGAAGTAGACAATTTATTTCTTTACCTAACACTTATGACCGTTTATGATATCGCGCCAAACTATGAATAATCATATTCACTTTTGATCTCGACGAGACTCAAAATATCAATCAGAGAAAAAATCACGCACGTGCGCGGATTTCGCAATTTTAATCAAGTAACAGCGTTTTGATGAACACACGCAATCGATGCCAGCACCAAAGTAATCCGATTATTCACTTTCACGCGCTCTTCCGCGTATCTATCTCTCTTTTTGCTTTCACTCGATCATTATCACGGCCGAACAAAAGTGCGATACTTTAATTCGTCGACCACGATCCGTGAAATCCATAAATCCGCAAAAAAGCCCATTGCGCGCTACTCTCTATATAGTGAAAAGAGAAATGAAAAAAAAAGAAACCGTTTCCAGTATTACATTCGCACGCGTTATCATTTTCCATTTTATCTCATACAGTCTCTGTTTTTTTTTTTTTTTTTTTGCGCAATATCACGGGGCGGCGACAAGCGCACGTGCGAGAATTTCCACATGTATTATACACTGGTATGTACCTAAGTGAAACTCGACGTGTCCCGTCGTTTTCTATTCGCTCGGGTTGTCGCTAATTACTTCGGAATTTTTCCTTTGAGTCCTTTGAGTGATAACTTGCCATCAGCATTGATTCGCTCGCTCAGCCTTGGATAAATTAAGTCACAGCGTTTATGCAGTTTACTTCTCGCGAGAAATATCCTCCTAAATTGAAGTGCATACATAGTAAACGCAAATCTAGTAAATGCCAATCTACCGGCTTTCAACCACGTGAGACCCGATGCATTTTTACTCCAATTCGCAAACCGCATCCAAAGCGAAAGTCAATTAACGCGTCTTTGGCAAACGCTTGCCTCGGCAATAAATTATTTCCCCACGGGTGTATAAAAGAGGGTCATTAAGCCGCGGTAATCAGTTCTCCGGGCGTAAAGAAACCCAAGCGAAGAAAGAAAAAAAGGAACGCGTTTGACGCATTAAGAAGCGTTAATTCATAATTACGCTCGTTTCCTTTTTCCTCGAGCCGAGCTAAAGAACAAGAAAGGAGAAAAAATAGCGCTTGGCGCATAGTATAGGAGCGACGCTGAAAACGCTTTAATTAGGTGATTAGTTAGTGGGCGGTGTTATTTGCCGACAAGGAGACGCTCGCGGATATGGCGGAAAAAAAGGGATAGAGAGACGCTGAAAACATACTATACCGGGGCGCAGCCCGATTGAAAACAGGGGCTGGGTCGACGCGACGAGAGGCGAGGGATGAGTAGTTGCAATTAAAATTAATGAATCCTCCCGTGTGCACGTATATAGCCAAATATAATCGCGCGTCGCTGCGTGCACAGTGGCTTGGCAACGCGAGAGAGAGAGAGAGAGAGAGAGAGAGAGAGTCTCTATACGCGACCGCGACTGTATATATTATAGTTGCGCGGTTAACTCCCTTTGACACCCGAAACCATTTCATTTTCAGTTCACACTATAGCTGTTGGTGTATTATTATATTCTTCAAGGTTTTCGCTGCACTTTTGATGTAATTAATTTTGCCGAGTCGGCTGATGCCGATGATGTGATGTGCATGCGGATGAAATTTCGGCTTCGCGCGGTTGGAGAGTTTATTCGGAGTTATGATATTGTACGTAAAATTGTATATGTTGAAATTGTAATTAAATTTTGAGAATTAATTAACCGAAAGGGAGCATGTAGTGATATTTTTTTAAATTTTTAATTAAAGATCGTTTGTGAGTTTTTGTATGCAGATTTCGTTTTTAGATTCGTGTTATTACTTCGAGTTTGTCATCGCTTAGCGTGAGGGCAAAATGGAGCAGAGCAAGTTCGCTCTATTTGGCAGGGAGAATTCATCGAAGCTGATTACCCGAAATGTCGCGGATTTCCTGACTATTGAGGTTGTTGGTTGTGTGATATTTGTATGCACGTGCACGGTTGCGAATCTGCTCTGATAACTGGGGTGCGAAACTTATCGAAAATATGCCTTGATTGCGCAACGTATTTTGAGGTCGGAAAAGAACATTTACGGTTGGTTGTGAATTTCTTATCGAGATAAGGTTTTATTATTATTTATTTTATTTAAAAACATACAAAAGATTAATTGCTATTACCAATGGTGACGCTTATCCGTTTTCCGACGTCAGTCGGATATTTGTACGATTTGCGGGGATTGGATTAGACCTTGTCAGATTTATCTGTCGAGGAAGTCATTCAATTCGTCGAATCACACGAGTCCCCATATGTAATCGGTCGAACAAAGCTATTTCTGGGTTCTTATATAAAAGAGAGTACATCGAACCCTTACAACGGAAATAGCTGAATCTCAGATCCCTCAAAAGTCTCATACTCCTATTTATCTTGATTAAATATGGTTCGCTTGAATCCTTTGACATGTATGTTTATTTTCTTTGAAATATTATAAAAATAAAATGGCGTTGATTCTTGCTAAAAAAGATTATATTGAACAATTATACCCGATATAAAATAATCACGATTTAATTTAATTAATTAATAAAAAATTCAGACAGATGTAATCACGCGTGGATGATAATTAATAAGCTGCTTGTAGCTGAACAGCTTAATTAAATTCAATTTTAATTGATATCGTTTTCATTTATAATTCATATCAAAAAGTCAATAATCTCGTACGTAAATCGGATTTTGGTATAAAAAATCATGAAATCATACTGTTTATCATCTCTTCGTAAAAATTAGCAATATCAGCCAAATAATCTCATATTAATTTATAGTAACTAAACCAAACTCACTTCAAAAGTTTCCTACTATGACAGTAAAACTAATTGAGGTAAAAATCCAGCTCACCTTTTCCATTTATTGCGGGTCCTCCCAACAAATCACTTTGGACTTTCAGTACATTTTTTTCGCACACTCAAGGCCTGAAAAATATTTCGCAAACTTTTCAAAGGGGTTTTATTTTGAAACAAATAACGATCCTGAAAAGCAGCGCTCTCGTGCGAGAGTCGTGTTTCTTTTGAAGAAATTCCACCCTGCAGAACAAAAATTCAATTGGACCTTAAGACTACACAGGAGTATAGTCAGGGATTCTAGCGAAGATTTACACTACGGTAACTCGCTTAAGTAGAGTTCCAGTCGATCACGAACAAACCGAGGGATCGAGGGGACAAAAAAGCAAAGGACGAGGAGATGGATTAATGAAAAAAGGGACACTTCGGAACAATACAGGTCAGCAGAGGAAAAATCGAGAGATTTTCGCGGTGTAAGGGCTAAAAATGAGTAGAAATAATATAAGTATTATATTGTAATTTTCCTATGTAAAAATTCAAATTATTCTAAATGTGCTATAAAAAGAACATCTACGCGTAGTCGTAAAACTACAAAAATTTTATTTAGCGGAAAATATATATATATATATATATATTAGCCTATCACTATCATTACAAATAAGAAAAAATACATGGAGACATTCTGTCGGATACAAGACTGCGTAGATAAAAAAATCGTAAATCGAAGTATTCCAACCTCATCGTAGTGTATCGCGTTCTACTTTTCCGAAGAAAAGGAAAAAGGAAGTCTAAAGAGCGTATATCTTTCCCCCCGGTGTATCGGTTTTCGTTCTTGCAGTAGCAGCTGCTGCTACAGTGTTGACCGCGAAGCTGACGAAAATCAGACGTGGTTAGTTTAACACTAGATAAAGCATAGAGTATCAATAGAATTGCAAATAAATTATAAATAAATAAAGTATGTGTTAAAAATTTGGTTTCAAAGCTATTACTCTTCTCGCACGTAAGTAGTAGGGGCACGTTATCGCCAGACTTTGTGGGGGAGGGTGTCTGGCGCCAGACGTCTGGACGTGGAGGGACAGTGATTTTCGTCTGGGGGACGTTACCGCCGGATGGGGAGGGTGAGCTCGGGGTCTGATGGAGGGGATTTTTTCGTGCGGCACGTTAGCTGCCCGAGGGGGCGCGTGAGCTGGGGGTTTTTGGAGGGGATTTTTCAGGGCCGTTACCCGCCAGACCTGGGGGAGGTTGAGTGCGGTTTTGTGGAGGGGAGTTTTTGCGTGCGGCACGTTACCGCCAGACTTGGGGAGTTGGGGCCTGGGATTTTCGTCGGAGGTTCCGTTGTAGCGGGTGAAGAAGATGTTTCATGGTATTGCGCGTGGTCTTAGTTTATTGAAACATTTATTGTAAATAATTATGAATATGAAAGAGATTGTGTTTTTTCTAAGGAAGCTGTTATGAACAATGAATGTTTATTTATAATAATTTATAATAATTATTTGTCGAAAGTTGTAAATGTTTGTAGTGGATTTGCGAGTATGGGGAAGAGCGTTCGTGTTGTGTCCCGCTGTGAGAAGAGAGGTTGACACAAGTTTTGCGTGGAAAAAATCAAGAGATGCGCACGTGGAGGAAACGAAGGAGATGATTGATTTGTTAAGTGGCTAAGGAATGTTTGTTTTAATAGGGGAGGACCGGCTGTTCGTTAGTAAAGGAAATACGTGTTTCGATAAGTGTTTTTTTATTTGGACAGATTATAGGATTACATGAATATAGTATAAGAAAAGTGTACACATGATTATATATATATAAGTAAATAAATGATATCAGTCGCACACAAACACACACACTTGCTATATTTATTACAATGTCGGTTTTTGGTTTACAGGTTTGTTTGGCAGTTGTACAGATAATTCTTTATTTACATGTTTTTGTTTGCGTTTTTATCCTCTCTCCTT
>CM053170.1:9518670-9557226 GCA_012977825.3 Pteromalus puparum | reverse complement strand
ATATACAACCTCGTCATTCATTTCAAAGATCAGCCGTTGTCTATCATCTTTTACTTCTTCCTCGTCGTAAATATCGCGCAAGTCGAAAATGAATACGCTCTTTATTTCGCGATACCGATCCAAGTTTTCGGTGCTGAAGCAAACAGTTTTCGTTATAAAAATCCCGCTTGCAATCGTTACAGCTAATCGGTTTTTCCGGTTGCTGACTACATCTTGGTGTACCGAAACACGCATCACATAAGGCCGCACATGTATGTTGGTTAATCGCGGAATAAGCATAATTACATGGCTCGAGAAAGTACATACCACTTCGCACGCCAACGAGGTTTAAAATTAAATCATAGTGCCTTTGCTCGCGATAAACCATAATATTTATGGTTTTTTCGTATTCCCCCCGCACAACCTTTGAACCGTCAAAAAATAAGGGCTCGTCTTTCCTCCCAAACGTTTCGTTTACATACGCGCGAATCGCAATTTTTTTCTCTACGAGAAAGCGCTGAAATTTTTCAAACTCTTGAATGCCGCACCCCCTACCATTTTCGAGCACTACACCCGCTTCGCGCATTAATTCTAAGGCCCGGGCCTTCTGAAAAGACGGGCTCCCGCGCATGTCGTGCCACTCTTTCCCCCACTCCCTACTCGCGTTTTTATTTACATAAACTAACCCGCAAGCTAACGCGCGCGGTAAACATAAATTATCCTCGTTTTTAATGTTTAATATGCTCCGTTTGTCGAGCATGCTCTCCACAGTCGTCGTTCCACCCAGCCCCTCAAATGCCTTCTCCCACTCGTCCGCATCTGGCATGTCGATATACGTGGCTATCAATGTAAATGTATCGTCTATATCAACTATCCTTTTGCTTTGTTGAATTTTTCTAAACATTTCGAGCACGGGTTTGTAATCTAATTCGGCAATAGTAGTAGCGGGCATCCACATTTTACCATCTACAAATTGATCGCAGCTAACAGTTATATTAATCAAATCTACTGGTTTACGCCCCTCTTTTATTTTTTCCGTTATTTGCCGGAATGCCAGACTAGTCCAAGTTTCCGAATCTTTATCCGCGGGCCTAGCGACTATTTTAAATCTCGTCACATGCTCATTGACTTTCAATCGCGCACTCATTCTATCGTATTCGTTTAAAATATAATAGGCTTTTAAATTACCCCCACTCAGTACGGCCTGCATCACACCCTCGTCGCGAAGCCCGCTTCCTCCTTGGGTCGTTGATCCCTCGGTGGCATTCTTGGGTTCTGGCGGTACGGCTACCTGCGCCGACGACTGCTGCTGTTGACCGTTCGACGTTGACGGCTCGTTTACACCATCTTCACTGGGCGCTATGGACACAATGTCACAATCGGCATTCACCGCACCTCTATTGTTCGTTGCTGCTGAAGTGCTCGCCACCGCCTCTGACACATTATCCAACTCCACACGAGGTCTTTTTTGCTGATGCTGTTGCTGATCTCCTCTTATATCAACCGCCACGGCTTCGTCTTCTAACCGCCTTTTTTTCTGTGCGTTGTCGTCTGGAATAAACACAAAAACAGTCAGCATTAATTAAAAAGAATTAATCGAAAAACTTTTAAGTGTCAAATGACAACAAAATATTAAAAAATACAAATAATTTCAACTTCTTACCGTTATGTACTTCCACTTCAACAATAATATCGTCGTGCCTCTGTACCCTCGGCGGTGGTATATCATTATCATCATCATCATCATCATCATCATAAATTTCATCGTCCGGGCTAGTAACGGTCTGACTAGCCTCAAAAACTCCGTCAAGCTGTTTCGACAACCTGCGTCTGACAATCTTTATGAGCCTCTTCGAATCATTGTATTGCATGCCCAAATCACGCAGCTCCCCTGTAAAAATATGAAAATTATGAAACATATTCATTTTATACTGCGGACTAAAAATAAATAAGAGAAGTACTTACGCAACACGTGATACCTCTCAATAAGAGGGTGGGCGTGCTGGGCAGGCATGAGTCTGCCGCTACCTGTTAAATATCGCCCCGCGATGTACGTAGCCAACACGTTCTCATGTATACACAGGTCGTAAAGTTGAAACACGTATTGCAAATCGCTCAGTGCTAGGGCATATGCCAATTCTAGAGCAAGATCGTGCATTGGCATAAGCGGTAATCTACTCCAGAAATCGTTGTTAAATCTATCCGCTCTTAAACGCGGTTGCTGTATACACGCTAAAGATACACATTGAGACACTGTAGTACGGAAACGGTCGACTAGTTCTCTGTACTCCGCCGACTTCGCGATACGAGTGTGTTCTTGACAACGAGCCATTGCGACTATCTTCCTACGTTTTTCTATACTTCTAAACACGAAGAATCCTGCACGAGACTGCAGAGTAGACTGAATAACAACACGTCTAGCTCCAGAGCTTTTATATTGCGCGTTCCAGGGCCTACACGTCCCCCTTTTCGAGCTTCCACCCCCTATTTCAAAAGAATACCACAAAGAGGCCCAACACTTTCTCACGACACCCACCCGCGGATCGCGCAGACGACCTCGCATTTTCCTGTAAAAACAGCATCCCCAGCGGCCAACTCATTGAGCGAGCTTTCTCTCAACATCTTGACGCTCACGATTGATCGCAAATGCGCACATTTGCGAAAAATATGTCGGTCACTAGGGGTAAATGCTTTATGCAGAGGTGTCGGTATGCACCTTTACACCCCGTCGTTCTGTCTCGAAACCAGGCCACGCCGCTTGCAATGCACGTGGCCCCCCCGTTGCGCTGTGTACGAAAACATGCTTTACAGTTCAAGTATAATCGGTCACAACAGTCGTGCATTCGCACGCTCTCTAAATTATGGGGGGTCAGTATATTTGCACCTTTACACCCGTAGAAACATCTTGAGATCCGTCTCGCGACATTTGGCTATCCACATGGCCTGCATTCGAGGCATTTTCGAAAGACGTGAAATTTCCTCTACGGGCCGGGGCAATAACCCCTCTATAAACTTTATATTTTAACTACGTGGGGTTGAGAAAAAGTGCAGATGGCTACAGTTAAAAAAAGATTATCTTAAACGAAAACATCTTGCCAAGACACCACTCTTCACCTCCCCTCTTAGCCGTAGCTCAGGCTTCTGCACGATCCTCGCTTTTCTCGCCCCTACACACATCAGTTCTCTGTCAGCTAGCGCAGGAATCACATCTAAAATATTTGAATCACGCGTCGTGTCTGTGTGTGTTTGTGCGATTAACGGCAATAATGGCTCAAGCAATGCTAAAACGAAAGGACACTTTCGAAGAGCTGTCAGAAGAGCGCGGAAAGAAAAAAATAATCATGTTGGAGGCGGCACACAATCGAGAAGTTACAACACCGAACTTTAGTGTATTAACAACAGTTTACGCGTTAAACAACTCAAATTCAAAAAGAATCAGCGTCGGCCTGCAACACAACGATACCACCGATACTTTTTATCCAACTATTCAACTTCTCAACCATCAGTATTCCTACGGCTTGATTTTAAGCATCACCGCATGGATCACTCTTTTGAATAATCTCGAAAAAATTACCACGTATTTTGACGGAGATATCCCCAACAACCCCGAAAAAATCGCTCTTGATGGAAACACAGAGATTCGTTTCACAACTTCCTACGGCGTAAAATCAATTCTCTTCGACAAAATTTTAAAAGAACCTTCTAACAAGAGAAAAAAATTGTTCACGCCCGCAACCGTGCTACAAAAACGTACTTTTGAAGGACTCAAAAAAGCAATCATCTGTATCGACGAACGCTATCGTCGCTTGGAACGCATCGCATCATCAGTCAACAACTGTGCAGATTACATCATAGAAGAGCTTTCATGCTTTGTTAAAAAAGAAGATCTTTTCGACAACGAACACGAAAATATTTTTAAACGCCGTCTTGAAAATAATACAAAAACTATACGACAAAATGTTCAAAATCAGTTTGACGCCTCGAAAGACGCTTACTTTTTAAAATACTACTTCGATATTTTATATCTAGAATTAACAACCTTGTATGTAAATAATTTACAAAAATTACTTGTAAAAATGTACGAAAACCAAGTTTGAGTTTTTCAAAAAAATCGACTGCTTCAATAAACATTTTTTTTACTCTTAAACACTAATTCTATTTATTTAAAAACCCACATATTCCTACATTTTTCCCGAGACAATAATCCCCAAAGAATCTATGACCTTCTACATCACCATCTGAAAATCTGCCCCGCTCTTGTTTTCCCGCGAATCACGTAAATACACAGTCAATGTCGTCCAACAAATGTTCACCCCCCGCACTCTCTACCGGCACGCTTTCCTGCATTAATAAGCGCACATGTTTGAGAAAGCTGCAAACATCTTGCACTACGCCACGCGCGCGACCATAAATAAAACTCCCCCACATTTCTGCTCTCAGCGCAAGTCCCCGGACCCAAGCCCTATATACCTCTCACATTTTCCTATACCCCTAATACGACGCGGGAAGTCCAACACGCTTGAAAAGCTCTCTCTCTCTCTCTCTCTCTCTCTCTCTCTCTCTCTCTCTCTCTCTCCCTCTTACACTCTACCTCTGTCAAACTTCTGCTCTCCTAATACACCAAGGGCCCATAATTTCACAAATTCTGGCGGTAACGTGCCCCACGCAAAAATCCCCTCCACAAAACCCGAGCTCAACCTCCCCCAGTCTGGCGGTAACGTGCCCCGCGAAAAAATCCCCTCCACAAACCCCCAGCTCACCCTCCCCCCTCGGGCGGTAACGTGCCGCACGAAAAAATCCCCTCCATCAGACCCCGAGCTCACCCTCCCCCATCCGGCGGTAACGTGCCCCAGACGAAAATCCTGCCTCCAGACGTCTGGCGCCAGACACCCTCCCCCACAAAGTCTGGCGATAACGTGCCCCTACTACTCACGTAGAATTGCGTTTCATAACTGATTACCCTGAGTTGACGATACAGCAAAAGTTTATGCAAATACCTTACTCGCAAAAATTTTCCCACTAATAATCTCCTTTCTACTCGTAAAACCCTTATACATGCCCTCTATACTTTTCCCAAATTCAAAAATACGTTCGAGAACTAATTTCCAAAAGTTTCCGTTCCATTTCTTCAGTCAACAAATCGATCGGCAACGTGACACACCAAGCACAGATGTACGCACAGTAATTTTTAATTGAATCACAACTTTCAATAGTTTGTTTACCTGAGTGTATCCCTGATGAGGGCGACGAGAGAAAGTTATGCTCAAAACTAACAGCTTTAATCAAACTAATTTGGATCTTCAGCCACTCGGCAGCATCGCGGCAAACAGACACTCGACTTCCGCGCGCGCTCTCGCGTCAAGTGGATGCGGGCTATGTGGTCTCTCACTCGCTAATCCGCATAAGCATCGACATTCCGCACATTGCAGTGCTCGCGTGTGAATTCGCATTCGAAAGTCGGATTAATTAAAAGTCTGTACTTCTATTTTTGTTTTCTACCTATAGTACGATAGACGTATACACATCCGCGTATGATGAAGGACGATTCGGAGAACGTCGCATCGTTACCGAGTTTATTCTCCTCGAAAAACAAAACAAAACCATCCTATATAGATGCAGGCGTCTCGAGTCGAAGCCACAAGTCCGCAGCTTGAAATTCGCAATAACGGCCTGTATCGCCCTCTCGCAAATCACTCCAGCGCATAATCATCACCAGACGTATACACGTCCCTACAGACACTATCCGAAACTCCCAATTCAAACAAGTAGCTCCGCCAGCACATACCCGTCTCGAAATCCCAGCGTCGCATTGTCTCGAGACGAGTATATAGCACGTGGTCGCGCGCCAGAGCACATCAGCGTATCGCCAACGGCCGAGTCTGCATTCCTCATCTCATCCTCTGCGGGCGCGTGCGTCCGGCGGCGACGTAATGGGAAATCGAGAGAGAGAGAGAGAGAGAGAGAGAGAGAGAGAGAGGGTGGAAGCGATCGGTAACTCCGCTAGAGGCCGAAGCGGATAATTGCGGAGCGGAGCTCGGTCAAGGAGGCCCAGCTGGTGTGTATAACTTCGGTATGTGCCCGGTCGCGTGTCAATCGCAGTTCTTAATTGGCTGGCTTGGTAATTAATCTGCAGCTGGCAGAATTGTTACTCTACCTGGGATATGTATTCGTTATGGAGACTCGACGGCGAGCTGATGATGATGCGGCGGATGTTGCTGGAGTAGTATGGAGCAGCTTTTGTCCGGGATTTTCCATTGTCAGCATAGCTGTGCGGCTGATGCAAGGTTGAGTTCTTTATGTTTGATCGGTAGGACGCGCGTGACTTTGTTATCGTGGAGATTGTTTAGATAACGACGCGGGTTTAGGGGTGAAGGATGCGCGAACTTTCGCGCTACGTTGTTGTTGGTGTGTTTCAGCAACAGAATTGATTATGAGGAGACAACTTTTTTCATTCAAAGTGAGCTGACAATGCTCGTCAGTCGTGGGGTCTCATTATTAGCTTTTTAAAGCTCGGCATAATAGGTACAGCTGAAAATAAGGCTTTACGAGGCGGTCATACAGGCCATTCGGTATAATTAATCAATTACAAAGCCAAGACACCAGCAGAGGAAAAATAGCAATATTATACTCTTAGAGGTGTACCTCGCGCGTGATTCCCGCACGACACGACGACTCTTTTCGCCTTCGAAGTGTGGCTTTGATTGATTGGATGGACCGCGCTTTGTTTGCTCGGGCTATTTTCAACCGACTCTCTCATATTCTGTCCATTGTATCGTGACCAAGTACGCTTACGCCTATACGTGCAGGAAGTCGATCTCTTTAGAAACGTCGAACCGGCGGGCTTTCAACCTATCGTAATGAGTCCTGCATTTCCGCGGCAATTTGACTACTCACAGAAGAACGTTGTATACATATCGATTTACGCCTAGCTGTACACGCGGCCAAGCTTCTGTTTTGGATTAGTATACCCGTATGATGGTCGGGACATTATATACGTTGAATAAACTCGCTGAGGTGCTATTTCAGCTCCGAAGTCACGTAGCTGTGGTTTGAAATAAAAATGTTTCACGAACGAGTATGCGAACTATGTCAATATGAGAGCAGGATACGTTGTTGTGTGGAAATACTGGAAGGTTTAGAGATTTTTTGCTCAGGGGATGATTTATCTTTTTTTAATTCGTTTCTATAGTAAAGCTTTACGCGAAAATTATAGAACGTAAAATAATGGAGTGGCTGAAGTTGGTGTTACTAACAAAAAGAGTATACTGCACAAATTTGAGGAAACAGATTTGGCGGAAATTTTGAGGACTGTTTCCTCGTAAATAATTAAAAATGCTGAGTCGATGAAATATAAATTGATTCC
The DNA here is from genome assembly GCA_012977825.3 of Pteromalus puparum. Lineage (NCBI taxonomy): Eukaryota > Metazoa > Arthropoda > Insecta > Hymenoptera > Pteromalidae > Pteromalus > Pteromalus puparum. The sequence continues at coordinate 9,549,884 of CM053170.1, read as the reverse complement.
AACCAATGATTATTGTCTAAAATCTTTTCTCAAAATTCTTTCGATCATAAAATTACGCTTCCTTTATTCGATCCCGCTGTCATTGTATACGCCTCAATAAAAATCGCGGTTGACGCGATGAAATGAGGCCGTTACAAAAGCTGACATAACATCGCATTATTGCCTATAAAACAAAACATGCAGTACAAGCAATCCCTTTATACTTCCTTACGTGACTTATCGATTCCCGAGCGGCGAACCAATTTCCAGCGTCCACATAAATCCAAGTTTAAATGTAATCGGAACAAGACAAATTGCCCAAGACGCTCAAATCCAAATCTGGACTATTCACACACGGACACGTCGATCATACAACCCGTTAAATTGATCGGGGCTTGTTCGACACGTACTTCGCTGCCATATGTATGTATACGTTCGACTATTTTAAAACTTCCCCTCTTACGTCGCATCGATCGCTGATGAGTTTATTATTCCATCGAGGATATTTTTCGCTACGAGAGCGTTGACGATAATTTGAATGAAAATTACAAAGTTTTAAGAGTAATTAAAACCAAGAAAATTATTATCTCCAGTATATACTGCTCCAGCGGGTTGCTGTAGTATGTGTGGGTTAAAGCCAGTGAATTCGAATTATGCAAAATGATTTTCCATCTTCTAAGCTCCGAAATGTAGGTCTCTCGTTAGCGCTGTAAATTATTCTTAACTTAGAGAATTGTCTCAATTATCGCTTAAGTTTACTTCACGACGTTTTACTCCGCGCGACTTCCTCGTTATAACTTTTGGAATTCATTATACAAAGAAGCGCAGCGTCGAAATTTGAAATTAACAAACTCTAAAGGTATACTTCCGAAATCTTCACTTTCGACATCCAACGCACAATCTTTGATGATTGACGGGAAAAAGCTTTGCAACAGGGCATAATAGGGCGTACAATAGCGAATCGAGCGGAGAACGCATGCGGTTTCAGCAGAGCGTGTATGTACGCCGTGTGTGTACTAAACAGTGCGTGACACGTTTAGATGTTTGCACGTGTGTGACTAGCCGGTGTATATTTGGCTCCGGCATTGTAAACGCAATTAAGGCCGTCACAAAGGCCTTCTTGCGACGAATCAAGAGCGACGTATCATGTGCGGATACACAGTATACAGGTAAAGTCATTCCCTCAAGAGAGAACAAATTATATAGAGACGATAATCACACAGTACACTTCTTTGTTTCAATTGCTCGGGTATACTTATAGTGTCGACGCAAATCAAACAAAAGACACACACCGACATGGAAATAACTCGAGACGTGTGTATTCCAAAGAGGATAAGCGAATAAACTCTGCCTCGTGGCAAAGAAGTAAAGACACGCACGTGGCGTTTACACGTTCTCCGCCCTTGCCGCCGTCAACAAGCCGTATATACCTATACGGAGATACGTGCACACACTCGCGCTTATATACACCGCGAGCTACTCGGCATCTTTCCCTCTTCCGCGAGACCTTGCACTTGTTTCAAGGATAATGCAGCGAAGAGCCGATTCCCGGTATAAATGCCGTCGACTTATGTGTATGTCTCTTCTCTATACATACCTCCACTCGCGTCGTACGTAATAGGCTCTCCCTCAGTCGCAGCTGAAAACTCGACTTACCTTCCGATGTTCCTACACATCTTCGCTACTATATACATAAAGCGTAAAAAAAGAAAACTGCGGCCAGCAACCCGAGTGAACAACCACGCGACAGAAGCTTATATATATATACCTACACACAGTAGAAGACAGAACGGCAGCACGTGACCTAGATCGCGTTTGCCGCCGACGGCGACTAATAATATGATATGCAGCCAGCGCGAGGCGGTCTATAGAACATATAGAGCGCTAGCTTGTTTCACCAAGCGCGCGAAATCGATCGTCGCTGTATCTCGTTAAAGGCTCGCGCGCTCGCATCAACGATCCCGACCGACAATCGGGAAATAAAAGGAAAAAATGAATAATGCAGAGAGAAAGGGAGAGAGAGGAGGGGGGGGGGGGGAGGGGAACATCGATCAGTTGTAGAGGGAGAGAGAGATACAGGGGATGGTTTTATTTATGCTGCGTATTGGCGAAGAGTATCATATGGCGATTTAGCATATTTATACGCGAGCGCTAGCGGAGATTCGCTAGTGGATGCGTTTGCGCGATAGAGAGAGAGAGAGAGAGAGAAGCTTTTACAAATTGAGATTTACTGGTTGGAATCGCTCGGACGCTTGGTTTTGGTGCAGGAGAGTGGGTATAAATGTGCGATTGTGGTCGTTGTATTGGGCTATAGTTTTTGTTGTAGTAAAAGGAGATGAATGAGGTGAGGTTCGAGAAAGTTTGTTCAACTAATTTCAATCATGCCAATCATGCATTAATTAAAAAATCTCCTTACTTTTTGGCCAGTCACTGCCTGTTATCATTCCAACGGATCAATTCGATGGACTCCGAAGTAATTTGACAGCCGTTTTGTACACACATAATCGCAAGGTTATTGTCCTACAACGATACGCTGCATCGTTTCAGTATAACAGAAACTTAATTCGATGTTGTATAATCGCGAGTACATTACGGTTTGTCAGTAGTCATCGCTAATTGATTATAGCCACAGTAACATCTAGAACTGTTTAACTTTTCACGAAGGCGCCGTGCTAAAGTATTCATCGAGAACTAAGGAAGGACTATAATACACACAAATGTAATATCGATCAATAGCAGCGCATCGGTGTCGCGTTTCGATGCGGCTATTAGTTGCTAATGGCCGTTGACATCATATATATCTGACTTTCCTTTGATAATCTTATATTCGTTATTTTTATACTTGGCACGGTGAGGTTAAGCGCCCGAGCGGAGCGAGGGTGCTTACGCCGTGCCAGAATGTGCCTCATAGGACTCGAGTATCGTACGACATTTTATAGCACTGCTTGCATAAATTCGCCAAGTCACGCAAATCCGTGGCGTATGCAGTTCTTTCGGGCACCGTGAGGTTAGCGGTAGATATACACGGTGCCAGAAAGGGCTACATAAGACACGGATTTTCGTGACCTATAGCGGATTTAGGCCACCCAGTGCTATAAATAAAGTTGGTCACCAGAACGTATATACAATATTTACATTGTATTAATCGCAAAGCAAAGCCGCTAGAAAGGAAAAACAGAACAGACCCAAGGAGAGAAGAAAATGGAAAGATAAATTGAGAGATTATGTGAGATAGAATAAAAGTTACGGAGCTTCGTCCTGTAAAACAAAAAGGATTACATACTGAAAAAAAGATAGCGCTGGAAGTTCATTTTCTCCTGAACTTTCTTGCTCCGCGGCAACAAAAATTTAATTCGACGCGAGTTAAAAGGAAGATGAAAAACTTAGATAATACAAGATGAAAAAGTAGAAAACAATTTTATAAAAAAAGAAGGGAAGTTGCACTTCATCACTCACTTGTTCGCAACTTTTTAATCCTTAATCCTTTAAAAATATTTAAAAATTCAAAATATTAATAAGAAAATTTTAAAAAACTGATTAACTAATTGTTTATCATTGTTCTATTTTCCTAATATTTTTCAAAGCACTTTTATCAAACACGAAGATAAATGAATTACTGCTACGAGTTTCAATATTAATAAATCTAAAAAAGTGACAGTTTTCAAATGCATGGATTGTAACATTCTCTCTTCAACAAAAAATCCCGTAATTGCTGTGGACAGAAACGTCAAAAACCTCGAAGAGTCCTTCACTCTATACTTCGACACTTGTTTCTGACGCCAAACACGTGCAACGCTCGCTCTCCCCCCCGGATGATGGGAGGCTACTGACCCCTTGGACTCACCATGATATAGCATGGCAATTGTATAACTGGTAAAACTTGACGACATGAAATATTCCGTACGTGCTAAGAATATTCCTGCTATATTAGATCCAATCAGATTTATATTTAATAACGTTTTACGAGCTGTACAAACATCCTGTCTTTTTTTATCATTAAGGTTTTTCTGTCTCAACAAATACAACCTTAATGTACCTATGTTGAACATAATAAAACAGAAAGATTTACGTACCAAAGTAAGTCACACATTCAAGAACGAAATAATGAAAATTTCCGCTACATTTTCATAAACTTGAAATTTGCAAACAGCGAAGCCCTTACGCTGTCTCCATAAAACTACTTCTCACGTCTTCACACACACACACACTACACGATGCACACACACACACACACACACACACACACACACACAGAGGCTACATCAGTGGTGAAATAGCCGGAAAACCTAATAAGCGGAAGAATGAGGTGCAATCGTCTGCAGCTGGAAAAGAGTCGAGAGAGAGAGAGAGAGAGAGAGAGAGAGAGCAGCATATCAGCCAAGAGTAGACGACGTTGACGAGGAGCGAACGTAGCGGCTAATAAAAATGAGCAAGTTCTCGCCGACAGTTGCAGTCCCTCGGGTAATCCTGCAGCCGATGCCTGAAATTCGTCCTAAATAGGCGTGCAGTAGTATACGCACGTGTAATACGCTGCATCCGAGCGATAATGAAGCAGTACTGCTGCTACTGCTGCTGCTGCTGCTGCTGCTGCTACGAGTGAATATCGGTGTGGATGCAGTAGTACGAGCTGGAATTGGAGACACGTGTGTGCGCAAGATCGGATTATTGTCCGCGTGGAACGTTGCAGAATTCGCTTATGTACTAGCAATATCGGGAGCTTGTATGTCTGAGATCGAAATGACTCTTTCATTATTAATCAAGATCTGAGTGAGTTTGTTATGATTTGCGTTCCCTCTTGTAAAATAATACTCAAACTTTATTATCATGCTCTATTTATTCGTTCTAACTAATTGCTTTTTTTAACGATGAAATACATATTTCCTCGCTTACGAGCAGTTAATAGCGTGCTGGTAAATTTCCATGTAGATATTTGAGTTATAAGGATCACAAGCCAATGCGCTGTACGTCTTCTGTAAAGGGTCGGAGCTGCTACAGCTGACCAGAGACTTGTCCACTGGAGTGTACTTTAGAGCAGTCACTATTTCGGAGTTTTCGTCCGTTAAATCTGCAGATAGCGAGATATCTATCAACGACATCATCACGATATCCGTACTGTAAAAAGTGTCATAATTGTTTTATTGAAAGCATATGCAACGGTTCTTTTGAAAGTTCAAAAATATCACAAGTAGATAATTATACAAACCTAAAATGTTCATCTATGCTTGCAGATGAATCTCTCCAAGGATTGATTGTAACTAACAATCTGTTCGGTTGACATATCTTTAATGGTTTGTAGACTTGTACTGATGATCACCGTCAAATTTTCTTTGTTATCAAATTGTAAATTTTTCTGTAATTAAAGTAAAGTTAAGCAAAATCGATACAAACTTTGCTTATGGGATTGCAAATATCATCTATCTCAGTACTGAGACTTCCCGTCTGGTTTATTTTGGAACAACTATTCATATTGAAAGTTTTGTTAACGCCGTAAGTCAATTGTTTCATGTTGACAGACAGATTTTCATTGTTTTTGGGTACTTGAAGATATTTAATAATAATGTTTTAAATATGTTCTATTATTCTCATTGAATGATTTATACAAAAAACGGGAGAATATTTGCACCATACCAAACCGTTAACATAAGATACGTAAAAAGGTTCGCTTAGTTCTTTTCGAGTTTTTACGAGCGATCGGCATTCACTCAGGTCAATAACTTCGGAATCTCCATTTTGGACAGAAAAATTCAAGGACTGGAAAGCAACATGCAGTATGCAGTTGAAAACTCTGAATTTTTTTAGTATCCTTTATGGGCTTGAAAAGAAATTTTAACGTTTATAATAAATTTATTGTTACGATTACTGTTACCTGCATAGGCGTGTGCGAATAGCAAACTTGTAAGCAAAACTGTAATAGAAAAGAAAAAAAAATAGTATGAATGTTAAGTTGACAAAAAGTTAAATATGAAAAATGTACTTGTTGCAAGCGTGTCCATAGTCATCGTCATCTTGACTGAATGAGATGATAAGAAAACTTGAGGTTTTTATATACTTTTTGTGTCGACGAATCTTGCCATGAATGGTCATGAATATGAAGCTAGATCAGTTTTATTACAACGATGTGATTTTGCATATTTTTCTTTGACATTCGATAACTAAATGTGCAAATGCATAAGTAATGCTTTTATCTTCTTTGTACATTTTATCCTAAGCGTGCGAGAACCGATAAAAATTTGAATTTTTTTTTAGAAAATGATGACTAAACCTGTTCAAGTACATAAACATTTTTAACAATCGTTGCAAAGATAAACAGGGCACTAATTTATAATACACCTTTGTATTTTTCATGTTATTTTAAAAAAGAAACTTCAAAAATGTTTTCGGGAGTTAAGAAAATATACTGTTTAATATACCTATTTATTATTATATACCACTTAAAAAAAATACAGGGCAATCACTTTACTCGTTCTACTCTGATCGGCTCTTCGCCCCTTATCTCTACTAATGGATCCATTCCTTGTAACCTCAAAAAGTGATAATCGAGAAATTATGATAACGAAAGATGTATTTAGTTACACGACATATAACAAAGCAGTTTTGGACTGACCCGTTTTCGAGTCCTTTTCCTACTATACCGCTCGAACTCGTGCGGCATCTTCTGCAAACAGAGATAGAGCTTTTATATTTCCTTCATCGCTATCTTCAAGCATAGTGCATATAGCGATTTGTCACTTATGCCAAAGCTGTGTTTTGTCGGGCCTACTTGGACCACTTATCCTATAACTTCTCAAGACTATTACAAGGGTATTATCAAGGGAGATAACATGAAAATATTGGCTAGAATGTTGCTTGAGACTATTAAAACTATTTATTTTTATAATAATACTATTCAAGTATGTTACGATGATAAAAATAGCTTTTTCCAAAACGAAAGTTTAAAAAATATTCGAAATGCACGCTTCGAACGATTTTCAAGGACTCGTTAGACTAATGGATTGCGCATTTTACTGTAACTAGATAACTCTTCAAATTTCAAAGCCAAAATTCGCAAACAGAATGTTGACATTTCCGACTCTTTTCAAGTTTTCCCCTATTTTGAAATTTTAATTTCCATAAATTTGAAAACCTTAAATTTTATAATTTAATAACGTGCACATCTTTCAAACAACTTTTTAAATATAAGTAAATCGAAAGTTTTAATTACGACTTGATCTTTCGTAACTTCATCAATGTACCTTTACCGACTTTCGAAGTACTCAAAAATATAGGATATCCGCTGGTATAAATAACAGCCAAAATATTTATGCATCGCGGAGTAATTATCAATCGAATAACGCATAGTCCCATATCTCAACCAGCACATCTATAACAATCCCAATTTTGTTATTCTGTTACAGGGATGCTCGGAACAGCGAGGCTCCCCTGGCAAGGTAGCCGGTTTAAAGGGTAGCAGGACTGGGGATTCGGGGTACACGGGTGTCGTGGTGCAGCCGCACTATAACTCGTCGTCGTCGCGTGAGCACCATGGGGCCGATGGAAGCCCGCGTGACGGCGACCTCCTGGCGTCCGCTGCCTCAGCGCTGCGCCGGTTGCACTTTAAATCCATCGGAGGCAGTCGTACTGTACCCAAAGTCGTCGTTATGGGCTCGAGTACGGCTTCCGAGACCACCATCAACACCAGCACAGACAGTGCCAACACTATGGTCACTATGGTCAGTACAATTTTTTTCGACTATATAGAATAATTATTATATTATAATTATTGTACCTACACGGTATGTGAAGCGTTTAAGTGAATTGAATATATACGATTACTGGTTTAGGGAACTATCGTTATTAATCTAGTAATGTATTCAAATTATGTTTGAATAAATTTGCATTATTGCTCATAGGATTCATTTCATTAGTGCAGAGGAAATGCAGATTTTACGCGGATCTGTTATCGTGCATTAACACGTGAAATATAAAATAATGAAATAATTATGGTGCATTTCGTCGTGTAATTCCATAATAAGTAAATGCTTTCGCACACTGGTTAAAATAACGCGACGTATAATAAAAACACAAAAATACAGTTCGCTACAACTCTCTTCGCTCCTGAATAAATCCCTCCCTGAATAAAAATCCCAAAATCAACCACAAACGGGTATACCACCCTCCCGGTCGAGCCGTCACCTCTGCTCGTCTAGCAGCGAGAACCGCAAAGCTTGCTTCTACAAAGCGCACCACCCTGTACCACAAAGTCCCCGATAGCAGCAGCAACGGCTTAATCCCAAGCTTTGCTGGCCGTATGTGCAGGTGACGACGACGGACGGTGAACAGCACGACGACAGTCTGGACCTGATAGACGTACCGCCAGAGCTTTCGCCGCCGCCCGTAAACGACACTACGGCACATTCGACGCACCACCAGCACATTAATGGAGGTGTTTCGGTTACGGTGACCGCTCCGGTCTCCGTCGTCGTGACCTCGACGTCGCCGCAGCAGCAGCAACAGCCGTCGCCTCCGAGGACGATGGAAAATGGACTGCCTAACTCGCATCAGGTGAGCCGTGAGAGGGGGTTGTTTCGAAAGTTATATGTAATCTTGAACTATTTTTGTTTTATTTTTAACGGAATGTACCTAGCATTAAATTTAATGGTATATCAAATTACTGTTTCCGGGATATGCGTCGTATATTGATTCTCGTGATACTGTATAATGTAAATTCATTACGGCATGCACTCTCGAATAGAATTTAATCAAATGGATCCAAACTCGTGTGATATATTATGCATGTCCCAATTTCATTATTTATAGAAAATACTAATTAATATCGGTAAAATAGAGTAAGCTCAAAATAAACGAAAAATTACTCACAACTTTAAGTTGTCCCTTTGAATTCAATTAGCTGTTATACCCTTACAGGTGAATCAGAACCACGTCCCATCGACGAACACGACGACGATGATACTGCAGAACGGCCATGGCAACGGCAGCTCGTCGTCTTCCACGACGTCGACGTCGAATTTCGGCGGCTCCGGGGGCACCGACAGTCCCGGGGCACCGCCACCCACGCCGTTGATCGGTTCGCATCAGGAATCCAGATTTACGTTCTGCGATCAGAGGATAAAACCTGCGCTGCCCGACCTCAGGACTGCTGATTTCTTCAGGTGAGATGGCGATTTTTCTCCGTAAGTGTAACTGGAATGTTTCAAGGTGATTACGTTGTTTTTCACAATAAACGACGAGCCGCAAAGATACCGTATTAGTATACAGTGTGTAGGAGAAAAACCGAAAGCAATAAAAATTTGAATAAGAGAAATGGAGAGCGAAGAAATGCATGAGGTCGAAAATCCAGGGTTCGGGAAAATTCCCAGCGTATTATGTAGCAGAAAGAATGGGGAAAAGCGTCGTAGGGACAGTGGCGCGTAACCCGAGGCGCTGGAGTTCGTATCATCGTCATCGCAGCTCTCGGTTCTCGAATTTTTCCTCTTTCTCTTTCTCTCTCTACCGAATACGACTTCGCTTTATTTTTCGTATATAATTTCGTTGTCTCGGCTACGCCCCTAGCTTACCCTCGGGCCAGTCGTCGGAAAGGACAAAGCGTCGAGGAAAAGGAGAGAAACTGGATTGCTAGCTATGTGTGTGTGTGTGGATATAGGGGGTCTGAGAACGGAATCTTTTTCTTCGGATGGAGCCGTAAAAATATTTCGAATACTCGAGCGCCATCGGGAGATATGAAATAACTTTGTTAAATAATTGTCTTTCTACGTTATATAACTGAAGTATCGGAAGTTTCATGTTCGCGAAATTTTATCCGTTCGATGCGAGCTGAGGTCCGGTGGGAAGTATTTCTGAAAGGTTCTTTGAAAAATCGGAATGTATAGGGTGGTATAGCTCTATTGTTGTAAATTTTTTAGAACCTTTTTCGATGCCACGCGCTCAGTTTTGTTTTTGTTGCTGTGTTCTTTTGACGTATTAGTTTCTTTGGGCGACATAGCCTAGTTTTTTATGGATGCGGGTGCTTTATGGGTACTCGTGTTCGCGCCAACAAACCAAAAACTGTTTTCTTTTACGCTGCAAGCGCGATAACTAAACAATAAAAGTTATCTATTTCGAAAGAAGAGATTGTAAAAAATCTATTTCATTTCAATCGAGATGGATCGTAGCGATTTTCTGATGTTTTCAAACGTAGACGACTTTTACTTTGGCTTTTTGAACATAGTAAACAAGAAAAATCAAACCCATCAATTACTTTAAAACCATACTACAGCCTTCAGAAACAAACGATTTGCTCCATCCCACCACAAAAAAAGAAATGCCTCTTTTTATACTCGTAGAGATATTTATTATATGATACATATATAATGCATCGAGATATGCCGCACCGCACTACCGTATATATCTCAAAAGCCCATAAACCCGCCAAGAAAGCAGAGACAGCAAAATATGAGCAGCAGACACAGAAAAAGTAAGACTTGGCTCTCGGGAGGGTGACGAGTTTGTGTCGCGCTTTCTTGGCTCGAGCGGCTTCCATCTTCCATCCGCAGCCGGGCGCACGGCCTCAATCGATAAATTCGCCTTTTCAGCCGTGAAAGAAGTAGGTGACGACCTGTCGAAATGCCGCTGCGCTCATTGTACTTATATACTCTCATCGAAATGTATATCTATAATAACATCACACACAACTCGCTCTCGGATCCTCTTAAGACGCGGAAATTCGTTTTTCAGGCTATAAAACGAGAAGCGCCGAATCACCGCGCCTCTGTAATTCAGCCGAACTTTTTCCAACTCTCGTCGGGGATTAAAGCCTCTCTCTCTATCTCTCATTCCGTTCGCGGGAATTTCAATTTTTACCTTCTCATACTTACGGGTTATCACGCGCCGGGTAGTTTGCTGCCAAAGATATTCCTCTATTGATTCGGGAAACTGACTGGGGAGAATTTATGTTTGGATAGGTCGCCGAGTTTTCGGCGTAATCGGCTAATGGAATCGAGCGTGACAGCGGAAACGATTATCGCCGAATGAGCGCGTACCGCTTCGTGAAATGACGGCTGCGCTTAAAATTTGATAGATTTTTATATTTTTCACTCGCTGGAAGGCCGTGTGTACGTCTGCGTTTATTCTAATTATAAAGCGGGTTCAGATAGTTAGTTGGGTGGATTTTATGCATTTAGTTGCCGCGAACGAATGAAAAACTTGGATGTACATATGTTTTATTGCTTCATTTAAGCAGAGCTATTAATGTCCGGAAAAATTGATGAGCTATAAATTGAGCTTTATCACCTTTTCGTTGTTGTCAACGAGTAAATATCTTAAATAAATTGACGAAATACAAAATTTATTCAGTCCCATCGCTTAAAGCACATGGCAACAACCCAAAGCCCCAAAAAACAACGTAATCCCGCGCAGCCTTTGAATAATCCCAGTAGTAAAAGCACCACTACAAACCATCAAATCCTCTTTCCTCACGACAAGAAACACACTCACCCCCGTTTCGTTCCATCAAAATCCACAGCCAACCAGTCCGTGGTTCAGTGGACGCCGGTCAGCCAGACCCTCAGCAGATCAGCTCAATGTTGGCGCTGGTCGCGGCCAAAAACAGCTGCTGCTCATCGATACCCAACGGACCGAGTCAGAGTCCGAGCAACGGCTGTCTGACCAAAGTCAACGGGGAGAGGAGTCCGACGGAGTCAAGCCCAACGTCGACGACGACAACGAGCTCGACCGGGACGACAGCCAAGCCCAACATCAACGTCACGACCAATCCTCTGGACATCTCGTTGTGTACACCCCAGACACCGAACAGCACGACGGGAACGAGAGGTGGACGAGGTGGCAGAGCCCCCGGTGAGTCCGTTGATGATACTTTTGGATCTTAGTGTTGGTTTTTTTTTTCTATATTTTACATAAGTATAGATATCGTGCGTTTAGATTTATATGCGCTCGCAGCGATGCTGGTCTGTGCTATTTTTGTCTGGAACAGCGGGTTTACTTTGTTCGATTTCGGTAATGCGGATTCGGTTATTTATATGGTATAGCTGATGTGTATGGAAGTGACAGTGGATCCAGAGTTCTTGGAATGAATGTTCCAAAGAAGGTGGCTTATTATTAGAATGTGATGTAGTGATTGTCCCTCGTATGTACAATGGGGCTACATAATTAGACTGACTGGTGAGAAGATTGTATGCGATATACTTACGAAGATATTAAATTTTAATAATATTGCCATTATGGAACATTCGTCTATAGAATTACTCACAATAGAGTCTGAATATAATGTAGCTATAAAAGATAACTGAAATACAAAGTTCATTACTATACGTACATTATTACTGTTTAATTATTTAGTTTATCTATTCATCAGCACATATACCTATCCATATTTTTGTTTGACGTAGTACTATTCTAAAAAAAAAAAGCAAATTTGTATAGTTTGTATAAAAACGTAAATAACTGTACGGGCAGTTCCAATAGGCAAACGATCATAACGTCAAAATAGTAAGAAAAACATAGTGCTTCGCAGTAAAGCCTCTGATTGACATAACAAACGACGCAAACAAATCAATCAATTCGCGCGTAATTCAGCGCGTATTTCATTTTCAAAACCAATTTGCAAAATGAACAGCTATCCGTTAAATCGGAAGCAATCAAAGTCGTTGAAATAACCTGTCGGGCTTCCGCACGATTTCCAATTGCTTAATTAATCGAAACGTAATCAAAACAAAACATTCGTTACACATTGTAGAATTCATTGCGTTGCGGAAACTCGATGTGAATTTTCTCATTCGAATATAACAATATCATACAAAAAGTAATTTGCTATACCGAGAAGAAAAAAAAAGTGTATAAGAAAAGATAGCAACCGTATAAGGAAATGAATTGATGTTCTTTCTTTCAGAATCTCATCCCCTCGTTACGACTATTCATTCATGGGTCAGGCTCTTTTTCCCGTTTTGCGCAATAGGTACATAGACGAGCGTCGCTAAGAGGCCCCCCGAAAGTATAGCGCGAAACGTTTGAAAAAAAGCTCCCTTACACACACTGTATAGATATAGAGCACGACTGCAGAAACAATACATTTCAAAATGACAATAGAGATAACAAAAAAAAAAAAGAAACAACGAGAGACGTACACACGAAAAGAAAATGGCACGTGCTTTCCGTTTTTCATTATACTTTCGCGCTCCCTCTCTCTCTCCCGCACGCAAGATAAGCTCTGTAAGCACAGAAACACACATGATAGTAGTATAATATACGCTCGCATACTCTTCGGCGGGGGGCTCTTGGCGTCGCGCGTTAATCGTGCGTAGAGCACAGTTTTACACGTATACACGTACACACGTGCAGCTCGACAACGATCCACACACACACACACACACACACGTGTACTACAGCAACGTGTCTGTATAAGCTTTTGTGTATTGCGTTGCTTTGCTAGAAAACGAGCGGCGATGCGCTCTGGCTCACCTTCTTCTCGCGCCCTCGTGCAGAGGGTTCGTAATATACATCCGCACACGACGACACGAGAGTATGAGGTTGATTGTGTGCCGATGACAAGGCGAAATAAGACGTGACTGAGCATCACCGCTCCTACTCGACACGAAACACGTTTGGGCTTCCGCATGCGTATATATATGATGTATCCGATCTTGTTTTCTCTCTCTCTCTCTCTCTCTCTCTCTCTCTCTCTCTCTCTCTCTCTCTCCACGTGTGTATACGCATTAGGACGGCTGTGATAACGTATCACACGTGAACACACACTCATACACATGCTCTGCAAAAGCTTCTTCTTCTCGTCGGTATTATCATATACAGCTGTATGCTCTATGCACTGTGTTAGCTTTTCGACGCCATCATCGTGACTATCCGGTATACGAGAGCGAACTGTAAATATTGTTGCCGGACTTGTACTACTTTGGATTCAGTAGAAATTATCGACTTTGGTCGGGCGTGCTTTTTGATGAATCCAAAATGGTAACGAATAAACGCTGGTTATAATCATCACGTCAACGTTATTATCCGTGAAAATCCATCGAGGAGTAAATCGAACGTCAAAATCCAATTCGATTATTCTACTGTATATAATCCTCTGAAATTCAAAAAGCCTTGTAATCACCGGCAGCGAATCGGCAAATATTCGCAAATTCTTTGAAACAGTCGAAACGCGGAGAGTGTACCTGAATAATTCACGTCTCTTTCAGTTTTTGGCCGGAAAAACACGCGCGTATTCGGCTCGCTCTCGATACTTCGATATTCACACACATACACACACACACACACACACACACACACACACACACATGCCACCAGCAGTAGCATCACGATTTTTCCTTTGATCACGCACGATCGTCATCGTTCAAGCGTTCCGAATGCATCGAACGTACACGTACACATATACGTATAAAAGNGTGACTATCCGGTATACGAGAGCGAACTGTAAATATTGTTGCCGGACTTGTACTACTTTGGATTCAGTAGAAATTATCGACTTTGGTCGGGCGTGCTTTTTGATGAATCCAAAATGGTAACGAATAAACGCTGGTTATAATCATCACGTCAACGTTATTATCCGTGAAAATCCATCGAGGAGTAAATCGAACGTCAAAATCCAATTCGATTATTCTACTGTATATAATCCTCTGAAATTCAAAAAGCCTTGTAATCACCGGCAGCGAATCGGCAAATATTCGCAAATTCTTTGAAACAGTCGAAACGCGGAGAGTGTACCTGAATAATTCACGTCTCTTTCAGTTTTTGGCCGGAAAAACACGCGCGTATTCGGCTCGCTCTCGATACTTCGATATTCACACACATACACACACACACACACACACACACACACACACACACATGCCACCAGCAGTAGCATCACGATTTTTCCTTTGATCACGCACGATCGTCATCGTTCAAGCGTTCCGAATGCATCGAACGTACACGTACACATATACGTATAAAAGCCGGCCAGTATATATATATATATATATATATATATATATATATATGTGTGTGTGTATGATGTGATTTAACAGCTGCATGCACTCCAAACGCTGAAAGAGTGCGTCGAACGAACGCTCGTTCCCTCTTTTCCTTTTTGTTTCCGCGCGTTCTCGACGCGAGAGAAACTCTTATAGCAGCTCTCGAGCGTCGATTAACTTCCGTTTGACCTTTTCGCTCTTTGTATCCTCTGGTTTTTCGGATTCGCGCCTATAACTACCATCAGATTTTTCGCCCGAGTACGTGCGCGCTTTTGCATTTTTTTTTTCGACCAAGTTCATCATCCTAGTAAATTCGCGCTATGGGCTGACGTTTTTTTTTAGCTAGTCGTTCGACGCGAGTTATTCCGACGTTTTACAAAGTTATAGCTGGAAAAAATTGGCTTCCATCGTTGTCTCGCACACGCACCGAGCGGTAAACGAGAGCGCAAGCTTTTTCCTCTGCACGATTATTTTACTCGTGGCTCGCGTCCCAAGAGAGCTTAATGGTTTTATCGTCAGTCATGGGCAGACAACGAATGCGCATATCTGTGTCCGATTTTTTTTTTCGACTGTCTTCGCGAGAAATATTCGATTGGATTTTGTTCGAGCTTTTAGGCCCAGTAGCTTTTTGTTGAGTTTCGTTTTTTTTTTTCGTTGATTTTTACCGCTCGCTGCCCACGTCTGAAGACTTTATTTATTTGATCGACATGACTAGCAGTAACGGTTTGAAAGGGGGAAAAATTATATTGGCTTAGATATATAAGGTTACTTTGAATAAAATTATCAAAATGAGAATTACGAGAGGATCGATTTGGAAAGATCGATAATCAAGGCATTCCTTGAACTATACGCGCGCTCATATAGGCGTTTGCTATGCATTCAGCATAATCATTCTGATTGGGAATGCGCTTGCAAGAGTTATTGGTATATAATACACATGAAATGAACACGCTTTGTTCTCTACTTAGTGAACTTTTAGCGGATTGCAAAGTTTATATTGCAAGGTAGACAAAGCTTCTCTTCGATCGAACTTTTCATTATCTGCTGAAATTAAAGAACAAAATGATAATTACGCATTTCGGTGTACGGTAAAAAGTTTACGAATGGAATGTGGAAAAATTTTTTGTCGCAAATTTCATATTGTTACAAATATTTTTACCGTTTCTCGTGCGCGGGTGCCATGTTTCTCCTATCTCTGAAAATTTTTATTTTTTGAATTTACCAATTTTTCAAACTATTTCTAAGCACAAAACAGAGCTAATCTTCAAATAATGTTGGTCTGTTGCAATCCAATCAAAAAACTTCAGTCATAATTTATGAAGAATCCTAGAATTAACTTTTGTTTTCCAACTCGGCACAACAAATTGAAACAAAACAGTCATGAAAGTTCTCGTGAATCTAGTTGGTTTCAGGGTTACAGAAACGAGATAAGTGCCCGGACAATGTATTGGCTAAAAGCACGAAATCAGGTGGAATTCCTTTTACAATTATCTGCCCTCTTATCTCTCTCTTCGTGCAATAATCTATTGAAAGCAGATAACGCGCGCTATCGATAAGACTGCGTATGTTCGACGATTGATGTTTTCACTATAGAGTTTGCGATAATGGAATTGATCAAGTTAATTGATGGCACTTTGAATGCTATAGATACAACTTTTTCACTGCGTGTCTGTTGTGTTACAATAACAAGTGTGATAGTTTCACATATGCACCTGTGTTCGTCAATGCTCTGTTCTATTTCTCTCGAATAATCACGTTTCTTCACTTAAGAGGTTAAAGCATAACATTAAATCTGGAGAGCAATCAAAATGTCTTTTACATTCATGGGAAATCATAATAATGATCTCATAGAGATTTAACCCTGTCTTATCCTCTTAAAAACCACACGTGTAAATACTATCTGCAAAGAAAAAATTTTCAGAATAGCGAAGCAATGTCACGGAATGTGTCACGAAAGAAAAACTCACGCAAAAAGGGTGCCATATGCCAAAAAAATAATAAAAAAAGCAAAAATATCAAAACAAAAGCAATATATACCAAAATTTATGAACACATTTAAGCGTGCTCACAATCTTTTGATATCACACCAAAGCACGAAATATAAGCGTTGACTCTCGTAAATAACAAAAGTATATCAGCTATATATATATAAACGTATTATATACTCTGCACGAATTTTCTCGTCGGCCTTTCCGCTCACTCTCTGCGCGCAAGCCTCTCAAGGACCGCAACAATAGTTAGAGGATAAGAATAAAAAAAAATCGCACGAGGGAATCCAGTTCCATACAAGGGAGTAAGGGGCAATAATACGGCCTCTCAGCACGCGAGAGCATCGGTGTATATAGCCAAATAGCTGCGACTCGCGAACAGAGAGAGAAAGAGAGTGGCAAGGCCGACACCTCATAGAGACTCTATCTTCGAGTTCGAGGACGCTCGTTCTCGTATTTTAACGGACTGGCACGTACTAACCAGGAACACCCCTTTCCTCCCTTTCCCGTCTGCCTTCTGTCTGTTTTCGACTGCGCGAGAAGGTGGCAACACAACCGGAGGCAAGAGGACGGCCCAAGCGACGATCGTCGTGCAGCAGCCGTCCCTATCGCTGGATGCACCTGCAGCGACGATACTTCTCAGGACGGCTGACGCTGATGCCAGGAGACGGGAGGAAAACATGAAGCAATTGCTCGATGTGGCGAATACTCTGACGCTGCAGGAGATCCACGAGTTCGAGAAGAAGTGAGTGTTTTGGCTTTCTTTTTGGTGTTTAACTCGAGATTTACCTATATTAAGAGACGCTGATATTATTCATTTAGCGTTTGCGAGAGACGTGTACAAATTATGCGCAGTTTAAAACGAATCGATATTATGCCAACGAAATACTAATCAGTATTTGCTGCTACGTACTCGTGGTTCATGAATTTCAATTTCAGCAAAATGTATACGTATATACCGGAATGTAATTAATTTTACTACAATGAACTTGATCCAGCTGCGCGTTGCAACGCAGACTCAATCCAGGATAATAAAATTAATAAACGTTAATTGATAATTTCGTGTAAATTGCTCGCTACGAACTTAAAATCCAAGAATTTAATCAACTGCTCTCGCCTGATAGGAAATTTAACAGCTTTGCTTAATAAGCAATCGATGAGTGTCCGTCTTGGCTAAACTCTCGACTAGTCCTTGAGCCGCAAATTGGATAACTTAGTTCAATAAATCTTGGAATATAAATTACTCTATTGGCCGGTACGATATATAGGATCGTGTGCCGGAAATCGAATTAACGTTTTTGCCGAATAAATATTACATTCGTGTCCCATTTTCCAAAGCTGCGTTTCATTTATTCAAATTCCGAGAGCCATTACTTATGTGCATACACGTATCATAAACAAAGGGCCGTTTAGCCGCGGATACCGAAAACTGCGCAGCGATTTCGTATATATGTAGCTGTTTGCTGAGGACCATATTCGAGTGAGATCGTCATAACGAGAATATTTTTTACGAGCATTCTTTCGTGGAATTAGGTCAAGCGTTTAGGGTTCTCTCCTCGTAGTGGATGAAGAGAAAAATGTGTACATCAACAAAATTGCAATGAATCGGACAAAAACATAGCTAGAGTAGCCCAAACATGCCTAACGAAGCAGTTCTGGCATAGTAACAGACCGCTATATGTACACTGCGCGCGCCTTAAAATGGGGATATAGGAAAGTGTCTATACTTGCTAACCGGAAACTATAGAGAGCGGAAAAGTTTAAGCAGTGGGGAAAAAGTCAGTCCAAAATGGTTTTGTTTTACAACTATTATAACTTGGCGCTTATACTACGGCTGATTTCGCATGTTCGATTATAAGTGCCCCGGTATCATGTTATTATGTAAGTCGATACATAACTGGCGTATTTTAAATTTAACAGTTCACTCCGTCATAAAATAAAACATCATAATATTTACAATCGAATCCACGGCATGGAAAACGCTGCTTTCCAAATAAACGATAAAACGAAATAATTATAAACCAGCGAGGTCAAACAAATTACAAAGATTGCGCTCCTCTTACTCGGAGCTAAAGTACAAAAGGTCTTCATTGGGTAAGAACAATTCAACCGAGCTATCCACTCGAGCCGTTCACGTGGGTCTGCCGAGAGAAGAAGCAGAAGAAGCAGAAGAAAAAGGGAAAAAAATTATCGCGCAGCTTATATACCATGGGAAGGAGTCGAGGCCGCGCCTTGCTTTCGCTAATTTATTGAGACAAGCGACGATTGTATGGGGGAGCGTCGAATAAAAGGAACCTCGAGAGAAACGAGCCCTTGATAACTACCGATTACGAAACCCCTTTTACCTAGGCGAGTTTCTCTGGCTTTGTTTTTCGTTACTTTGCTCTTAAGGTTTGCCGAACGGAATCCTTTTTATATGGAGAACTGGCTGATGTTTTAAACGACACTGATGATAAATATTTGAATCGATTTTTTTTTTAGACAGTTATATTTGACCAGAGTTTGGCTCCAGTGACAAATAATTTCCATCATCTCGTATAAAGTATTAAATCGACTAATGAGCTTACTTAATATTTTACCTTCAATCAGCTCCAAAAATTTAAAAATACTTTCGATGGCACTGCAAGCTGAATTAACTTTTAATACCCACTCAGTTATGCCCGTGTATATGCAAGGCAGTGAACGTGAAAAATTAATAACTCCCATTCATCAATGAAAATGCTTTTGATGTCTCTATGTCCGTTCATCGTCACCCCTTTCAACGCCTACTCACGCCGAAAAGAATAGCCGTCCCTCTTATCGATCATCGTTCGCTCACGCGCAAATGTAACGATTCGAATCGAAAGTGAAAATAATCATCCCACAACACAACGTCTATCGCCAGCATCGATCCACCTAATTTCCCCAATAGCTTTTTTTGTTATAGAAAAACGAGGAACAAGAACGAGTTGAAGAGAGAGAGAGAGAGAGAGAGAGAGAGAGAGAGAGAGAGAAGTGATGATGAATGGAGTCACGTACACGCGGGCCAGAGTGAGATAGCGTATATATATACCTTGAGGCAGTGGTCAGTGTCGTTAAAGGCGCTTATACAGCCCGTTCCGGCAAGAACCATTCTCCCCGGGCAATTTCCACGTCTTGAGTTTCATTTCTCCAGGCTAGAAGTAGCTCGGCTCCTCTTATCCGTCTCTTTTCAATTCATCATTTCATCCTTCTTGCCACGAGGCTGGTCATTTTTCTCTCTCAGTTTCTCTTCATCTATGAAAATACATTTTTATACGCTTCAAAATTTACCGCTCGCTCTTTATAAAGTTTTTATCAAATAGAAAACTGAAGCTTGGAGGTTTAAATTCGTGAATTTTATAATTTAATCAACTTAGTAGGTTTAAAAAGAAGATTAAAGTGCACAATAGTGTCACTCCACTTTATAACAATGTATTTTCGTTTTACGCTAAAAACTTGGTCGTTTGCTGTTTGTCTCGTTCAATGTTTTCCCCGTAACGTGCACTCTGCTCTATTCTTTTTTTGCTTTTACCACATACGAGTGAGTATGCGCTCTACACGTCAATTTTTTATACAGCGCGTGCTGTCTAAAACCAGCTTTTTTTGCCTTTTCAATATTCGTGGTGTTATTCTATCCTGGCCCCGTTTTCTTCTGTATTTATCTCTTTATCAAATATGCTTTATTTCGTGTTCCCGAATACCCTTGCGAACGAAAATATTTTCGACTACGTTTTGAATAAGTGATAACGGGTAAATTATTCAGTATCTATCATTTATCGCAGTGAATATGACAGAATAAGTGAAACCCCAAAAAATATGTCCATATTGCAAGGTATTTGGAAATCTAAGTCTACGTGTTTTGATATACGATATCTATACTGTTGTTGATCATCAATGTTTATTAAAACTTTCAATACTATCAAAATATCAAAGTTTATGCCATCATTCCTTAGTACTAAATCATATATGAAAAGTGCCCTGAAAATCTTTTTTCAAAATGAGGTAAATAGGTCCTGTATATGCTCGCATAAAATGGTATATTTCTTATAAGAAGATTATGTAGGGTATGTGCGGTTGTGGCACGATTTGTACGAAAATGTTGACATAAAAGTAATCTTATAAATCTGGGCACGTAAAATTTCGCGAGTCATGCACGAAATCGTGCAATTTTAATATCGATAGTGAGTTAAAGAATAGCAAAATCTCGAGATAAAATAGGTTATCCTGAGTTTAAAAGGTTACGGCGGTAAAAGAAAATTGTACTAATCTATTTTATAAATTTCACATTTTGCGTTAAAATTGTGTATCAAGGAAAGATCTTGGAAGCTAAAATAATATAGTTTAGTGCTGGTTATTGGACATCTCATCGTATAAAGTTTAAAAATACTTCAATTTCCTGTCAACGCTCTTTTATACGAGATAGCTTAGCGTTATTGCATCGTAAAATCCACCCAACGTTTTTAGCTTTTTATGCCTGACTAGGGACATAAATATTAAATTCGTTCACGCTTAGTAACTTGTTAGTTATCTAAAATATGCTCATTGAAAATTATGTCTAACGCAGTACGGATCTCATTGAGATAAACTTTAGCTGTTAAGCCAAGCATCTATTTCAAGAAAACCAGTAAAGTTTCAACCACTGCAAGCAATCTAATACAGTCTTGAATAACAGTAGAATAATATACAACTTGCATCGTAGCATATAGTATGGAAACTTGACTGCATTCTTTCTTTCCAAAGTTAGAATAATTTTCAGTGAACCACCAAGCCTCGAACTTTAATTGCAGCCCTAACAATTTCAATGATCTCTCAAAATCATCGGACTTTGAAATCCAGCGACCATTTCGGGCCTCCAAAAAGCCAGGGCCAAACGAACTTTGCTAACCCATTCTCCCTCTCTCTTTTTCCAGCTTACCGCTCACAGCCGCTTCGTCCTAATTCCTACGATTTAATCTAGGTAGATATATAACGTATAGCGCGAGTTGCAAACTCTACAGCCCAGTTTAGTTCATCTCAGTATCACCTGCAGCGGCTCCAGTTTTATTTCTTCGCGAGTCCCACGAAGCTCATATCGCTAATCACGCGCTGAACAATTATCCGATCGCCTAATTTTGGCTCGACCTGCAGCTGCGCGACTCGACGGAATAAATTATATCGTTCGCTGTTTTGAATCTCAATGCGTTATGGAAATTTCAGAAGATAGTTCTACTTGTCGATCAATAAAATTACTTCTCACACTGTTTTACTAATTTATATGCGGCGCGATGGTTCACGAATTGAATCAAGTCGTGAGAAGCGGGATGAAGAATTAAAAAGGAATATTCCGAATTATGACTATTATGATCGAATCACGTCATAGAAAAAGTGATATTTTTACGTCTTCCTTCAGTTTTTGATTCTTTTAATTACAGGAGGTTATTTTCCAGAAGAAAACGTTCAACCGTAACTGTGGTGTGTATGACCTTATTAAGAAACGAGCCAGCTTTGAGATTAACGACGTTGACCCAGTGATGGATGGACACTTACCTGGATTATATTGCAATAATTCAGTTGGCTTTATCTTGTCTACTCTAGTTTTATAGTGTTTAATCTGATTTGAAATTTTGTATGGCACTAATTCTAGTTTCTTATGGATATTTTTACAGATCCATAGGCCATACAATTTTTCTGCACTGAAGAATTCATGGCTCAGAGAGCCTCGTGTAAGATAAAAGTTTATAATGAACTTTAATTTCTATGTCACGTCTTTCACGTTCTCTAAAAGCACTTTTAAAATTGTTTCTGACAACAAACCATCTGAAGTTGATAAACAATATTGAGAACAATGAATTCTTTTTGTCGGTTGAAGCTTACAACAAAAAGCTTTTACATGCTAAAAATGAAACGAAATATCAATCCAAAACCAAAACAATCCCTCTTTTTGTCATCTCGACCCGGCATTTAATCTCTAACACATGACACGCACATCTTCGTGCGACTCGCATCATTCTGCGGGTTATTGGCGAATTTCAGCTAGCTTGTCTCACGACTGGTAATCCACGCTGAATTATATAAGAAGATAACGGACAAGAAAGAGAAGGAGAGCAGACATATTGCACGCGAGTCGGCATTTAACCTATTCGATCAATATATCCTACCACATCAGTGCTGCTCATCCCGATTTTCGTTCTCTTTTTTTTCTACTAGCAAGATCAATGCGCGCTCCGCGCGCTCTGCTTTAACATTTTTATAGGTTAGAAACATACTATCACGCGCGTCCCGCCATCTATCTCGTAATCTTTATTGGCCAATCGACGACCAATCAGAGAACGAATAGAATGATGATTCCTCTCTTTTTTAGAGTAGGATTTACCTACCTCTATTACTTTTCTCTCTGTTTCTCGCTCTCTTTCTCTGAGCTTTCTACCAACCTCTTGGTGCTCTTTATTTTGTCTCCTCTTCATCTCCTGTTCGCTTACTCTCTTAGTATTCTATTCGTCTCTTCACTTACCGACAATCGCAAGCTTGAAAAACGTTGAATTACCCCTTGATAATAGAATTCGCTTTTTGTCTGTTTGTGTAGCTAATGAGGATTTATACTTGAGAATTTCTAGCCAACTATTGAGGTTCTTAGTCTTGAAGTGGATCTTTTACGAGAAGTAATGATAATCATATACTTGTAACTTTTTTTTATGTAAATAGATAAATATAAGATTCGCCACACGTGTATAGTAACGCAAAACCATGGTAAGGGTAACAGTAGAATAAAGTAGTTTTGGATTGGCCTTTCCACTTAAACTTTCTTTCATCATAGTTTCTGATTAACAAAGATAGGTGGCGCAAAGGCACTTTTCTATTTCTCCAAATTAGCTCGTTGGGCCTGTAGTTGGGTCGCTCATACTATAACTGCTTGAGTCGTTTATAAGAAGTATAGGTTGTTTTCTCCAATTATTTGAACTGATATGTCAAGTAGTCCCTAAAATTTTCATTTTTGGCAAAAAAGGTCTTTGCAGAAAGTTTTCAGAAATTTTGAATACTGTATGATAATTATGTTGTTTTCATCATACTGTAAAGCCGAGTTTTTAACAAACTTCACACACCAGCTGCACCGTAACTTGCTATTTTCAGCTAGATTTTGATACATAGGTAAAATAAAGTTATCTATATACAAGTTGTTTATCAACTTTGTCAAACAAAAAAAAAGTACACATTAATCGCAACTTAGAAAGAAAGACGAAAAAAAAGTTGAAAACAAAAACTACACACTTTTGTAAAAACGCCTACCCAAAGTTTCTCTCGACGCACTCAGCTATCGCGTGCAGCGCAGCGATGTAACATGCCGAGCCGTTTAAACTCTTTTGCTCCCTCTTTGGAGCCTTATCTAGTAGACGTTCTCGCGCTCTTTTCAAGGGGGAGAAAAATAGCGTCTCGAATGTAAGAGTCGAGAGGGGATCGGGAATCTCGAACGTGTTCCTCCTTTGCCACCGGAGAAATCAGGCCAGAGAACGCAAGCTCGCGCGCGGGCGCTCGCAATTCCTTTTAACTTTCAAAAGTGATGCGCCGCCGTAAAATCCTATAAATCTTTGGCTTTTCTTTCCTCATCCTTCTTCGCACGTCTGCTTTCGCTCTTTTTCGAGCGACTAGAGGTGAGGTAGGATCTGCCGAATTACTGAGCGCTTCGAGTGAAATATTTTCTTCTACCATTTTACGGCTGAACGAGACAATCTAAGTGGGGTTGTGAGATCGTTGAGGATATCGACGATCTTTGGAATGGTATTTAGCACTTAATTGATCTTGTTATTTGCTTATGATTTAAATATTTAACGAAATTAATTAAAAACGTAGGATGAGTAGTGTTTCTAGCTAGAGAATTTTAAATACCGCGATATTGATCAAAATTTTTAAATTAGTACTTGTACATTCTATACGACTATTTTAACTCTGTCACTGACTGGTTTCTACCTTGAGGCTCTAGAATCAGAATCATATCATACGAACTAATGAAAAACGCTATATTTAAATCCACTCTGAAACAGTACGTTAATACACTCCTATCAATCCAAATCATATAACTTCGTATCCAATTTTATCAACTCATCCTACCCCTCCAATGAAAATCCGTTATAAACAAGGTCGCTCTCGTACCAAATCCATCGAAATGGAAAATCGTGAACTCGCGAAAATTCAATTTCCAAAGAAGCACTTAACCGCTCCTTTTTCTCCGAAAACAGGATTTCATTTCAAACTCATCAGCTCAAAATACATAGCATTCTTCGATTCCCTTTCAGTCTCCCGACTCGCAAGGGCTCCCTTGACTCCAGAATTCGCGTCACTGCGCATAAAGTGATCGAGGCGCCTCGCGCGAAAATAAGGAGCTGCTCGTACCAATTCGCATTCATCCACGCCTTCTCCGGCGCTCGGGCACTCAATTTCATTCGCCAATGAAACAGAAGTACCGGCTTGCTCGTGTTATACGCGGCAGAAGCCAATCACTGCGGCGCTAAAGTTTGCTTCGATCTTTTCTCTAATCTACAGAAAATGCAGTGCTTTCGATTCTCCTCATCGACTTTTAACCCAGATAAGCTCTTAGCGCCGGTAATTCTTCGTTTGAAGAGTCTAATTTTCTTTATCCCGGGCTCTCTGTGGTCTCAGCGAGGATAAATGTATCTCGCGCGGTCGTCCACGCCCTGGCAATGTGCGCTTATTTTGAAACTGTGCTTTAGAAGATATATCGCTTAATAAGTGCGGGTGTATGACTGTATAAAAAGAATCCCGTACCTTTTCGAGACAGATAAATAAAGACTATTTAATTGATGACGAAGATGAGTCATTAATTCATTTTCATCCGATTGCGGGAAAAGAAGGATAAAGCTCAAGAACTTGGTTCTAGAGCACTTCAGCGCGCTTCGTATATTTGTTTCTCCTCTTCCAAAGCCGCAGCTCTCTCTCTCTCTCTCTCTCTCTTTCCCTCGTGATAGAGCGCTACGGCTGAGTTACGAACATCCAGCCGGAGCTAAATGGGTATAGGGTAAAAAGAGCCGGAAGTGTACTTTATTTAAAATTGTACGAAAAGCTCCTGCGAGCGCTGCTTTCAAAGTTCCGCTAGCCCTCTCTCTCTCTCTCTCTCTCTCTCTCTCTCTCTCTCTCTCTCTCTCTCTCTCTCTATCTATCTATCTTTCCGGAGAAGAACGGTATTACGCTAGTTATGCTGAAATGTAAAGTAGGACTTTTGGAAAGCTTCGGTGCTCAAAAAGTATAAAATTATTCAGCCTCGAGGAAATTGAAAGGAGTTCGGTAGAGCCGATATCTCCTTTTGGAAACCGAAAGAGCTGAATATTCTTCGCTTCCACTTTTCAATAAATTGCCCGAGAAATTTTTCATCGGATTTTTTGGAAAAATTCTCTCTTGCGCGTTCTCTTGGGTGTAGAAAGTTGTCGTATTGCATTGGCAAATAGATGCGCGGGAATGTTTGTAAATGTTATCTATGGAAGTTCCGGTAAAGTATCGCATACCTCCGCACCGATCTCCTCGTAAAGTTTGTGGGAAATTTTCTCGAGTTTTATGGAATATTGCGAAAAAAAGTATCGGAAAAGTTAGTTTGATATACCTATACTGCGGTATTCGAAGGCTTTGCGATGCAAACGGACTTTTTTTTCTACGATATGGGAGAAGAACTTCTTAAATTATATAATTTGATTCATCTGTTTGTAATTGATTGAGCTTTTAAAATTCTTTAGCTGAAAATAAAAACAGTTTTGCAACAAACAAATATTTGCATACAATTAATTTTAAATTTAAACTTGAAGAAATTATCTTAAATAATCAAAAAATAAATAATCAATCTTTGAAATCTTCTTTCTTCCATCAAAGCAATCTCAACTTTTCCCATGAAAGAAACCTTTGAAAAAAAAATCATCTCTCACTACGACTTTCGTCTTTCGTCGTCCAGCTTTATCGTCCACGACAAGCGCGCTATTTTCCTTCGAAAAATAACCTTATGTAAATCACGCACGTTTGACCTCGAGTGTCTTAACTGGATTTCCCTTAAGAATCGTCGGTCAAGTCGCTCTAGGAGAAAAGCTCGCGCAGTCCTTTCCCACAAGTATACGCGTCTTCGCATTCCTCCTTTCTTCAAATTCTTATTTTGCCAAGGAAACTCTCCAGCGCTCATTGCAATGTAAATTTCTACCGTTGCAATGCCGAGACTTGAACTACTACTGCCCCAAGTTTTTCAGAAAGTTTTTTGACCGTGCTTAACCGCAACTCGCGCGACTCTTTCTCCAGGCCGTTTATTCAGTCTGAATGCGCAATAAAGAAAGTCGTCGAGTTTTCGCGCGCGAGAGGAGATGAAGGAGCGGATGACTGCCGCATTACGTTCGTTATTCTTATGGAAGTTGTTTTTTATTTAGCTTGAATCACGGTCACGAGTCTGCGAAGCAGCTTTTTTAAATCTCTTCATTTTGCGCCTCGTATTTTCTTTTCTGTTTATCCTTTTTTAACCTTGGAATGGTCGTATATATTCTTAACTCTGCTTTACCAACGCCCGGGTATTATAGCACCTATTTTTCTTTGTTCGCGACAAGTCAGTTCATCGTTATACGACTTTTTGTAGCGCCTTCGTTCGCCTGCTTGTCTATGAGATTTTTTCTGCGAAATGTTCGATATCGAGCTTGAGCTTCGCTTTACAATTTTTTTTTCAAATATATTGGAATGGCTCCAATCTACACAAAATCCTTTCAGAGTCTATTAAACAAGCAAATATTTGTATATACAACTTTATTTATATTGTAAAAAATATTATCTCTAAAATCGGGCTTTGACGCAGAAGATATCGACGTGAAAATAAAAGCATCAGTGATACTCCAAGTGTACCAAAACCAACATTCGTTTTCCAAGAATTCCGACATGTAAAAAACGCGCATCGTTAAATCCTGCTCCTCGTTACATGTATTTTTTCATTTTTTTTTTTTTTTTTTTTTTTTTTTTTTTTGCAACATCGACGTACACGCTTAGAATCATAATTGTCGAGTTGAGCTCGAGTTTATAGTTTTAAAACGTAGACGCGTAGTCGTTTTGAGAAAATCCTGAGCCGAAAGATATCGGCACGTATAAGGGATTATTTTAGATATTGTTTATTAGGGGTAGCAATATTTTTAACGACAGGCACGGCAAACAGTCGCTCTGCGAACCATCATTAAGTGATGCCGTGCTCAGGTATATAGGTAGCGTCGGCGCGCCAGTTTATGGCCCGGGAAAAACCAGGACCCGATGGGCCCGACAGCGCAGGGACGTTTATGGCCCGGAAAAACCCAGGACCCGATGGGCCCAGGTAGACAGAAGCAAGCGTGAGCTGTTTTTGGTGCGACCGAGGCGTCCTGTAGCCGAAGACTGTCGAGGGCAGTCAGTTCCGCAAGAGCAGCGACACGAGTAAGACCTATTCCCGTGATTCGTGTACGTCTGCCTCTTACCGTGTATTTCCTTCTTCTGATGTCAATAAAGTTACAGTATAAAGTGTAAAGATCTTGTAACTTTTTTTTGTATTCACACTATTTTCCCAACCCAGTCCAACCGTGAACAAAACACATATCGTCCTTTCCAGTCTCTCTAATTTAAGTAAATGAAGTCCCTGCCAAATGTCAAAAAATATAAAGTTTGAAAGCCAGGTACCGGGCGGAAAGCCTTCATGTACGTTCCGAAGAAAACATATTTTTCAGTTGCCAGGAGCAAACATACACCGCGTGTGTACGAAGTTGTGGGGCAATGTATGAAAAAAAAAGAGAGAAACGGATGCATTTCATACCCGGGAAAAAGAGATTCGCTATACGGGCATCCTTTTTAATGCAAAAAATAGCTAGAGATCAAAAGTGATGGAGGCAAAGATAGGGAAAGCAGAATACTCAGGATCATAAATTCGGAAGTTAATGTTATGAGAATAAGGGAATGAATTATACGTTTCCCTCCTATAAAAGAATGATTGCAGTTACATATCGAAGTAATCGAATTGACATGTTCCTCGTTTGCCGTTCGTTCATATTCATATAGTATTATTTAATATTCAAAATATTTTTTAAACTCTTGATTAGCTTGCCCCTTTTCTGTTAAGATAAATATATTTATCACGCATAAAGTTATTAATTTTCTTTTCTATGACATATATGGATTTCTAACCATTGTGGGCATTGAGCGATATTAATTTATCAAAACAAAGTAGTTTTGGACTGGCCTTTTCGTCACCGCCTAAACTTTCCGTGTCTGTGACAAGTGAAAATAGGTGGCGCATAGGCACTTCTTAGTTTCACTAGTCTGGATTTGCGCGCCGAGTCTAGATATATAACGGTGTGCTAC
The DNA here is from genome assembly GCA_012977825.3 of Pteromalus puparum. Classification (NCBI taxonomy): domain Eukaryota; kingdom Metazoa; phylum Arthropoda; class Insecta; order Hymenoptera; family Pteromalidae; genus Pteromalus; species Pteromalus puparum. The sequence goes on along the minus strand of CM053170.1, from coordinate 9,520,636 downwards.
CAATGCTAAAACTGCCTTCTTTTGGCATACTGCTTCGGCCACTCGTGCTATAACTATCGCTAGTATAAAATTTTTAGATTCTCCAAATTTTAAATGTTTTGGCACACCAAATTCACATTTCAAATAACTGAATCGTCTCAACTTACAGACCATTGCAAAAGTTCTTCTGACCATACAGTCGCGGCAAAAGTCATTTATTACCTTTATCAATTTCTCTTTCATGGTTTGGTGATGAGCCTTTCTGGAAAGCCGACCTATTCTTTAGGCTACGGCCGGGCCACTGTCAGATAGAAACTCTGATCCCTTCATCAAAACGAATGCGATGAAAGTCTTAATTACATTGAACGAGTTTCATAAAAGAATTTTTTCCGGACTGGCGTTTTCTGCTTTGGTTTGAATTGAATGGAGCAATACCATATCACTGACGATCCCTTTTACTTTATGAGTTTCACTTATCCCTTTGACAGAAGACTGATAATAGTATTGATGTATAAAAGATACGTAAATATTTCTTTGGTTATTTAATCACTTTCGAAAGCTTGATTATATCCGTATGAAAGGTTCTTAGGTATCAAACGTTAAAGTAAACTGCATAAATTTAACTTTTTATTTCCCGAATTTAAATATTTATTACATATATTGCTAATACATAGAATTCAATGCACAATGAAAATCCGCAAATCAAAATTAAATACAACGCTTGTCAAATACACCAAACAACGATTAATATATGGAGTCTCGCCTACTACTTATAAATTCACTGCCGATAAAAGCGTAACGGCATTGACGTCACGCCGTTTAACGGGCCGTCGACTCTCGTCGCTGGGAAGTGTGCTTCCAAGTATACGAACCGCACAGAGAGGGATAGTCGGCTCAAAAGTTGATCAAGAGCGTAAGTAAGTGAAGCAGGAAAGGAAGAAGGTTAGCTACCCGAGGGTGCGAGAAAACCGTAGCAGTGCGAGGACTATCCGTCATCCTTAAGTACCGCGACAACTACCGTATAGCGCTCAATGACGTGGTCGTTTCTTCTTTTTGGTCAAAAAACAGAAAAAAAAGGGGAACCAAAGGCGCTGTTCGAGACCAATGGAGTGTTGCGTGTATATATAGGGGAGTGAAAAATAAGCTGGTGGCTCGAGTAAGGGGGACAGAAAGAATTGTGAGCGGGGATGAGAGTTACGACGGTGAAAAATGAAAATTTAAACGGAGCGAGGAAACGGGAACGAGGGATCAAGAAGTGGACTGTTTACGTTTGATGCGTACTTCTGTTTCTGTCGCGATGATAGTGAATTTATCATGTTGATGGGAGGACGATTTAATCGTTATTGCTGTTGCAATGGAATAAAGCATGAGGTTTTGGAAATGTTCCGAGTGTAATAAAACTTGGATTGAATCGTGTGCTTTTTGGGTATTTATTTTGCAAGCTTTTAACAACCTGAAAAGCTTTTCAAAACTGTTAAATGATTTCGATTCACATTGCCGAAATCATTTTCCAAATCCCCTGACTTTCACATACACTCAAAAAGCAAACGAAAAAAGAAAACCGTTCAGCCAAAGAAGCAAGAAATGCCAACCCAAGCAAAGACCGCAAGCAGACGATAAGCCTCGGCCCGCCTCTCACGAAGCTCAAAAAACCAACCCAGAAAAGCTCTAGCTGCCTGCATCAGAGAAAGAAACTCCCTCTCTCTCTCTCTCTCTCTCTCTCTCTCGCGAAATAGAAAAAGCCAGCGTTGCGACGTATAGAGGCAATAGCTCGTCGAGAAGCGAAGGAGAAACGGGTGGAGGAGAGAAAACTGAAAGTCGAGATAAAGCGAGAAATAGGAAGCACAGGAGCTGCCTGCCCCCGACGAAGTAGTTAAACCGTCTGACCGAGTCAAGGGAATAGCGAAGAAACGACAGTAGTGGGGTGCAAGGACACTCTTTCCTTTTCGACCCTTTACGGCTACCCGGAGTCTCCCGTGTTGTCGAG
>CM053170.1:9399629-9518144 GCA_012977825.3 Pteromalus puparum | reverse complement strand
AGAGAAACGATCGAGACTCCATATACTGCACATCCTTCTCGGAAGAGACACTGCGGCATAACGGTTTATTTATATTTTCGCGATTCTTTATCCGGACACGTGACTCGCAATAAACTCGCCCAAGCTATTTGTATTCCCCGCCATAAGTACACCACACATACACCCGCAAGCTTTACGATCTGCAAACTGTGTGTGTGTGTATATATATATATATATATATATATATATATATATATCGCTGCGTATAACACTAGCCTCGCCGCAGGAAAGGGATCGGAAATTAACCCGCGTGATGGCTGAGAAATGGCTTTTCGAGAGGAGGTAGCTTGCGTCTTGGATGTTCTCGGCGTGGAGTAACGTCTTGTATCCGTTCTCTGAGGAGTTTCGAAAACTTGCGAGGATTGTACAGGCGGAAAGTATAGGTACCTACTAGTCGAATTATCGTGTAATAATAAAATATCGAAATCCCGTCGAGGTAGAATATTACCTCACGAGGATTAAACGCTTAATAACTTTAGAGCGAAGTTTAGGGCCTTCGCCAAAAGGATGATAATGCCGTTAACGAATCTTGTAGCCCAACGTCAAATCCCTAAATCCGTAGCCGTGTGGCGGCTTCTTAAATATTTACAAGCTCATCCCGCTTCTTGCTAAAGTAACTACAAACTATGTTCGGAAGATAAGTTTAGATTATATTGATTTTATTACATCGTAAACCAGTCGGAGACTTTTAAAGTGCCGTAAACCGTCGGATAGCTTATCTTCCTGGCTGGCCTATCATTCCATTGGTAGCCCCAGAGATTATCACCGATACACAGAGGGATAAAAAATGGCAGTGGTGAAGCGTAAATTTTTCCAATGAAAAATTCAACTCGTCTGCTCTGAAAATTCCTTGAAAAATCGCTCTCGAACCATATACAACAATTGTTATTCTCCTCGGCATTCTCACAGCCGTCGATTCTCCAATGTAATCCCCACACGTCCGCTGCGGCAAGACAGGAACAAAACGACCACTTTGCTCTCCTCTTCCTATACTCGCTTCAGCCAGAGCCGCATAAAAATTTCTAACGACTCGGTAACGAATCGTCGATCGTACGTCTTAACCGGAAGTGTTCCTCTGACGGCCCATAAACGCAATGTCGGCATGAAATTGGGTGCATTTTTCGACGTGAAAACACGACGCGTCTTTTACTACCGTCAAGAGATTATTTTTTTGATACGCGATAAAAAATCGCGTGGCTGGTTTTCGAGTAATAACCAGCTATTACGACCGGACACACGTGGTCGCCGGTAAAAGCTTTCCTGTGTACGCGGATACGTGTGTTGCTTGCGCGCGAGTATATGGAGATATCCGGATAGCAGGGCTGCTTGCTAATGTCGAATTCCGCTTTTATGAGCGGGATGCCGCTCGAATTTTCACACTCGTGAAGCTTGCGCCAGCTGCTACTGCTGCGTCGACGTTGGCAGACTTTGGATGCGATGCTTTGTAGCGGATTTTACCGTGAACATAAAAGATGGCAAGGGCGGAAATTTTTTTAATCTGGAAATCATACTTAGGTTATGTGAGAGAAGCTTCTAGTCGTGACGGAGTAAAGATGAGCTTATACTGTTTTGAGTTATTACTCTGGCTGTAAAATCAAGTCGAGGATTCATATTGTTGGGGATGTTTTTATTTTTGGAGGAAACTTTGCGGAATATTTCAGAAACTCGGGTAAAATTCAGCTACGCAAGAGTTAACTTTAAAAGGGAAGGAAATGTAATTTAAAGTCTCGTTTTTGTCTGAAAATACTAACGGTTTGAGAAGGCTGCAGAAGTATGTTTTTCTCGCTGGTAACTTCATCTTCATTATGGAGGCAAGCATATTTTTTTTTAAAAATGAAATAATGTTATATGAATTAAACTCCTTTTACATGTTTATTCTATACGAGAATTTAGATAAATTAATGAATCACGCATTATAATGCAGTCATTAAACTACAAAATATTAATGCAAATATGGAAAAACATGAATTTTCTTCCAAAATGAAAATGTGGGTCACAATGCAATAATGACAATTTTATTTACTCCGAAACAACATCGTATACACGTATTTATATCTCTCGATGAAATTTCGAGACAAATAAACACGTGGTATAGAATATACCAATATTGAAACATCAATATTGCAATAAATGTATAGCTGCACATCGTTCCCAGAATTCCCCGAAATTTCAAATCTCACCCGACACCTCAAAGTTACGTAAAATCCTTTCCCCAATATACAACCCATCCTCCAAAACTCCCTCCCAAGCGAAATCCGACCTTCGCAATCCTGGAATCAAAGCGACTCAGCGTCAAGATTTTAGCGCGTGTCGCGCACTTGTTCCATAACCCGCGAGAGAAAATCGGTTTCGCGCACAAGTAGCGTGTGTACAATTTTTCACGCTCGCAAAAGAACAAAGAAAAAATCGACGAAAAAAAAAAACAACAGCGAGTCGCACTAGAACGTCGGCTTCATTTTGTCGGCTCGCGTGTGTGGTTTGAAACAACATCGACGCTTTGAACGCTTTTTCCAGTAGTATAGCGCGTGTGTGTGTGTTCGAACGATCGGCCCTCGTGTGTTACGCTTTTTTTCCGCTTGTTTGTAGACGCCGCTCCAGGCCATTCATTCCTTTGGCCTCATGCGAAATTTTTCGCCTCTGTAAGCTCGCCGGCCTTTTTGACGCGCGCGCGTGAGCTTTGCAAAAGGAAAAAAAAGCTCGACCTGCCTGACAATGAGACCTTTGCACATATTGTTTTTTGCCCGGAGAGCGAGTTTCTTTATGTTTTGCCTTTCCGCGTAAGGTAACTCTTTCGAAACAACGTGTATGCTCGAGGGCTGTATTGTTTTTCTAAGGATTCGATTAAACTTTTAATTGTTTCGATTCCGCTTATAGAAGCAAAAGAGCCGGAGTCGATTTTTTCGAAACAAAGTTGATCCTAATAGAAAGCTATCTATATTCATATGTTTTCAAATTGAAGCAACTCTGTCCGAGCTTGCAATTCCCCCTCGTATATAAATTGAAAAAGATCCGCAGTGTAAACGACCGCCGCGATTCATATTAATCCGCAGCGCGCGCGATTTGAAAAAGAGCTTGGAGCTGTGCGCGCCGTGTAATTAAAAAATACAACGAAAAATAGCGCTCTCGAGCGGAAATTAAAAAAAATAAATCCTCCCAAGTGCTTGCGCAAGCTCGCGAGCAATTCCATTTCCGCGTGTGCCGCCCCCCATAAACCATAAATGCAATTCTTCCTGCAGGTGCAATTAAACATTTGTGCCAATTACTCTCTCGGCTACTTTCTCTGTCCGCCTACTCCTCCCCTAATTTGAATAAAGAAGACATTGCGAAAGCTGCGCGAAAAAGAGCAGGTGAGTTCCACGAAACAGCCCCTCGTGCGAGCTTGCATTATGGAAACGGTTGCCAAGTAGGCCGGCGCCTGTGTGTTTGCGGTCGTTCGACGCATCTCTCATTCACTCTGCTCTCTGCTGTGTAGTCGAGTTTGTTCCGGCAATTAAACTGCGTGGCTGCTCTGCATTGGGACGGAATTTTCTTTATTCCGAGTGTATGTGTGTGGTAAAGGGTTATACAAACCGAACTGGCTGTTTGCGCGACACTGGGAAGTGGTCGTTATGCTGTTTGAAAGTATAATATGGAGTAGCATTGCGGGAGGATATAATATAAGATATTAGGATGCTGTTTGTTATAATTGTAGATATATACGTTCAAACGGGGTATGTCGAATTATATAACTCGTCATGGTGCAGGTGTGTAGGCAGTGGAATAATATTATAAAAGTAAGAGCGTTTTTAAAATTAATACAAGGAGCGATGTCATCATGATTACATAATTTTCGCATGGAAAAATATTGTAAGCAGTATTTTATGCGACGATGAAAAATACAGGTCATCGCTTGCATGTACCCAGCTTAATTAATCGAATTACAAGCGAAACAGCGCACTCTTTACATCGTTAAAAAAATTCTGCAAAATCCAATTACCAGCGTTATTCGCTGCATTTTAAAACGGTATACTGACTTTATATAAGCAACATTAATCCTTTGCGCTCGTCCGACCAAACTCGGCTCGTTCTACTCGAAACCCATTCATCCCTCGCATAAAATTTAATAAGTAAACAGCGTTAAGAGCAAAACCAACAAAAATAAATACAACTCCCTAAAACTCGAAACGAGTCCCCAGGCCGTAGTAGAAAATCCCGTGACTCATCGCAACCCTCACGTTTTCTGTCTCACAGGTACGGGAGTCCACATCACAGCCGGTCGCAGTCAGTGAGGACACCGGGTAGTCGAGCGTCGGGTCGGCCCAACTACCTATGCCTGCCCCAACAGAGGTCGAGGGTCGCCAGTATGCCCAACACCGGCGTCGAGGAGGAGTACTACCGGCTGAGGCACTTCAGCATCACCACCAAGGGGGTGGTCAACCGGGGTGACTCCATCAAGAGCCGTCGCTCACGCTCCAACAATAGCGTCGCCTCCAGCAACTCGAGGTGCGTATAATACGCCGATGTGTGTACGTTATATACCTGTATATGCTTCTATGATGCCATAGGTGTCGCGTTACGCTCGACGAATCGTGGGATGGGGTTATTGGCTTTGGGGAGAGAGGACTGAACGTTCGCCAGGGGAATTAACTGCGCGTTTGATTGGAAATCAGCGTTCTAACATTTCTTGATCTTGAAGAAGATTAATATTTTAAAAAAGCTTACGACATCGTCACACAACGCAAAAAACAATAAGATAAATATTATATTCGCACTTAAACTGTAAAGCGCGCGAGATAGGAATTTCCACTTCGAGAAATTAAGCGCTTTTGTGACACATCTTGTTTCGCGCGCACCGGCATGTGTACTACCTCTCTCACTCGCACGTTTTCCTTTTTCCTGCTGTCTTTCATCGCAGCCGACACAACGCGCAGCTCGTCCGTTTCTTTTTTACGCTCCAACGAAACTACCTCTCCAGATGTGCGCGCGCGCGCGCGCGTGTGTGTGTGTGTGTGTGTGAGCGCAAAGCTATTTTCGTCCCGCTGTGTGTAGCCTGGCGCATTCATCTCGACTTTTTTTGCAACGGCTGCTCTGTGTATACATAGACCGACTTCCTCTTATGCGCTTACTTTATGCTTCCTACTGCTATGCATATTGTTTCCTTTTTTTCACGGCTATCTTTGAATTACACACGGAGATGAGATAATTTTGATTTTCTGCAGCGGTGCATCTTGAGTTGGGAATTTGAAACGAACGTTGAGTATAGTTCTGTTGCGAGTGTAATTTGATTATGTCGTCGAGCAAAAATTGTGATCCTTTAAAAAGTGCACGTTTATCCTCTCCTCTTCTGTTTATCATTTACACGCGTAGGTATAATACAACCTTATAGCCTTACAGCGCCAACAGCAGCAGTCTCGCTACATATTCATTCCCATTTCCCCTCTGTCTCCGACTCTCCAACACTATTTTCTGTCTCTGTCTCTGTCTCTCTGTCTCTGTCTGTCTGTCTCTCTCTCTCTCTCTCTCTCTCTCTCTCTCTCTCTCTCTCTCTCTCTCTCTCTCTCTCTCTCTCTCTGCAGCCTCTATTCCGGTCGCACCTTTAAAATAGTGATCTCCGCGCTGCTTTTTGCCAGCGCTGTGTGTTTCTTCTTCTCTTTGGCGTCATCGCTCTCCGCTACACCTTATACCCTTCTCTCAATTTCTCGCGCACAGCGTTTCTCCTCTCCCAGCGGTGCTCTTTACCTCTCGGAGCGTTTTCGCCTGGTGTATATATTGCTATATACCTCTTACCGAGCGATGCTTTGTTCTCTTTGAGTAATTTTTAAACGGCTACTTTAGCCGGTAATTGCGGGCCCCATTTGCGAGAGGAGAAATAGTTTACAATGGAATTAGACTGTAAATCACGTTATCTCCGGAACGACTACGCGCGACGCTCGTTGGAGGCTTTTAAGACTATCTAAAAACTCGATCTGGATTGGATGATAAAGTCCAAGGCGACGGGGAGTTCGTTAAGCGTTGTGAGCGTTTCTTTCGCTTGATAGAATTTTCATAAGGGCGATACAGTAGTTTATAATTTTTAATTTTATTTTATTCTTGATGGCGCGCTAATGCCGAGATATTGATTGCGCGAAAGCAAAGCTTGTTTTGGAAAATGTTGCTGGGGAGAGAAAGAGTAAAAAAAAATCGATCTATTACGCAAAGATAATATTGCGTTAGCACGAAAGTTCCGGTTGCGCAACTCCCGTGCAGAAAAATTATATCAAACAAACTTCGCGCCAACATCGTTACAGCGAAACTGATTAAATTACCGAGCAAACAACGCGGGCCTGCTTAGCCGGGCTCGATTGAAAAATAACTTTTTAAAAAATAATTTTGCGAAAGAACTTTGTTAAAATTAAAATCGATGCGCTGTACCATTGTAAACTCATACAGCTATCACGTATTACGCCCGCCTTGATTAAAGCTTTATTTGTTCGCTAAAGTAAAGACAATTTAAAGCGAGCTTCGGTCCAAGACACACGTTCTACCTAATTGTCTCAAGTTCGACCAAGCTTGCTTGAATGGATTTCGCAAAATTAGTTGAACTCTCGCAAACTTCCGCACAACTATATAACAGTCCAGTTCCACGGAAGACCACAATAGCTGTGCACTTATACAACCTACCCGTCTGACCATTTTCGATTCGTTCTACTCGATCACACGAGTGTATTAAAAGTAAAAACCACCAAAAATAACACTTCATCAAAATAATTAAATATTAAACCTTCTCTCTACCAAGCATAAAGAAATAACCTCCGAAATGAAACCATCAAAAATCCCAATTCCCCCGAATACTTCCCCTCACTCGCATTCTGTCCGAAAATACAGTAGGTTTCTCTAGTCTGACGTTTCCACTTGGCTTAGCCAACATTTCCTCGCGTGTCGCATGCGCCTCCTTCTCCCAACTAATCCGAGAAGCTCGCGCGAATTACACGGCTGCGCTTCTCGTTATCCTCTGCTGTATATACCAGCCCGGCACAGCGTAGATCTTGCGCGTAGAAGGAGGTTAAGCAAATTTCGCTCGATCTCGTCGCGTCGATGCTTCCTTGTCACCAGAGTATTAGAGCCTTTGTGAGTTTTCTATAATGTAAGGTGAAAGTTTGCCTAGAAGCGAATTATGAAAGCATCGCGGCGTTAAGATTCTTTTTTCGTGAGTGCGCAACGAGTTCGAAATTTTAATGGGATTGTATTAAACTTGCGGCTAAAAGAGGAATGCGCGCGTTTTCCGATGATTGAGCTTTTGCCTAACGAAGCGCTAGTCTATTTTACGGTTAATTAGGAAAAAGAAGGGGGGGGGGGGCTAATGAGACTTTGGAAAATTCCAGAAGTGGCTGATAAACTTTTCGTCGCGTGTGTGTGTGTGTGTGTGCGTCTAAAAAGCCATGTTTTTATATCGACCGTAACACGTATACTTAATCAAAGTCCGGAAAATTCTCAAAGCGAATACACTGAGCAACGAGGAGTAGACAGTCCTTTCCCCAAAAGAAGCAATCACTTTAAAATAATTCATGCCATCGACAAAGGACTACCGCGCGCTTATCCGTGCGAATAAGTCCGAGGGATTCAAGCCCGAATATTTTCCCGCCGAAAAGCCATTCTCGACGAAACGAGATCCCTCTCTATCCGCAAAGTGACTTTTGCTGGGTATATCAACGGGTGCGTGGAAAAAAACACCGTACATTATTTGGAACAGGTATATCCGAAAGTACGCGATAGAGAGAAAGAGAGAAAAAATAATCATAACACTGAGATAAACAAATGAGAAGCGTTACCTGTTTAAAAAGCTCTCCGTATATAGTATAGACTCGGTGAAGAGCCGTTGCTTCTCGCCTATACATAAAAGAGAATTTACTCACCTCTAAAGAGATAGCGCACGTGTCCTTTCTCATGACTCGGTAACGCAGTGATGACCGCCTTTCGCGACAGTGTTGCGAAGCTGCCTCTACTGAATCAATTATTTTGATGGAAATATTGCATTACTATCGCAAGATGCACGACGTGTATACTGGATTTATTATACGCGTGGCCAGCATTTTCGACAAAGTCGAGTATATGCGCGAAAATAATCATACGCTGCATATTCATATGTACTCAGCCGTGTGTGTGTTTGCATATGGAGATGTCGCGCGCGAAGAGGCTCTACAGTGGTTGGAATTTTTTATATCGCGTTTTATTTTTGCTTCCTCCTAGAGTAAAATTTTCAGTTTCGCTAAAGCTTCATAGAAGCATGTTTAGAGATGTTTGAAGTTCGAATTACGTGTTTTTAGAAAATGTCCGTATGGATGTGTGTGTGTGTGTGTGTGTGTGTGTGTGTGTGTGTGTATACCGCAATATTTCTGGAACTACTCCGTCAATATCAATCAAATTTGACATGCATATCTATTTTTGGATTCTGAATTCGAGAAAAACATTTTTTTTTTATTTTGTCAACTATTTTTCTTTTTATGGCCATTTTTTGATTTTTGAAAAACACTATTTTGCGTTCTTTTCAATAATACTATTGTTACAAACGTTTCAGCTAAAATGTATTTGAAAGATAATAAAATTATCTACTTTTCCCCATTTTGTCATCGGGATCGACCGCTCCGTTCGGCAGATAATATGAAAAAGGTGATTTCTTTTTAAATTCATATCTTTGAAACTAAACATCATAACCTCACGAAAAAAATCATGTTAATGAGTTACGTGTCGAACTATATTTCATTAAAATTTCAAGTGATTTGACCACTTATTTTTCCAGTAATAAAACGAAAACTAAAAAAAATGATTTTTTTTTGTGCCACGATTACGGGCGTAAAAAGGCCTTATTGCGCTTGATATTTTAGGAAAAGGTAGATATTTTATGCGTTTTGGCTAAGTACGTTGCGCAGCTTTGAAACCCCTATTGTATGGGACAAGACTAATGTCAAGGGTTTAAATAAACTATAAAAACTATTGTCGATCTTGAATCAAACTTTATTTATGAAGTCTAACAAAAAAAGGTCCTTGCACGACCTCTTGCTCTGTCGAGTCGCCGGTGCCAACTGACGTAACGCGCATTAGTCGCCGCCGAAAACTCGGGCCTGCTAAAACAAAGGGCTTTCCCGAAGACCACCGAAGGGACTCGAAGCAGTGCGAACGCTCCTCTATATATATATCTACGAGTGCAGTCATATTCCCCGTGCAAACGCCGCCCACCACTCGACCTCTGGCCTGGCAGTCACAGATCAGCCCATCGGCTTCTCTGCACCGTGTTGATCTTCACAACTGCGGAGTAAAACTCCCTATGTGAGATCTGGCAGTCTAGGAGCGATTAAAAATCACTCCTAACCGTGTTGGCCTGTCACCACTAAAAGCAACACCAATTCACACTCATAGGGTTCAAATGGCTGGGAAACGTTTGCTGAACTATTGCAAAATGAATAAATATATATTCATAAATATCAACGCGTCGCACTTGCTCTTTTCCCTGACTATCCCTCGTTACGTCCGGAACACCTATGGTTCTTAAGATATCAAAGTTTGAATTTTTTTTTTAAATTTTTTTGATTCCTCATATCTTTAAAACAATGTAGTCAAATGCTTCAAAATTTTATTTGGCGATTCACCACAAAAAAAGCTATCTGCTGTTAAAATTTTAAACGATTTTGTTAATCAGTTCTTAAGTTGAAAGGTTCGATCGATTTTTCTCAAAAATTTGGCTTCTTCTTATAGGGGTGTCTAGTGCTTCTACAGCAAATAATTAAATTTGGAAATATTTAAAATAGCCTTCACATACTGTATTTTAAAACAATATTTTATTTATTGGAACAATAAATTTCATCGCAGGAAGCTACGTGCCAATGAATTGGCAGCGGTTTTTGCTTATTGCTGCAGCTTTTGCTGGCGGCTTGCACTTTTTGTGAAGCGTAAATCAATATGTGTGTGTGTGTGTGTGTGTGTGTGTGTGTGTGTGTGTGTGTGTGTGTGTGTGTGTGTATACTTTGATGGAAGTGGTTTGCATTGGTTCCACTGAGTGCAGTTATTAAAATGACGATTGATTTTCGAAATGATTGGAAATCACTCGTTAGTTGAATTATTATTACAGCTTCGGCGTATATATTTGCGGTGTTCATCAAACTGCGAAATACCGAGTATGTAATGATGGTGTATTTGGTTGGCTTGCGGAGCAAAAATTAATTTGGCTCAGCGAGTTTATGTTTGCGCGCATTACGTGTAACTTTGGCAAATGAGTTTGCTTGTTATTCTTTCGTTTATACACGGTTAAGCAAATTCGTACATGTACGCACAAAACATTTTAGAGTAAAATGTCATCTGCTTCAGCAAATTGAAATATTTTCGTGTATTGACGAAACAAACTCGTTAAAATTTACATCCAGTTTCAACTCGTTCCGAAAGAACAAACACAGCAAAAACACGCAATAAACGTATAGCTCGTAATTGTTTCAATAAAATTATTTCCATCGACGTAAAAGTTAAACTTCACCAACACAATGGAGAAAACTGTAAGAATTTAACTACTGCAAGTTCTCGATTAATTGACCTTCGTTTACTTAGGAGCATCACGATGTGACAACACTGGTAAACGAAATTCGATATCCACATGGAACAAGAACAACCGCAACTCAAGATTTTCAAGTAAATAAGGACGAGCGCTCTAGATCGAACGCGTGAGTTTACGTGTGGCGATGAGGCGACGTAGACACACGTGTTTGACTTTAGAGAATCGTCCTCGACGTCCGAAGTTACCCGGCGGCACAACTGATTCAGCGACTACGAGAAGTGCACTCAAGATTACCCAAGGTTCGAGAGAACTTTAAGTTTCTAAAACAATATTGTAAGAGATGTGTGGATTTTGTCAAATTGCGATTGTCGGTTCTAAAATGTATATGATCAATCAATGAATATTTTTCGACTAAAAATTTTTACACATTTTCTAAAAGTAAACATCCATCCAAGCGAACACTCTCCATTACTCATCCAACGCACACATCCCCGACTCTCAGTTATTATTAAAGCTCAAACGCTCTAAAAGTAAAAAATAAACCAGCTGCATCAGCCTGAAAGCCTCCAAAGGCTTATACAAACTGAGAGCTCCGGAGAGTGTAGTCCACACATACACTGCACACACACACGTACGTCGTCAGACTTTTTTCCAAACTATACAGCTCGCGCGAAAAAGGTCAGTCTAAAAAGTACACCTTAAAAATATTTCTCACCGCAAGTTCGCCATGAATGGCATCATATACATCAGACTATACGTATAGACTCTTCGGCATCGCGAGAATTTCCTCCTTCAAAGGCCAACACCTCAATGGAATCTCGTCGTGGGCGCACGGTTCAACGCCCACAATATTGCTTCTTTCCACAGCAGCTAGATAATCCATATACTTTCCTAACGAAATTAGTCGGGTCAATGGATTTTCGTTATAGTGAAGCTTCCAAAGGCAAATTACCGCGCGTCGCCGGCGTCTTTGAAACTTCTTTGCATCGAACTCCCTCTCTCTCTTCGGATAATAACTTGTATATGCGTTATAAACGACCTTCCCGCGTGTGCTGAATTAATTTTCGTCCCGTGGTTGTATTATATCAGCGTACGTATATGTGTGTGTGTGTACGGTATAGAGAGGATACACTTTCTTGCGGCACTCGGGGAGATTGATGGGCAAACTTTGGTTGATAAATGATTTCAGGATGAGTCCAAGCCAAACCCCTTGACGGCTGCACGCAAATTTTTGCCCTGCGATCGTGTGCACCGCAGATTCTTCATCGTCGAGTGAAGCTATACGCGATACAGGTATATTATTCTTTGTCTCCGATATACTTACGCGATTCTGTAAGGTATTCCTGTGTCATCCCGATAAAAGAATTCGCATTAAGGGCAGTATATATGCACGAGATATAGTCGAGGAGAGAAGCAGCAAAAGAAATTGCAGAGGATCGCCTCGCCGCATTCTCTCGTTATACAGTCAGCATTTTCTGACTCGCGACTATACTGCATTTTCTTATCAATACGGCAATTTCCAATTGCTCAGCTCCAGGAAATTCCGGAGCATTGTACCGCAGCCCAGTGCGATTCGATTGGCTTTATTTTTTGCTTGATAAGGCTCGACGGAGAAGGATTTTTCCCTGTACTTTTTCGCTTATTATCGAGCATCTGCGCGCAGGTACGAATCGCTTTTATTTGTACTGCAGGTTTAATAATGCGAAGTGAAATACGCGCAGCTGTATCAGAGAAGGCATTTTATATATTGTGCTCACGAAGTCTGATTTTATTCGGAAGGAATACTGCGCTCGTGTTGTATTTTGTTGAACGGAATTTCGTGTACAAACATACCTCTGGCTATAGAAATTATTTCTCTCTCTTTCTCTCTCTCTCTCTCTCCCTCTCTCGGGCTTATATTTATTATTGCATTGTTCGCCGAAAAGCTTGTGCAAGTATGGCGGATCAATAATTTTTTTTATATTAAAATGATATAGCCACGGATATTAATTTTCAAAGTACGAGCCACTGCAACCAACGGCAGTTTATCATAACATCAACCTCGTTACCTATAGCTATTATCATGTATCAGAAAATTTAATATGCGACGCTATGAACCCACGAAAACTGATTACGTGTAATGTGCAAAGTTACGTACTATCCGCAACCAGTGAAATCTGATTACAGTTATGCGAGCGATGCGATCCACGATAATAATGTTATTCGAAAGACTCGACAACGATAGGTGAAAAAAAATTGATCAAGTCAACAGTACGATAACGAATCTCGATTAAAACAATTGTAAACAACAATCGATGGGTTCGTGTAAATTAAAATGATTGAGCACCATTAATACTACGCACAGTTCTCGCTTGATTAAACAGACATCGCAGTCGCTCTTTTTCAAACAATTACTCTGTCAAAAATAAAATCCGAATCATTTTAATTTTACAACACCAGATGCGCAACCCACAAAAAAGCAGCTTCAAAAAATCCAACCATGATCACAAAAAAAGTAACGCAAAGCCGCCTATACATCGCAAAGATCGCGAAACCACAACACTCTTACACACACAAAGTAGAGACAACGGTGTCATGACGACAATGGCGTCGGTTAATCCTCGCCAGCACGTAAATTCGAGTGACAGGCTCCGGTTTGTGAGACGCGGCTGATGCGCATGCAGATAAGCGTCGACGTCCGGAAAAGCTCGCTCGCGCTTGATTTACGATAATTGCCCTGGATGCGAGAACGAGCAAGACGTTGGCTGATGCTTTTGGGTTCAACGCTCGATCGGATTTTCGGAGCTTCTTATCATCCTCTTCCTCCCTTTTGGATAGGAGAGTTATGACGAACCTGCTGTAGCATTAATCAGTACTTCGATGCGGTGGCGGTTTTTAGCGATGGCTTTATTGAGCTTGAACATATAAAGCGAGGGGGATTTTTCTGAGGTGAGTGCCGGTCTGATGGGCTTATCAATTTTTTAGGCCAGGGCTGTTGTTGATGGCAAACTATTTGTCACTCGACCCGGGTGTGTTATAGTGGGGGATTATGTAAGTAAAAAATGTCTATAGGAGTTGGATGGAATTTAAAGCTTTTTCTTTTATTTCCCGGCTGAATAGTGATGTATGCAAATTTTTTACTCTCGAGAGCTTTAAAGCTCTCGAGATAAGACATCTGCGCAACAACTCCGAAGCAATAACCTAATAAATCCCTTTATCTCCTTCAAGTCGGATTGATCACTTTACTTTCATACTCCGCGCGAGTTCAACGCTCGAGACTATAGAATTTCGGAGGTAAAGACCGCGAGCGCGTATAGGTACAGCTTCTTATCTCGGGATGTCGCGCCACTCGAGGAAATCGAGTCGAAGCTTTTGACTGGTCTGTCATTCTACCGACTTCTCCTTTCTATTACTTAGTCGCTCATTGTATTTGACGTGGGATATTGCTGCGTTCTTACAGTTATTGGCCTAAAGTGAGTGGAAAACGCTGTTTGGATAGTTCGCCGTGTATTGAGTAAAAGGGTTCGAGATGACTCGTGCAATCGCGATGTGTCACTGAATTATTAGTAAAGAAGTGAATTTTTGATTTTGTGGGTCGAGCTTTGAGAAATTATCAAAGAGAAATACGAACATATTACGTTGAACGGCGTTTTTTCTAAAAAAGACATGGTAAATATTCTATTCGTTCACTGATTGGTTGTTTATGTCTGAGAATGTTTGAATTCCTAAGCTCAAAAAGTTAAAATTGAGAAAATATGATAACAAAGAGTGTATATTTCGTTATATCGTCGCGGGAATCTCCACCTTTTGAAATCAAAATTTAGAGCTTACTTATGTACCGCAAGCATTTTTATTTGAAAAACACTGTTGTGCGTAAACTTAATTTTAATGTACATAAATATATAGATTACATAGTACGTGTGGACCGGTAGAGCGATATCAATTATCAAAACAAAGCAGTTTTAGACTGGCCCTTTCGTCTAAACTCTTCTTGTCTGGTGAGGCACTTTTCCATTTCCCTCATAACAATATGCGCGCCGAGTCTAGATATAGTGGTGTGCCACCAATGCTAAAACTGCCTTATTTTGGCCTGCTCTGCTGCTTCGGCCCATCATGCTGAATTGATTCCTCCTTTTTTATTGATGCGGATAGACATTAAATATTCGGTTACAACTAAAGTTATTTTGCTGTTACGATTTAGTTAAAATAACTTAATAATTGCACATGTAAAATTGTAAAGAGCATTTTGAATAAGTCGCCAAAAAAAAGTCTCTACTTTATCGTATGAGAGTAGTTTTCCGACGAGGCTCATAAAACACGGTAGAGTCCGTGCTTGGAACTGCGGTGTGCTATTGTGCAGACGGCAGTTAGTTAGAAACGACCAAACGACACGCCAAAAGGCACGAATCAGTTAATTCGATTGCGCATATACTTCACAGGAATAGTTTTTTATTTTGAATAAGTGAACTCTTTTTGAGAGTCTTTAAATTATAGAGTCAATATTATGTGTTTAATTTATTTCGTTAAAAGGAAATCCTTTTGAACAAATAATAATTCTCACACTACACCTCGTACATACCTCCAAAGTATATACATATCACTCGCAGTAAACGAGGCTGAATTCCCAAAACTCACAATCACTGCCAAACAAAGCAGCAGCAGCAGCAGCAGACCCTACAACCACATATAGTGCCCAACTCGCACACACGCATTTCAGAAACAAACAGAGCCGCACACGCGCACTGTATTACTAAAACAGCTCCAGGGCGCGAAACTCCGTCAAAGTAAAACACAGCTTCGTGTACTATAGATATACGGCGGCCAGTGTAATCAGAGTATTATTAACCGGTAAACGTACGGCTTTGCGTGTTGCAGTACGGAACACCTGACCGCCTCGTACCCTGGCTCAGCTCGCAACTCAGCGGCCGGATCATTGGCGAGTTCGAGAGAGAGCAGCGCAAGCCAAGGACTGGTGCCCTACAGGGTTCTCATGCTTGGAGCATCGGCTGTCGGAAAAAGCTCCCTCGTATCGCAGTTCATGACGTCGGAGTACCTGCACGCTTACGATACGTCCATTGGTAAGTTTCGCTGAATATTTTTGTACTTATGTATTTTTTGGTTCTTCGTTTGGGATCTTATTACTGTTACGAATTGGCTAATTTTGAAAATAGTCGTAATTAGTGAGTGGTCTGACCTATGCTGGATTTTACCACTTGAACATATTTCTAGTATCTAACGACTCAAGTAGTTCTGGATATTAAATAAACTTGTCGAACATACATTATAAATATATGCTCAACAAAGAATTAACTGAAAAGTAGGTATAAAAAATTGCATACACACTGCTTCCCTCTTCTTACAGTGAAAAAACAAATCTCATCTCCAAATCCTCTCTCCCAGCATTTCCTTTTCAATCTCCCTCGTACAAACTCAAAAATTTAAACTTTCCTTGTCTCATCTCGAAAACCCCATTCCAAATAAACTTCTTCTCTCCCTCTGCGCACAAGTGCGCGCAAGTCGTCAAGAGTTCGCTCGCGTAGCGAAATCTCAAGGGCGCAATCTCGAGTTCAAGAGCGAACCCAATGATATCGCTTAACACCGACCCCCCACCTCCACGAGTCTATCTCGTTTTATATCCGGTGCGACGAACGGAAGGGAAAAAAAAGGAAAAAATCGAGCAGCAACGATAACGTCGCGCGTTCGGACCGATAAGTTGGATTATTGCGAATGAGAGGAAGAGAGGGGGGAGAAAAGCTAGCGGAAGCGATCACCAGATTATTCCACTTACTGCCACTTTCATCGGCAGACATTGCTGAATCGTATACGCGTATTATCATTGTGTATATACATGTTTGCGTTTGTGTGTGTGCAAAAAGAGAAGAATTCACTTCGTTGATACACGCGGACGCGAAGGCAATAAAGAAGCGGATGCCGAGTTCGTTCGCAGAAATACACTTATCGGTGCCGTGTATCTGCGATGAGAAATATACGGTGTGTCGATATTGAATGATGGAATTTCAATATTTCATTTGTGCACCGTTGTCGCGGTCGGGAAATTGTCACTTACTTGTTGGTGCTGTTGCGGGAATATCTGATACGCCAAGCGTAAATTGGAATTGTTATCGTTGACAAGGTGCGAGAAGATTCTTGAATTTTTTATATCATATGAAAAATATCTATCGCTGGATCTGTGTTGACCTGGTTGGGTGATTAATGGGTTCGTAAATGAAATCGTCATTCGATCATAGCGAATTTGCGAATACAAAGAGGAAATTACGGTTTAAGTATTATCGTTGTTAATCAATTGTTCTGATTGTGACTTGGATTTACACAAGGTCGATATTTTTTTATACGAGTTCTAATTTTCTCTCGTGAATACTTAACCGACTTTCTGTGTTGAATTTACCGTCATTTTCAATGTTTAAAATTATGCGTACTGACTTATTTCCATTTTGATGCGCATTTCCATAAACAGAGTTTAAAGCACTGCGCATCATAGCGCGTAATAGCTTGTTTTACCTGAAAATAGTAAACTATAGAGTACGATTTGTTATTTCATTCTGAGCTACGTCGCTTCAAATTGCGTTTCATTCTCATTTTAAACGAATCCCGAGAGAGTATCGCGAGAATGATTAAATTACGCTTGAGTTTCGGTCGAGGGTCAACATATGTTACGCGATATTTTAGCATTATGCATAAACTTCTCTTTAACCTTATTGTGTACACGTGTGTTCATTTCAGTCCAGCAGGACCAATTTGTTCAAATTGAGTTTCGGAGAATTGGACTCGCTGCAATTGTAATTGTTATTTACATGTAAAAGGCAAATTATTCGGAAAGGAATATGCTGTGGCGTAATAAAAATAATCCTATCGGTTCGTTCGATTTGATATTCATTATGGGTAAATTCAGCCGCTTTCAAATGTAAATGGAAATCTGTGGCCTACAGGCAAAACGACATATCCAATGTTCGCGAAAATCGAGATAAATATGGATTTCATATCTTCAAATAGTGCCTTTTTATGTAAAAATGTCGGGGTTTGCCAAAAGTTTGCCCTAATGCTAAGATACACTCAAGAAATAAGTCCATAAGTCCAGTTTTCCGATTTTGTTTCCGACAAAACGGCATAAGTCCACTTCCAAATGAGTTTCTTTATGTAGGGGTGGCTTCTCTGGGACTTGGTTTTGTTGATTTGCAACAAGACATTGCCTTTCAACCCGTTTCCAGACATTCGAAAGGTTATTTCGAAAAAACCACCAATAATCAGTAAATATTAGGGGAAGAAAACCAATAATGGACTTATGTCATTTAGTTTTGCAGTTATGGACTTGTAGACTGGAAGTAGAATTGTGGAATTGTTTTAAGAACTTATTCAAGTAGCGTTGTATGGCTGGTGTACCGATTGCCTCGCAATAAGTCTTGAAATGCGCGTGTGAATAAGTCTAGAGCTCCCGACATAACGACATAACTCGATCCTTTTGTGACATTGCACGAAGCAGCAAACGTTTAACCCGGTCATACTGGCGCGTGGATATGTACACTGAATGTGTAAACTAACCTGTACCGTATCGCGCCCCATCTCGGTTGCTCCGAATTTTACATATAAGTCTGAACATTAATTGACATCGCTTTTTCTCAAAAACACGAAAAGTGGACTTATGTCATTTTGCCTGTCGGCCACAGAAATTATATCCTATTATACTCTATAAAAAAAATGTTTCGTTGGCCATCATTTTTATTGTACGTATAGTTATAACTTCAAATTTACGAATCAATTTTAGGAATATTGTTAACTCGTATATACAACGAAACATATTGCGTATTATAATACTCCAATTAAATCTCGTCACGCGCCGTTCGTTCATTACTCATCCAAAGGCAGCTTGTGAATTATCGTCACACTTGCGGGACGTGCTTTGACGATAACAAGAACGCGCAATAATCGTCAGAATAATTTCTCCAAAAATTTAACTCTCATTTATGCGACTCTACTTTGACATTTCTTTTAATCGATTATAATTTGAATATATTGCATCATGTATTGAAAAAGTTTAAGAAATTCTTATTTCTCCATTGGGAACTTTTCAGCTGAAAAAAATAAATCAACAAGAAAAAAACATCCATTCTAAGATTATCAATCTCTGTTCCAACAACCCGCCAACACATCTAAACTAATTGCACCATCTAATCGTTACCGAAAACAGCTTTATCTCAACCCGCACCCTACACCACCACCCGTCAATCTCCTGCTCCACTCCCATCTAAATTTCCATACTCCACCACTCCCTCCTTTAAAAAAGTAAAAAAAAACGCGTCTCGAGAGTGAAACCCAATACCGTATCGCCGACGACGAAGCCATAGCAGGCATTTAATTTACGACGTGCGCACCAGCAGGCCTGATGCATAGGTTGGCCCGGAAAAAGTTTTACTGCCAATTAAGCCAGGGCTCGTCGTCGTAAAACGCATAGCTGAAAAGGCTTACTATGTGTGGAATATCCATATACACCGAAACACGCGCGAACGCGTTTGTCCGACAGATTGACTTACGTCCAGTATGGGCAGCCCATATGTATATGCCAGGATAGGAAGCGAGTCTGACGAAGGGCTTGTATAATGATTTATCGCTCGAGTTAACCTCGATTTTCGAGCGGGAAAAAAATTGTATAAAAATGCGCTTGCAGCACGTCGATAGCCTCTGTTATCTGCGCCTGTATACTGGTATGTATATGTATAAGCAAGGGGCGAGGAACGGAGATTTGTCATCGTTTGTCCGCTGCTGAATTTTTTCTTCAACTCTCGGAGATTTTTCGAATAATATAGTGCACGTGTGTGTGCACCAAGAATTTCGATCTCTTTTTTCACGAACTCGTGTCCCTATACGTTCAAACGCTTTGATGGAGCCGTATAATATGTAAAACTTTCACGAGCGAGACTCGCTTACAGGATTTTTTAGCACTTAGCTCCGAAAAATCGTCAAACGCTATACTGCAATATATAGGTATAGCCTATGCTTATCCAACCGAGGTTTACGAACGTCGCAGTATAGTTGCCCCCTTTTGAGCTGCCAGTACGTAACAGTAATAAAATCCAGTGAGCTTGGCAAAGGCCGGTCGAGTAGTTTGTAGCGGTATGTGTTTCAGACGACGAGTCCGGCGAGAAGACTGTGAGCGTGCTGCTGGCCGGTGAGGAGTCCGAATTGACTTTCATCGACCATCCTTGCTCCGAGATGACGGTGAGTAGACTCATCAGTCTGTATAGCATAAAATAATTCGTTATCTTTAAAGTGTGTGTGAATTTTTGTCCCTTTTGCGAGGAAGAGACTCTGCGTGGTCCTCGAAAAGAGGTTTGAATTTTTCGGTTTTTCGATGTTTTTGTACATAATATAAAGCTGTGGGAGGTTTTATTATAGCAAAGGGCTTTTGATAATTGTCACGCTAAAGCGAAATTGCTTTCAACGGAGCATTAATAAGATTCTCAAGAGCGCGGAGAGTGATAAAAAAGTTCAAATTAGTTGACAAGTGCTCTCTCTCTCTCTCTCTCGAACTTCTCGGCTGTACGCTGCACACCTCTCGTTTATTACCCTTTGTGAAATACTAATACTTTTTATTATACCCTCCCTTCGTCTTCCAGGAATAACTTTGCCATTACAGCGACTTATTAAATTAAAAGTCCATGAGCAATCTTATAGCTCGGCGATGCGATAAAAAAAAATAAGCGAAGTTTAAATTTAAATCATCGTTCAAAGTTGTAATCAAGTATCCTACGGTGTAATGCGCAGGGTTAATTGGAAACCACTATCAATTACGTCTCATTAACGCTATCCCCCACTAAATCGAATCACCACAACACACAGCGCGTCGAACTTCGCCGTGACTTCGGCGAAACTTCCCAAGCCTGATTGCAGCCTATAGAAACCGGCTAATTTCACTGGATCGATCCGTTTCATCGATTGACGCTTGCACATTCGGTCATCG
Organism: Pteromalus puparum; assembly: GCA_012977825.3. Classification (NCBI taxonomy): domain Eukaryota; kingdom Metazoa; phylum Arthropoda; class Insecta; order Hymenoptera; family Pteromalidae; genus Pteromalus; species Pteromalus puparum. The sequence continues at coordinate 9,497,655 of CM053170.1, read as the reverse complement.
ATCAACGCCGACCTTTCGTTCGTTAAAGGAACTGCTCGAAAGTCTGAAATTACGCGAAGCGTGAAGTCCAAGCACTGCAAAAAATAGCTCAGAGATTCTAAGAGGTCGCAGAGTTTACTATAATACCAGGCTTTATTCGCAAAATAACATTGTTTAAAGCACAAACACGTATGAATAATACAGTTCGAATAAGAGGATAACTCAAGCACGGCGAAACTTGGCTAATTTTAATGCCGAAATCACGTTGATCAACCTGGCTCTTTAATCCCCTCCGCAAACTTTTCCTCCCATCAATACTCCGTACACACACAAGCTTATATATATATATAAGTACATGCGTGCACCACCAGAAGCTACCCCCTCCGATCGATATACATATCCTCCCCCTCTGCTCAGCAGCCTCGAGAATAGCCTCAGCTCTCCATCGGAACAATAACAACAGCGGCAGCAGCGCCGATTCGATATCGGATGATAATACGAGAGAGATGCTCAGCGAGCCGAGGCATCGAGTTGCTCGTTAAACTGTATATATAGCTGGCTTCTTTCTTTTTACCCTACAGCCCTCACGTCGATGTATATATAAACGTCTGCGACGTTCGGATTTGGTTTTTCTTCGGGGCGTATATATAGCTATTTCTGCCGACGAGGTCGAACAGCGAGATATCGGATTAATATCGTCTCGGATGATTTTACGAGCAAGGGGATGATACGTACTAAGCATTAGTGTGAAGCGATACGTCATTGTTTGAAAGGAAGTGATGTTTTCGGCTGTGAATGTATATACACGGAAATATCGGATTCCTTCTTTCCCTCGAGATAATTTAATGCCACTGGTATCTGTTACATTGCGCCGTATACCTTGAATTTATATTCCAATTCAGAGATTTTATATTTCAAATTTATCACGTATACTTTATAACACATGAAACACGGGAATAGAAGGTTTGTTTTTGCGCGGCGCAAAAAGTAGGAAATGCGATTAAACTGACATCTGAGAGCGGATCCGAGGAGATTATGCGTATGTGCGCGCGCTCGCAAAACATTTTCGTGGTTATCCCGCTGTCATATACTACTTTTGATATTTTAATCTTCTAAAAAGTGCAAGGATTAAATTATAATTCGGCTAATTCCGCCGAGTTTTTCTCTTGCGCGCGCGCTTTTGATGTAGATATAAAACGTATTTAAATCGTTATGAAAACTGCATCAGAAGTTTGAAAAGCTCGAGCTCCTCGATTTTTCCGCGAAATTTCATATCTATCAGAATCTGGTTTTCGGAGTAGACAAACACGAATCAACGATTTTGAAGGCAATCGCGCAGTTATTTTCGCAGTCTTTTCAAACCACACTCGTCGACAGTATATACATGTATAGATATACTCGACGAAAGCGTCTAAATCTCCCTTTAAAATGGAACTACCCGGTCAGCGCCACCGACGAGGATTGCGACGACCAAGTCGTTTCCATATCTAACAAGCCATTCAATTATTCACCCGCAGTCGTCGCTGCAAACAGCCATTTCCAAACTCAACTGTCAACCCTCTGTAGAACCTATACATACATACACACAGTCATACACCATCCCCTAATCCATGCACCGTTTTCACAACGCATCACAGCAGCAATAGTTTGACACCTTTGCGTGCGACCTCTTTTCCATATATATCCGCGCAGAAAGCGGAATATTACTCGCGCGTGGAATATCTATTGAAAATTGAAGACGAGTAATGGCCTCCGCGTATAAACTAGAACGAGAAGAGCGAACTGCTCGAGCGCTTGTATATAGAGCGACGCTCTCGAGTTGAGCGATTCGCCGTCGGCGCATAAATCAATTCGGGTTATTGGTTCGCGGCCGGCTTGTTATCGCCGCCTCTTAAGGATTCCTCCGTTGCGCGTTTCTTAGTATAGTAGATATATACGGGCTGAGGCAGTGAGAAGTGCGCAGAAGAGCTTGCTACGAAGCGCACAATGGAATACCGGCAAATTGGGACACGAGGTGAAGTATAGTATAGTGCGCTACTGCGGGGGTGATTTCGGGGAATCGCTTGGATGATTTTTGGCTGTAAGTGTCGATTTGGAAAAAGGGAATATTTTTTTTTTTTTTTTTAAAGTAGGGAATGTAGAGTATAGAGGAAAAGCTGTTTGAAGAGAGCAGACGTTTTTCAGTTTTTCAACTGCATATAGGTATAGAGGGACTGGATGATTGACCTACCGATTTTTTTCTCGATAAAACGGTTTATCGGAAAAATGCCAGCGCAGGGTAATATCCAACATAGCTGAATCGACTGCGTTTCGTAGACCACTGATTTAACAGAATAAATATAGGTACGTATACACTGTTGCGTAATAACGCATCGGTTTATCCGCATACTCTGAAGCGTTTTTCAAGTAGCTATATAGGTATACCGATAATGTCGAGCGGAACGAAAAACCAAAACGAGGTCAACAGCGAAAAACAAAAGGTTCTTTCAAAAACTGTCGCTCGGCTACATCGAAAGTCTTCAATACGCCTTCGTTTACAACGAAGAAAGACTCGAAATTATTTCCGCGTCATCGAACATCCACAGCCTCGAAGTAGTGCATGTAAGAGCCTTTTTTTTTCAGCGCAGCCTCGTTTTGATCCTCGAAAATATACGCCTCGGGATTTTGCAAATTTTCCAGCCGTTTTTTCTCCCGATATGCCGAAGTAACGTAGCTCCGGGCTAAGATAAGAAAAAAATACAGACCCGCACCGTAAGGATGGAATCCGACCTTTTTTTGTACGTCCCGTCCCTAAAAAAAAAAAAGCAAGAGGTGAGGCGCGTTAAAATTTCTCCGAGGTTGAAGCAAATGCAGCCAGGCACTAATGGAATTTTAAAGAACGTAAAAAAAGCGCCGTTTCACTCCTGCGAGACTAATTTTACACGCGTTTCACGAGTTTTTCCTCCAACAGCAGCTGCAGTATAAAAACCGCTAAACACCAAGAGGGAAGAACAATCACTGGTGTATGAATGAGAAAACTATATACCACCAGTATATAAGCACGCAGCGGACAAAAACTTGCGGTAATTGAATCCGGATATCTCAGAGCGGCAGTCAGCCGCGAAATAAAAATAAATCGAATCTCCCACTTCTACAGCGCACCAAGTCAAACGAGAAAGAAATCGTTAATTCCACCTGCCACGTTAATTACCAATCTGTCAAAGTCGATCGTGACATAATCCATCCCCTAGCCAAGTGCCACACATGTGGAAAAGTTTAATCGATGAAGTACGGTATGGCTAAGCGACGCATCGTTTATACCCCGCGAGAATATACACGTGTATATGCACAGCGCCCTGGACCTCGTTATCGTCGCTCGAAACTTTGATTGGCTCCGTGGAGCCATCCAACGTATATATATATAGTCGTCAGACGCGTAAAAGTTGCTGGTCCATGACTACTATACGCGCGAGAGGGAAATTCACGGAATTAGCTTGTAATTGAATAAGTTGAATGGCCGTAGCTGCAGAAATTGTTTTCGCGTCGCTTGGATTCTTCTGGAGCGAGCTGTACGGAAGAGTCGAGGAGGAGAGAGAGGATAACGAGATTTGTTTCACGTTACGGATGTGCGTTTTGCACGAGGGAGTTTAGATTTTGGAAACTGAGGGAGAACTCCTCGCTTTATTTCGGGACTGCTGAGGTCGGATGTTAGAGAGAGAGAGAGAGACGCGCGACTGCGTGTGATTTGCGCGATGTTATTGTTGCCAAGCGGACGTAGAGTGGAAATTTTAGTTTGGTGAGGCTGTTCGTAAATTCAAAAGCCAGTTATTCAATTTTCGCGTCGTCGCAGAGTCGGTGTTTGTAACGACTCCGCACATATACCAGATTTTCAACTCAGCGACAACCTACAAAATCCAAAAAAGGCAAGCTTACGTTATTCCGATAAGTCAATTAACACATTTAGCTCAACCGAGATTTGCGTCAGAATCAGCAAACAAACAAGCCCGCCATTAGCGCGTTGAAAACTATTGGAATTGCAAAGCCACAAAGCCTTGACATTGATCAGCAGAGACCAATGAAATGACGACGGAATTAAAAGGGCTGCTATAGCCTAGAGCAATTAAAACGGCTCGTTTTGGAGCTACTCGAACGCGTGATGTTTATAGATAAACGAGCCTCGCTTTGAAGACCGGCATTGCGCAGCCAACGTTTAATCAGATCGATGACTGAAATTGGCGGGCTCGGTTGCACACGATTACGCCGAACTGTGTTGTATACGCTGCTCTGTGTGTTGAGATGGTTAGAAGAGGCAAATTGCAAGAATTGACAATATTTATACGTTCGTTATTTGATTTCGATCAGAAAAGATCATCGATAATTTTTCTTCATTTAAGATAGTGCTTTAATCTGGGAGGTCGATCCGTACAGTGAATTAGTGTCGATTTAGAATTACCGTACTAACAGATCTCGCAGTCGCAAGTGGCGTCATACAGTTCACTCACGTATTATTGGTGCACAAATTTTATATTTATTTGGTATAAGTAAATTGAAGAAGAAAAACTCCTCACAGTACGAAAAAAACCACTAGAACTATAGAGGATTCATATAACCGACCAGATAACTTAGCAGAATTATCGTGAGCGGTTCAAACAGCAGACCCAACAAGGTACTGTTGGCATAGGTGACACTCCCCTATATGTAGATTCTGCTCACAGAGTTTGATCAGAGAAACAGAAAATAGGTATACGCCACCTATCGTCGCTAACCAGAGACTATAGATATAGCCGGAAAGTTTAAGTGGTGGGGGAAAGCCCTATAGACCATTCCAAAACTGTTTTGCCATTTAAGTCATTCGGATCTGTATAATTTTCTTTAAAAATTTATTTCGCTGTTCTGTACTTTGACCAAGAGTAGCATTGCTTTGCTGTAATAAATTATTCCATTTTCCACGAAAACTCCTGTATATCAAATTGGATTCCCAATTAAAATACGTTTCGCTCACGTTACACGAAACGAAAAAATTAGAATTACAGGAGAAAAAAAATGTTTGGGTCGGTCTGCCTCGAAATCGCTGTAACATATTCCGTTACACCGACCCTTGCGTAGCATCAGTAACGAGCATACAACATATCATACGTGTGCGCAATGCTTAATTAAAATTTCCATGAATTGGTGATTAAAAACCAGAGTACAGCCCTTCAACGATATACATCCTCTCGAGACTAACCTCACGTATACGCAACTCGTATATAGACGATCCTTCCGTAACAAAAAAGTAAAAAAAAAACCATACCTCAGTCAGTTCTCACTCGACAGTCGCCAGTAGCTCAAAGCGAGTTCACAGTAACTCACAGGAAGGAAATTAGGTTTGCACGAGGAGAGCCGTCAAAGGACCGTCATTACAGATAAAGCGCAATTTGGCGGACTCGCTTCGCTCTCCACACACTCGCTGATGCTGGCAATCCACCGCAGCGCACACGTGTGTGTGTCTGTCCCTTGTTAACTGGCACGTAATGAATTAGTAATGAGCTCTTGCCGCGTGAAAATATCGCGCGCGGGAATTTTTCATTAAACCGCGTGCGAGCGCTCGGATTTATTCTGCACATTTTATTTTTCTCCTTTAATCAACGCCTCCTGCGATGACTCGTCGGTATACGAAGCGCATTTTTCGTGACTTTTTTCCTCATTCATTTTCTTCTAGATCAAAAGCACACGTGTATGGATTAAATTTGATTAATTAGAGATGAGTTTGCCGTTATGCATAAAAGAGAAGAATATATCGGAATTTTTAATTATAAACGGATTTGAATTCATGCTGAATTATATCCCATCGCTTATTCAACGGCGGATTGAATTTTTTATCGCCTAGTGTGTAAATTTATCATGAATTCACTCCCGCGATACCGAAAAGCATAGTTTTTTTCCAACTCGATGCACCGAGCGCAACTTTGCACGAGGCGAATAATGAGCTCATAAATTTTTCGAAAGAACAAAAGCTCCCCGATTTGAGTTTCCCCAGCTTTCATGCATAAAAATTCGCCGAGTTAACTTTCGTACGTACATACACAGAGAGAAAGCGTTGGATTCTTCGACTGTATTATATAAAAACGTGGACTGAAAGAGAGTCGTTCTGAAATGATAAACCCACGAAGCGTCAAAAACTATTTTTTTTTTCTCGCGAATAATATTCCTTTGTTCACAGTACTGATGAACACAATTTTTTATCGAAATAAAAAAAAAGCTCTTTTCACCATCAATCGAATCCGTGATCCGTATCGCCTAAGGTTTTACAATTTTACACGCGTTTCGCGCAATAATACACATAGGGCGTATCTCTATCTCAAGCGATACACGGCGCGTGTGCTTTATTCATAGGGCAACGTCGGGATGAAAATTTCCCTCTCAACTTGTTGGCAATGCAAATTCAACCGAAATCCCGACGGCATGTCCCAGCAGACCCTTTTCCCTGCCGCCACCAGTCATAATTCCTGCTTATTCTTTCCCTTTGACTGCGCGACTCGAGCGTCGCTGCTTTGCTCGTTTATATATACCTATAGTTGTAAATTAAGCAAGTCGTCGAGGGAACTCGCGGCGGTGGTGGTGGAGTCTGGGATTTGCGTCGCAGGTGATACAGCGAGTTTCCGCACGAAATAATTGACCTCCTTCTACGCGTATTGTTTTCAGCGGAATGAATGGATTTCGTTTTAATTTGTTAATCGCTTTTATTCCAGCGGTTTTGTGCTTTATACGCAACGGTTTGAACAATCTCATTTCACGAGGAAATATGTTTTACTCGCCACGGGAGCTTCATTAGTGAAAATGATTCAAAGCTTTGAATCTGATAAAGGTGGATAGATATACGTTCGCTCCATTTCGCTCGTAAAACCAACTTCGATCCGTTTTAATAAAACGAACGCAGCCGTTTCAGCAAACCTAAAATACAATTCAAGTATATGCAAGTCAAATGTCCGAAGTCATTGACTTCGCATACGTTCAGGGAATACACAAAGGGTCCTTTGCGCATATATAGGATTCGAGTGAAAGCCGGTCAAAGAAGAAGAAATATTTGTCCTCGCTTAATCGCCGGCAAATAGTTTCCGCGCGCTGAGCCAATCCACATGACTTCTTGATGCTGAGCAAACATAGTCCAAGTCCTCGAGGACAAAACCGATGTTCCTCCTTTGAAGAGATAGAGGAAAGAAGAAGGTGGGCGAACGAGCCGCTTCCGCCGCCGGTGCTGTTGAGTAGAACGAGTCTGTGTTTAGTCGGCCAAGATAATAAAGGGAGTGTGAGAGCTCGCTTCGCAAATATTTGTGATATCGTGCAAAGTTATTGCGTAAGCGACAAAGCTCGCTTCTATATAGGTGCTAGTTCTAGAAAGGGATTTCGAGTGTTTTAAAAATAATTAAGTCACCTAAAGTTTACGAACAATTAATTTTTTTTTTTTTTTCAACGTGCTAACGTTTTTTACCACCAAGATAGCGTCAAAACTACTGCGTAGAAAAAAAGCTCGACCAAGCTTGAAGCAGTTGCGGAGATAACCGCTGAAATAGTACGACGTTAAAGACACAGAGAAAACAAAGATAGACTCTCGAATGAAGCCAGAGCGAGACTAGAGTGAGATACTTCTTTCCGGCGATGCGCGCGTGCGATATGGAATTGTAAACTCGAATCGCAGCAGCAAACGAGCTTTGTGTGCATCCAGCCGGTAGCATCCGGTGCAGTTGACCTAGATTATCACAACGTCGGGCGAAGCTTCGTCTGCCAATCCGTCGCTCTATCTCTATATAACATCACCCCTTTACCCTCCTCTTTCGTCGTCATTTGTTTCATCTCTCCGCGCTGTCTTTTTTTGTGTCTGTCGTGGTATAAGTGACGGCTACCCCCACTTTGTGCTTTTGATTAAAAGCACCAAAGCTCCGTGAAAATGAATTTTGCGTACGGCCGGTGAGTAAAAGAAGGTTAAAACTGAAAATCTGGGACACTTGCTGCGCAGACTATTTTCGGCGTCGTGTGAGTACTTCTACTTGTCGGATCTGTTTCTCGATGACGATACAGCGATTAATCGTAGATAAATTTTGAAAGCTATTATACATTTCATCGTTTGAATTCACTTCAGCGCGAGGAAGTTTACTTTACGAACGCATATGAATTTGCGTAAAGTCTGATTATTGACCGTAAATTTTACACCGGATTATTAATGGAATTTTTTTACTGTCCCTACATGCATCCGCGCGCGGGAAAAGAAAAAAATTCCATAAAGTTTACAGCGTTTTTTAGAAAATTTATTTCTCGCACGTCTTTCAAATTGAAAAAAAGTGCAGCGATAAAATCGTCTTTTATTCGCTCGCATCCTTTTTTATCGCCCAAGTTCAATAGATGCAATAATAAAATCTACCGAAAAAAAGCGCAATCTCCCACACATGCTGTGGAACAATAAATCATAATGACGTCCGCCGCTTTTGAAAAAAAAATATGTGCGCACAATTTTATTTCGTCTATCACGTCCTCCGCTTTCTAGTACAAATTCAGAGGAATTGTCTTGGACGATTTGAATTCCAAGCTATAATCAAATAAATTTTAAAATACAATCATGCAAATGTTCAGCTGCCGAAAAACTTTCTTCTCGAGATAATTCAATAACAGCCTGGAAACGTGTTTCAAAAATTATTCCCTTACCTTGCGCAAATTGAGCCCACTTTGCTCTCGATTCGATTAGCATAGCTCTCGAAATATTTAGCATACTTCGCAGTGAGTCTCAAGGATAGCCTCGTCCGTCTCGTGGCAGTTCCAAGTTCGGCAAAGCGCATAATATCTTGCGCCGCCTCTTGGTTTATCTCTTGGTCGAAGAGGCGGAGTTGGAAGGCTTATTTAGCGGGAGCTTGCGCTCAATTAAGCCAATCGAAAAGTAACGGATGCAGCATTCGGAATAGAGAAGAGAGTTATAGAGACGGACTGGTTTTATTGATGGCCTATAAATCGAGTTTGGAAAACGGAGAATAATGGTAGCTTCTTTTTTTCTAATAGTATACACAGTGTTCGATGCGGTAATTGGTAATAGGATAAAACAGGCCAAGGTTGTCTCGACTTATCTGACTTTATGATGCTAATTTGTAATTTATAGCGAGTATTGCTATTGTTCGGAAAGATGATTAAACAAGCATTAGTCTTACTCAAGCTTTGTTTCAGATAGAACGAAACTTATGAATACTTGATTACTCTCGATGCAGTCTGTGATCTAGGCGAGGTTTAAAAAGAAATTCCTTTCAAACCACTGCTTTAGGGGAAGAGGAGAGCGTAGTTCTTTTTGGAGGACTCGCGAGGGAGAAAATTTAAATTTAAATTGAAATTTAAAGTCGAAACATACGAGGATGTAGCGGTGGAAGTAAAAAACGAGGAGCCAGAGAGAGAAAGACGGAGCCGGAATAGAAATAAACGAGAATAAGAAACAAAATATATAAGAGCAGGAAGGAACATGAAAGAGAGCACGGCAGAGACAAAGGCACGGCTTGAGAAAGTCTGAAAAGGAGAAAAATGAGAATGTGGGTTGATTTTTAATTGTGCGAAGAGAGCTAGAAAGAGAGTATTTAAAAACTTGATGAGGAATCATTATGCGTTTCAATTAAGCTGGGCTACTCTTTGTTCCTGGCAGCTCAATTGAATCACAATTGATGAATTTGGACAGGCTTGCGGTGCTTTTCAAACGATGATCAATGGATTTATTATTTGCTGCTAATGAGGATATACTGAATGGGCTGAATGATTTATGACATCACTTGCAGCAGTTTTCAATCTACATCAGAATAGACTTGAAACTCATTGCAAATGTTATATATTCAAAGTCGAATTATGATTAAAATGAAGAAAAAAATAGATTGTAATTGGCTAAAAGTAAAAATACTCTATTTCAGCTAATTTCAATTAACAAAACCGAGAAAAGAAAAGCCAAATTAGATATCTGTAAGCTGCGCTGTGATGAACACATATAACGATTTTCTAGAAACCCACTGAGTCGAAAAAAAAACGAATCTTGAGTAAGACAATCATTGTTTCCTCGTTAACGTTATCCGTGTACCCTTTCCCCCAAATTGGACCGAGCGATCTTTGCCCTCGACAGCTCGTACAACCCAATTTTTCCCTTCCCTCTCACACCCTAATTGGATTCGACGCAGCTTTCCACCTTTTTCGCGTACCTTAACCCTTGAGAACATGGGTGAACTCGAGCAAATGACAGGATGCAGCTGCATTCTGCCACAATTACGTTGATTAACCGAGAAACGCGACTTTTTCCGCAGGAAGATGAAAGACGGAGCAGACAAGATGCTGTAGGAACTAGTCGTAGGCGTTTGTCGAGGAAGCGAGATGCTCCTGCGGTGGCTGTCATTAGCGTATAGAGTATATCGACCTGCTCGCAATCGCGTATAGCGATGAAGCTGTTAAAATAATACTTTTTCACGAGTAAATATAAGATCATCAAGCTTTTAATGAGATTGGATTTTCAAAGCTTTCAGAAAAAAGTGATTTATCCGAAAATCTTTTGAACTCTTGCTGTAAGTTGAGAAAAAGAAAAGATTACACGTTATTCCTAGAAAGGAGCTTTCCGATTATTCTAATGATATGTAAATAACCTCGTTGAAATTCGGTTGTTCGAGAAGGAAAAATCTCAGGTCCTCAGTGATGTTAATGCAAGCTCTTGAAGTCCTAATAATATTTTCATAAAATCTCGATCCATTACTCAGCGGAATATATAGTACATAATACCCGAGCGAATCCTACACCGAAGTGGCAGCTGTGGGATGTGCCTAGAATAGCTGGGAGTGTCATTACACAGCGAATCCAATGCGATTCATTTTAAAAGCTTAAAGCTCGTTGTTTCAAAAGCGCAGAAAATCCGCGTCCGCGATGACTATAGTACAGCCGCACGAGAATTAAACTTTCAAGTCCAGAAAGCTCTTATCCATTATTATAAAATTTGAATGCGAAGCGAGTATAAAAGCATTAAGCTAATTTGGAGAAACAGATGCTGTCGTAGTCATCGTCCTCGTTCTATCAATATCAGCGGAGTAAAGCTCCGAGCTTTTTGTACTTCGAGAGGATACCTCGTTGTACAAAGTCCCGACGAATAATAGACGGGAAATATGAATCGGATGTAATCCGAGAGAATATTCGTTAATGAAGCTTGTAATTGGGTCCACCAATTAAAATCTTTCGCTCTGAAAAACCTCGATGGAAAACCGATGTACGTAAAATTTCCGGCGGTGGAAAATGATTCAACGTTAACCTTTTTTTTCGTTCCTCCGCGCGTCACGGAAGAATACGCGGATTATCGAATCGTCGAGAGCGAATAAGCGGAAGAGTCAAAAAAGCCGTAATAATAATGGGCGCGACGATGTCACTTCGTTCGGTGGAATACTTGTATACTTTAACGAATTGGTATCACATTGTACACCATCGTTATTTTGACGTCGCGTAAAAGGGAATTTTCACATTCCATATATAATTATACTCTTCGTTATACTGTTTATTACCCGTGAAGCGCATTTTTCCGATATTAAATTCCTTTCAGCGACAGAGTATCAAAAAATTCGCAGCAAAGGAAAATTACGTTTTACAAAATATAACGAAACAAAAAATTTCAGCGATAAAACACATTTTCATCGTATTCTACAGAACTATCCGAAATTCCGCACTGTAAAACAAGCGCCATATAACAGAGGGATAATCAACGAATCCGCGAAAAAATCCACCGTTAACAGTAACGACTGCACGCTAACGAAACGAGAAACAGCAGCAGTAGCGGCTATGGATACACCTGGGAAATGGTAGCGGCGCTTGGCGCGTAAAACTATATATAGAGCGAAGCTCTGCAGCAGAGCGAGACTCGAGTTAATTTCGAAATTGTAATTGGTTCGCGCGCTGATCAGCACAGTGGCTCGCTGCGGAGCAATTAAATCGCCAGTAATTCCTGTAACCGTCATCGGTCGCTTATCGTAATCGGTAACAGTGTGTGTTTACGTACGTGTGCGTGTATTATGCGATTCGTCAACGAGTGTCAAATCTGCTGTATATATGCGGATCTCGTTATCGGATTGTGCGTTATCAAGCGGGACGATGATGTATGGATAGTTGGATTGAGCAGTGTAGTTTTGATTTTATTTTTGTTTTAATAGTTATGATCGAGTTTCGATAATTACACTGCATCAAATTGAGATGGTGTTTCGAATGTTTCAATAAAAGTCACATCCATTCACACGTTAATAAAAAGAACACAAAACTTCTCGAAATACCACACACGGCAAAAACACTGGTGCCGTAAAAACCGACTTTCATCACTTCCAATTTCCAAGCCAAACAGTCTAAATAAAGCCATCAGCAAGCGAACTCGACAGTATAGCCGAACAAAAACAGCCATAACCAATTTCGCGCAAGCAAACATTTATTGCGGCGCGCAGCAACTCGATAATTAGAAAACAAATGATTCACCGCATCGACGCGTTTGCGCAGAAGGTGCGGCGCGTTTAGTGCGAGGCAAACAACCATAAAGCCGCACGCTCTCTCTCTCTCTCCCTGTCTCGCACAAGTGCATCGAATGTATACGCGCGAGGCTCTATGCGTATAAGCGCTTATGTATATGCGCGCGAATTACATTATTTGGGATGAGGGAACGCGGGAGAGCGTATAAAGCATTGGTGGAGCCTATATTATATACGTGTATAGACGAGAGGGACTGTAAAAGGTTTATGGGTTAGGAGGTAAGGAATGGATTTTTAAAGCTCTGGGGGGAGCTTGCGAGCTTTCGTTTCGATCGCTTTATAATCGATCGCGAACGACGACTTGGATGTTTGAAAGAATAGATTATGGGTTTTTTGCATTAATTTTTATTCGGTATTTTATTTAGAATGGTTGCTTGAATTGAAGCTTCGAAAAGTTAATGAAAATGAAAAGGAAGGTCGTAGTTCTCTTGGGGAAAACATAAAAATTCTTACCTTAAGCAAAAGCGTTGTTCGTCTATAACCATATCGACCCGGTTACTACTTGATTTATGCATCCGTTTCTTGTATATCGTCTTAATTTAATCGTAACAATAAAGCTTCCAATTTCTTTAAATAATTATATTTTATTTGCATGTCTGCCAATCTTACATTCGAATTACTTAATTCAGCCGCAAAAAAAAAGTACAATAATATAAAAGCAAAAAGAAAAAAACAAAACTCATCAACATTTATAGGCACTTTCTTTAACGATCTCAAAAGGCCAGAAGTAAAAATCACGACTCACACCCACAAGAAAAATGACTCTGCAAAGAACCATCACGCCTACCTACATACACGCGAAGAAAAAATACTCGTCAAAGAAAATAATCAGTATTTACTCACGAAGCGTTGATGCACGACCGCTTCCCGGGTCTTTCACAACTAAGTTACGATTACGACTCGGGTATAATAGCTTGCAAGACGGGGCAGTAAACGCCCCAAGTATAACAGTCGTCGCGGTCCCTTCGCTTCTTATTTCTCGGCAGCGTGTATTTACTCCTCGTTCGCGCGTCGGTATACGGTGTCTCATCTCCCCTCGTTTTGACTCGGTTGTCACCCTTCGTATAGTGTCGCTCTTGACTTTTGTAGTTTGTTCTCGAGACGAATGCCGGTGATGCACTTGGATTGCTTAGCGTATGTGCAGCTGCAGAGCGTATGCTTTTGGGAGTTGTTATCTTATCGGCAGGGGCTGTATTCGACAAACAGTTTGAGTTAGAGTGGGAAATCTATAATAAATTTACAGCATCAGCGGCCTAAAAGCAAGCCCAACAAAAGACAGCTTTGGTATAGGTGACATACCGGTATATGTGGACATGGGTGTGCACATTAGGGTGAGGGAAATAGAAAAGCGTCTATGCGCCATCTATCTTCGCTGACCAAAGATACAGAGCGTTTAAGCGGTGGGGAAGAACCAGTCCAAAAATACTTTGTTTTCATACACGAACTAGATCCAGTACGCTTCGAATGCTCAGTTTTATTACGCGGTCTGTTAATTAAAATTTAAAAACTATATTCAAAACTTGAACAAATGTTTTACGACTCACGTTTTTTATCAAACACGGCTAAAGAAAATACCTAGCTGCTAATCTCTGTGGTAGTAGATTCAAATGAATTTATTAAACTATATTAAAAACGTCTTTTTATCTTAAATTTATTGAGCTACTTTCGTTTTAAATATCAACATAAATTGATCAGTTGAATTAATTCAATATACATTTCTATAAATTATAAACAAAATTGATATTTACCTTATACTATCTTATACGCATTACTTACATAGCACTCCGTACTATAACTCTAAAGAATAATCACCAAAACTTTCGCACAATAAATCTCTCAACTTTTCTCCTTTCTTACTTTAACCAATCCAATCTTTTTACTGCTTTCTCCATACACACACACTTATCCTCGATACGCTTTTTCCCTCCGCAATTTTCGTATGAGTTTCTCGCGCGAAGTAAATATATATCCAACTCCTTTTTCTTTATTCTCGCGCAGCAGGTATATACACGTATATATACGCGCACTCTGTAAAGATAGCGGAAATGTATACGCTTCGGTTTTCGACGTATTCCCATATATAGTACATATGCTCCAGTTTCCTCGTGTAAACTCATTCGACGCAATTCCCACTGGGGAAAACTTACGCGCCGCGTCGTCCTGTTCCTTTGACTTGGCGTTTCAAGATTTCGCTGAGGAATCGAAAGTAAATGCCACGTCGCTGTACGCGATGGCTGCGATACTTCGGATATTTCACGACAAAGGCTCTTTGTACGCCGACGTATTTTCGAACCACTGCTGTTGCTGCTGTGTTGGAATTTCGATGATTTGTTTCGATCGCGTGGATTATTCGCAGTTTTTTTTTTCGAAATCCGATGAACATTTCATGAAGCTATTTCGCCGAATGAGTTGAATACGTGTTAGATAATTTAAGCTTCGCGTTAATTACTATTACATGTTATCGCATGTACGAAACATTGAACTGGAAATTCGCTAACAATCTCAAATATATAATTAATCAGTAATTATAATCGGAATATGAAATCACGCTTTTCTTCGCGATCTCTTCTCATCATTCCTCCTGATAAATTCTGATCCCTGAAGTATATACTCTACGCCAACCCATATATACTCCCAAAATTACTACCTGAGATCGATCAGCTCCAAACCACTTCCGAAATCGAAGCGTTCGATCAGCCGTACACAGTAAACCGAAACCTTGAGTATCTCTGTTGGAATAACCCAAGCCACCGCTAAATCCACAAAATCCATTCCAGCCGATCGGCCAGAGAATAATGCAAGTATAAGGACAATGCGTTCGTGCAAAGCGTAGTCTTGCGTACGTCCACGTATTGCGGAAATCAGGACAGTTACGTACGGGAAGATGAGCGAGACGATCGATCGGTAGAACACATCCCCGTAATTGATCCACACGCTCTGGTCAGAATTTGCGTCTTAACCGTATGCGGGATATACCTGCAAGGACGTTTAAGTATAGGATGGTCGTAAAGCTACGCGCTCACGGTTAATTGGCCAATTACTGGAACAATTAAGAAGTTAATGAAGTATGGAGAGAGGGGCAAGCATAGGGCTGCTTCACTGACCCGAATGCGGCTATACGCTACCACCGCCGCTGGTGTAATAGCAAGCTGTGCTGTGTTGCTGGCCAGTCAGGAGTGACGGATGCGCGTCGAGGATTATATGGCTACTGCTTATATGCTGCTGCTGGTTGCGCTAGTAGTGGTGGTAACCCTTTGACGATTAAACTGCCTTAATGACGTTAATGAACGCGACGGTGAAATTCGTGGCTTTTGATACGCAATGCTTTCTATAATTATTTGAATTATCGGAGGTGTAAACGAAAAAAATAATATAACGTCGTGTGCATCGAGTATAAAGTTTTTAAACGACGAGCTTTATACGAGCCGATGATCCAATTTAGTTTGGACGGTATTTCTGGATCGGCTTACAGCGTGCGCGCGCAAAGCGATTATTACTGGAGCGAGCAAATTGGGCCGATCTGGTCAATAAACCTTATTGACGGTATAAAGCAAGCTAAACTCACGGAAGACTTGCATGCACACACGCTTAACCATAATTCAATCCGCTATAAGCTCGTCGAGCTTTTGTAAACATTCTGACAGTCGAAAATTCGATATCGCACGTCATAGCTGCAGATGCATATATACATAAAACATTGTGAACGGGTTATAGGATGGGGTGGCAAATAAGAACTCTTCATTTCATTGATAACACTTTATTAACTTTTTTTAAAATCACTTTTCGACTCTGCGATGCGTTTCGCTTCTATTTTACTGCTTCCCGCGGTTTAACATTCGCCCATATCTGCGTTTTCCATTCCGCTTCAAGCCGACGCTCTTTTTCGAACCCGCCACATTGGCCCTGTCCTCCGACCCTGCTCTGTCCGGTTCCTACGCGTAACTGCCTTTTTTCTCTCCCTGCTCCTCCCGGCCCACTACCTACGCCCTCTCCCCTTCTTAGCGCTGCCGCCTGAGTTCCTACCTGAGTCCGAAACCCCAAGAAAGGCTCCTGTTTTTTCTCAACTCGCCTGCCTCTTTCCGCGACATATTGCTGTCCCAAACACATTGTTAGACGAATCGGTGAGAGAGGGACTATATAATACATATATGCACTATGGTTAAAAGAATATCTTAATGAAGAATATAGCATTATGCTCATCATAGATGAAGTAAACTTTGGCAGTTAAAGCATAGACGATCTAAGCAAAGCCCAACAAAAGGCTGCTTTGTCATATAGGCGCGACATACCGCTATATATGCACTGAACGCGAAAAAAGCGATGAGGGGTATCGGGGAAAGTGCCGATGCGCCACCTATCTTCACTGACCAAAGGCATGAACAGTCGAAGCGGTTGGGTAAGGACCAGTTAAAAACTGCTTTGTTTTTGTTTTCACGTTCTTATATCGTAATGGAGTTTTGATTGGACACTCAAAACTACAATGTCGTCCCACAAAGTACTCAGAAATCAATGCAAAAATGATAATGTGGAATAAGCGGATAGAAATCCATGCAGATATCCACGTAGAATCAATAATGTGAGTCAACATGAATATCGGTGCGGATAATCTACACGGATTAATCATATCGATACAAAGATATTCACATTTATTCACGCTAAAGTCGCTCATTCGTACCAACAAAAATACCAGTAAACTTCTCAACTCTCGTACACCTGCAATATTAAATTAAATTCCTATAAAAAAACATAACAACCTATAATTATACCACACGACCATACACCGGTTTAATCGCAGGGATTCGTCGGCGGTCTTCCAACGAGGGCATTTAGAATCCGGTTAACGTCCGTCGGTCATGTGGTGGTGGCCCCTGAAAAAGGACCGGTGGCAGCCGTGGTCGAAGTGAGCTCCGGTATCGCGGTCACGTGCGACACATACAGACGCGCGCGATACCGGTGTTTTGATGGAGCCGCTCTAGAACGGATTTGAATAATCCACTGCGGAATATATAGAATCGCGATGAAGCTGTGGATAATTAGCGATGTGGGACGAGTTTTGATTGTATCTATACTTCGATTGGCGAGTGTTTTATGTATAGATGAAATTGAGAGTTGTGGATCAGTGGTAGTGATGTTCGTTTGCACCGATAATTTTTTAATATTTGATCCTAAGTGAAAAAGACTTTTGGCACTAAAAGAAAAATTCAGCGAAAAGTAAACCGATATACACATCGATGCATGTGACACAGTAACGTCTACCTCGAAATCCTTGATATGTCGCAAACGTCCGAAGGGTTTTCTGCACGCACCGTAACGAAAGCGCGCAAAAAACCACAATAAATCCTCTCGTATCATACGTATCGTCCTAATCCGCAACGAAATAAATAAAAAAATCAAACCCATTGCGAAACCATGTCAGCAGCCAAGTGAACAAGGTATACCTCGCGTCAGACAATGCGTCGCCCACACTTTCTTTGTATTAGCGAATGCAGGACGCGTATTTCGCGCTAACGCCGAAAAAAGCCACTCTCGTCTCTAGAGGAGCTTTTGATGCGCGACAAAAGGTGACGTCGCAGCGGCTTTCTGAAAATGTGTTTTCAAGCGATTTCAAAAAGTTGCCTCGTATGCTTGACTGCGGCTACCCACCAGAGTGTCGTCGCCGTGAAATATATTACTCACGCCTTTTCTGGCAAAACGAGCTTTGCCAGCACGCCACGCGATAAAGTCTCGCGTGCTCGCTTTGCCCGCAATTTTCCGAAGAGACTTTTTCGTGGAATTTTGAGTTAATCTCTTTCTCTTGCATGCGGCTGTTTCTGCTAGTTTCTGGGAAATTGAAATGTCCGTCTGTTATTTTATAGACGCAGTCTTTTACTTTGTCTTCTAGATTAAAAAGGATTTTTCTTTTTTGGAATTGCTTGAAAACACGCAGAATCTCATAGTTGGTTTGATTCGCAGAAGCTCCTCCGTTGCACAATTTTCCACGAGAACGTGACGCAACGATTTTCCAAAGTCGCAAAAACGAAGCTGCCGGACAGTCGTCGAACACGGCTCCAATAAGGAAGACAACGATGACGTTCGCAAGGGACGACTCTCTGGCAAGTTGCGAGAAGTTACGTTAAGTGAGACACAATTATCGAGAAATAGCACCGAAGACTTGGCTCGCGTCGCTTGACGATTACACGTCTCCGAAAGTTTCACTCTCTACCCTGAAACTCTTCGATTGTGTGTGTGTTTGATCCTCATAAGTTGAGACGCTTTCGAATGAATCGATATAGAGTACAGTGATTTATAGTTTTTGACTTGGCCAGCTCAAGGTATTGATTATTTTTTTATTTAAATCACCAGAAGTAGTAGAAATAAAAACGAGTTAAAATCGCAATAATTGTTCTTCGTAAATTATAGCATGAGCGGCCCAAGCAGCAGGCCTAATAAAAGGCAGTTTTTGCATAGATGAGATATTGCTATTATCTATGCACTAGGCTTGCTGAAAGCGATGATGGAAATAGAAAATTGCTTATGCGCCACCTATCTTTACTGGCCATAAACACGAATAGTTCAAGCGGTGGGGGAAGAGATTGTCCAAAACTGCTTTATTTTGATACTTTATATCGCGATCTGTGTGTTTCTAGTACTTATGTCAAAATGAAGATTAGGCCAATAAACCCCAACAACTTTTAGTAAACATTTTTGGTTACTTAAAGTTTATATTTAAAAAAATTATTCAATCCTATTTTAATTTTAAACCAGCCTCAGTTTCACGTATAGAAATATTTGACCAGTGAAATTTCCTATCGGCTTTCGAAAACACCTTCTTTAACAGACGTCACGCCACGGTTTTCGTGAAACTATTACAGTATCGTCTACAACAACTGACGGAATCGTACGGATCCGGGACAGGGGCTATTTTTTATCGACAAGAATAAGCCCGAAGCGTCGAAGGATCGGATAAACTGAAAAGGCCACAGGTCTGGCTCAACGATAAAAGCCGTAAATTTCGACCTTTATCTAACGACGCTTGTGAAATCAGTGGAGCAAAAAATTTAAGGCTGCTGGAGGAAAAAAACTTGTTATGCAAGCACCTAGTATACACCGCGTATAAATCTCATCTCGGTATGAGCTTGAAAAAAAGCACACCTATATCTCGAGCATCAAGCAGCCGAAAAAAAATGCTGTAAATCGTGTGCTGTGATACAACTATTTTTGATAGTAAAAAAGCTCCTCCTCCCGTTTAGCGGTCGCTTTAAGAGAAAACCCTGATCACTGGCGAAACTCAAACACACATACACTGGCGGTATTCAAATAAACGCTCGACTGATTGGAGGTTGGAAAATTCCAACGACCCGCTATAGCATTGGTAAAAAAAAAAACGCAAACGTCGCCACTGCTGCTCTTCGTTACCCGCGATCGCCTCCGGGTGAGAAAATAACAATAGAGCCCACAGGCGCACGTGTACACACGCCATCCGATAGCCCTCGTTATTCCGTTCGACTGCACACACACATCATGCACTCAACGTCGCGATATTCGTTAGGAGCAGTAATCGCACATCCCTTACGTCACTTCTCATCGTCGTCGTCGTTGTTGTTGTCCGTATACATCCTCTTTTTGCGAGCTTTTGTCCCGTCGGTGATTGGACGGCTTAACGAGTAAACGGACGTAGTCTATACTTGGCTGGAATTTTGAGATTAAAATGAAATAACGTCGGTAGAAAACGTGATCGGACTATTGACGTGATTCGATGCGGATATAGATAGATATCCGCGTCTTGATTGCTCTCGAGCTTTACATGATTCTTTTCTTCGATAGCGTATAGTAAGTATAATTAGGAAAGAGACGATAGCAGTGCGTATATACCGACTGCAGTGATTTTACTCGTCGTTTTGCGAATTAACGGAGAAAAACATCCTGTACGCCAACGAGTCTAATTAAACTTCGATCTTTATTCATGAACTTCTTGACGTGTATACGGTACTTTCGTATGCATTATGCATCTCTTAAACGCGATTGGCTTATTGAACTAGGTCATCATCCTTTATTCCACTTTAATAAAAATGAATCCGGATCAAGCTGAAAAACCGAGCCAAAGAAACTTCCCCTACCCGTGATAACAACGTAATACCGTATCGGGGGAAACAATCGATGCCGGCAATCAATCATTCACATACAACAAAACATAATTACCCTCGCGTCGGATGCATAAATTTCGCTGTATCGAGCGCGCACTACCGGAGCCGTTCGCTTCAATCAGGCTATTTCGGAAATCGACTAAAACCCTATACATAACCCGATTAATCCTATAGCCGAGACCCAAGCTAAGTTCATCGGATCGTCTTCCTGCACTTAACCAATCAAGACGAATGTTGCCTTCTATAGTACAGTATATAAGCATGTATACATCGAAGCTCTCGCTAACGAACGTAGACTTGCTGGGATTACTTCGTTTCCGCGTGTATGGAGTACTATCATCGGTATATAGAAAGCGTTAATAATCCTGTCGAGTCGAGTTTCTTCTCTTGTTATAAGCTCTCGTGTGAGAGTTGAAAGGACAGCTTCGTCGCTGTGTGTGTATATACGTTGTGTATAGGTATAACATCGAGAAGGAGAACGGCTTCGTTTTATCTCGAGAGAAGTTGTCTCGGGCCTTTTGTGAGAGCTGGCGCTTGCTGTAGTAGTTAGTTAAGGAAATGGCTTGTTGTTCTGACTCTGTCTCAAGAGAGAAGGAGAGGTAAGGCTTGGGCGATAGCTCCGTTTGCTAAACTTTACTCCCGCGTGCTTTATTAATAAATGAGAGCTACAGCTTCCTCGGACTTGAATGCTAATGACGTGAACGTAGCTTTGCTGCGGCGGTCGAAATATTTATTATTTGTTTATTAAAAGTTGGTTTTATTAAAGGTATCATCTATACACGGAGAAAAATATCTGCTACGTTATTCGTAATAGAACAGGCGATCGTAGAAAAGGAAGCGTAGTACACGATGTATATGTGTATTTATCGGTCGTTACGTCATATTTTGTGTTTAAAAAACGACAATTTACTTTACTTATACCACGTGCAGGAGTAAAACAAAAAATAAGTTTGGACTGGTCCTTTCCCCACCGCTCAAACTCTCCCAGTTTTTAGTTAGTGAAGATAATAGATGGCGCATAAGCACTTTCCGATTCCGCCCGTAATCTTATTCTGCGCGTGCACTGTATATGTAGCGGTTCATCACCTAGACCAAAACTGTCTTCTGTTGGACAGACTACTGGGGCTGCTCATAATATAACTGCGTTGAAGTCATTATAAAATCGTTCTATTGTTCTTGGCGATACATTGGTAAGCATACGTTTCCGTTACGAGAGCACGCGGGGGTGGGCCCAGACGAGGGCGCTTATGAAAAATGTACCTCAGCCGTGCGCTGGAAACGTGGGACTCGTCAGTTTGTTGCTGATATGATGATAATTATTTGAAACACCAGCCTTAGTCACATACAAAAAAACCTCGTTACAATAAAACATATTAGAAATGCGTTTTATTACGAGAACTTAAAAAAAAAATACCGTCACAAAGCTTCTTCCAGAAGAAAGCAAAACTTATAACGACTGAACCATCTTATAAAAGAAACCGTTATGTCCCCATTAAATTTTAAATCTCAATTGAGAAACAGATCAGAAACGAAATTGAATATTTCCTCAAAACAATCTTTCCCACACATACCTATATACAAGTATAAACTCGACGGAAAAAGTCTGCTACGTCGCGGAGTCGCCGCAAAATTGAAACTTCCCCACGAGACGAAATTAAACTCCGCAGGTGCGCGCGCGTCTCGAAAAATCTGTCTTGATCCTTCGCCCGAACTAGAGAGGAAGAGCGATGGAAATATATTGCTGAAATTCGCAGTTTAAAAAGCCGAGAGAAGATGCGCGGCGTATAAAAGAAAATTGGTGCGAGCGACGAAACTTTCATGGTCCTCCCGGCAAGCTATATGATGTAGACGATGAGATTTCGCGCTTTTTAAACGACCAAAGGAGAAAATTTGATTCGTTTGCGCTTGCCGTGTAATATCAAACACGTGCGAATGGCCTTAATAATTGAAAACGCGCTCCTTTTTGTCATTTTCAATATTCAGAGGGATTTAGCGCTGAATATTCATAGGGTCTTGCATAGTTCAGAGTAACGGCGTATTCCCAGGCGCTTTTACGCACGTTTGCTTTGTCCCGCTTACAAACAACGGACTTTATATTACAGATCCGGTTTCTTGCAAAGGGGCTCGTGTATATGCCGTTGAGAATTTAATATTGCAGTGCCTTCTGCTTTTCTGTTTCATTGCAAACACTCTGTTTGTATAAATACACGCGCAAAAGCCATATATAACTGTTAGAGAAATATTCATTGTTTGTAAAGTGTGCGCAGTATTCTGAAAAATTTGCAAGCGAATGAAAAGTCAGCAGACGACGTACGACGGAGTCAATAAATCGCGATAGTGTGTATTTGCTCGTCGAGAAACAAGTTGCATTCGCCCGAATCAACATAGAGTAGCTGAAAAATTGAGACGCCGTAGGGGAAAATTCCGACGACGTCTTGTACACGTATGTCGCAAGTTCGAAGGTCACAAAGCTAGCGCTCGTAGATGGAAATTTAGCAAAAAGCCGAGAATATATAAAAATCATCTCTTAAAGAGCCGACTTGGTTCTCTCGTCCTCTCTCTCTCAAAGGGGAAGTTTTAAGAACTCGTGCCCCACCCCTTGTTTGTAAGTATAACCTGGTATAACACACCGCGTAAAAGCCACTCGAATTCCAGGCAACATTTTGAGCGCGTGTATATGCGCACAGACTTTTCGCCAAGAGAGAGAAAGAGAAACGTTGTATATAATATTCATCTCACGCTTTGACCCATTCTTACGCTGCTCTAGCTTTTTCGTCTCCGATTTTTTGCGCCCCGACGACGACGACGGTGTATCCTTTTACCTCATTCTTGTTTATGTTTTATCATTGTGCTTTCCCTGTTCTTGTATTTCGCGGAAAAGTTTGATGTTATGACGCAAGCGAGGCACAGACGCGCTTGTTTTTATTTTCTTCCTTTCTTTTTCTCTCTCTCTCTCTCTCTCTCTCTCTCTCTCTCTCTCTCTCTCTCTCTCTCTCGCTCTCTCTCTCTCTCTCTCTCTGTCCTCGACAACGACGTTCCGCCGACTTTGAGTTCATTACCTCTGTGTGATTGCATGTTCTCCGGCATCATTGTCGTTATTAGGTCTCTTTACGAGACGAAAAGAGAATAAATTCTCCGCCAAGACAAAAGCTTATATTCTTTTACCTCGTATACACGCGTATAATACCGCGACGATCCACCGCACAGTAATCGGATGATTTATCATCTTCTATATAATCAAGAAAAAAGCTCGCTGAGCAGAATAACACAGCAACAAAAGAACAAAAACGCTTCTTACCCTGCAGTGAGAAACTTTAAGCGTTAATCGCCTCAACTTTAAAAGACTCGTCAGACCACCCACGACGCGAAGAGACGGAAAAAAAGAGCATCGCAGCGGAAGCGAAATCAAATAGCTACGCTCCGCCTTGTTCAACTTCATATTCTCCTTCCTTCGCAAGCTCCCGCCCTGGGAATTCGAAGCGCAAAAAGACCGCAGCTATGCCGTCGTAGTACACGACGAAACAGCTGCGCCCGTCGAGTAATAAACGCGTTCCGCGCGAACTTTCGACATAACAAAATCAACGCGTCGTTCATCAGGCCGTTTAATGAGAGGGTTAATTCCCGAGTCGAGAGAGAGAGAGGGGTGGGGGAGTTTCTCGAAACTATGCAAGTGAGAGAGAAACGAGAGTAGAGACACCTTTCGCGAAGAGTCGACAAATCGTGGGTAATTTCACGCCGGGAACGAATCGAGTTTGTTGTACGGAAGCGCTCACCTGTCACTTCTCTGCGGTAATGTGTATACTATATAGGCTGGCTTTTGATTCGCTTTCGGGATCGAGGTTTAGTACCGGTTGTATCAAGCCAAGTTTTACTCGCTTTTTCATCTTGATTGCAATGGTATAATTATGGAACACACGTATACGTAATTAGCAAATCCGATTCGACCTCTGACGCATTTGTTCGGTTGTTCATTAAATCCGCTACTTTTTCCGCTTGTTACAAAAAGACAAAAAAGATCAACGTGCTGCGAATCGAACGAGTATAAAAGTGCATGGATTTTCACGCTCAAACAGTAGCGCGAGCATTGTTCTGTAATGCTCGTTCAACGAATAAACAGATGTGCAACGAAGCGTGCCTAAAGCTACATGTTTGACTCAATAATAAACCTGCGCCGCGCTTTCGCTCTGTTGTTGGTTAATTCGCGCGAGTTCACGATGCTCGGGCGAGTGTGAATTTAATTTCATTTGGATGTTTTTTTCCATTTCAGTGTACTGCATCGGTTCTGTATATCGCTCTAATAAATGATTTTGCGAGCAGTAATTAAACGCTGTATAGGTGTATTATGTGAGTGAACACTATACGATTTAAAGTCGAATAAGGATGGGAATTTTGTTATTTTTGACGTTATATTTATCGGACTAGGATTTCAGTATGCATTAATTCAATGAATTATAAATAAGTATTATACACAATTACACGTGGTATGACACTTGACTTCACTTTCACATCGTCATAGCGCAGCCAAGTAATTGAGCAAACTTGCACTGCGGCGCAGTAAAAGCAAGTAAAAACACGACGCAAGAAAAAAAAACAAAACCACACAGCAAAAATAATAGCCGTCTCGCGTCCGCATAAAAGTCCGCGGCTAAATTAAACTGCGCAAAAACTAGCCCCAAAGTATATATAGCACTCGCGCACTTAGCTCGCTTGTCGCGGCGCGCAATCTTGCATTTTCCCGCGAAAAGCTATTTAACTCGAGAAAAGCTCGCGACTCTACGCAGTTATATAAGAAAAGCTGTGTACACAACGGAGAGACGGAACAGAGGTACTTTTTCCTCCGCTAACCGATTAACAATCGAATTTACCTCTCTTATATATAGAAGAGCAACTCGGCCTCTGAAAGAACGAAATATAATTGGAAAAACGAGAGCAGAAGAATCAACTGCAATAGTCCTCGCGGTCCAATTTAATTACCCCGGGAGAGCCGAGTGATTTCGAAATAAAAGCTCATCGCGGTGGCCCCGAGCCATTCATTCACAGCACTTTGACGCGCGAAAGTGGAACACAGGCCGTGTGCACAAAAAAAAGCGGCTATGAGAGGATTAGAGACTTGTTTCCGAGATTGCGCGGCGAGATATGACTTGGAGACCGCGAAATTCAAAACGTTACTCCTGAAAAAAAAAACACTCAGCATTGATTGCGCAAGATTCCCACGCACTCGGCGTGTTTTTTTGAGAGAAAAAATATCATATACATATGGTATATTTTAATACCAACGAAAAATGCTTTCAGAAGATTACAATCTGCGGTAGTGTATAAACGTTACCGCTGCTACGTCGAACAATGAGGAGTCGAGTCACATCAGCGTGAAAAATCAACACGTGTATGCAATGTCGGATTTCTCGCTCTTTCGGTCAGTTTCGACTGTGCTAATGAATTTTCGCAGTTCTGGCCGTCCCTCTTCTTTCTCTCTTTGTCGTTACATGATCTGTTTTCTCGTTTACGCCTGAAGGCTTCGGGTAAATAGATTGGAATCGCTTCGGAAACAATTAGCTGCTGTATATCATGCACATACGGTCTGGATTCAACTTTGATTAGCTGTGTGTGTGTGTGTGTGTGTGTGTGTGTGTATGCTGTACTATGCAGCGGCAAATATAGTACACGTTTAATGAGGGCATTAGCTTTGTTGGCTCGATCAATTGCGATGTAGTATAGGTACGCTATAGGCTTTATTTATATTGCCGAATTAATTAGTTCACGCGTTTCGGTGTAAAAATATTTGCTTCAGTGGAAAAGGCAGTGTTTAGTCAGACGTACTGTATACGTCATCCTCAACATATAGGTACCAGTCGATATAATAGACACCTCAATAGCCGGAACAATACGTCTCATCATCGGAGAATCTCTCTGGACGATTCCCGTCATACCTGTAATTCCTATATCCTTCCGCGCGGACACTAGCTTATAGCACCGGAGCACACGTCGTCGTATGCTATATACACTTTGTCGGAGAAAAGGAGAAGCATCGAAGCGAGTCTCGCGGCCGGTCATCTCGAGGCGGCGGTCGGTCAGCCATTAAGTCCGTCCAAGCGTGAAACGATCAATCCCTCTGTTCGATACGTCAATGGAGGGTGATGGCGATGCCGCTGATATGACGACGTATATACACTTCAAAGTACCGTCGAAGCTCTCTAGTCTCTTTGATATCATATATTGCTGACACCGATGTCTTTCGTTATATACGTGTGTATAACGCTTGCGTCAGGTGGTAATGCGAGAAGAGAATTAATATGGGCTACCCATGTGGGTATATGCAGCAGCATTGTGCTATTGAATGCCTTTTTAAAGGCTGGATTATACGTGGGAAAAGCTTTCGGGTATATTCGAATATGCTTGTTTCATGATCGGTCGGAGTTTGGATTCGAGATATAGTTTTGCTTTTTATAATCGCTATTTCGGTCACACCCACGCGAGAGTCACATGAATCTTTCAAATTCCATATAGGCCTATTTGTGCGATGCTTATGCGCATAAGAATCGATACATACATACGCAAATCTTGGAGCTTTCGACTCCATGACCACCGTCAATGCAGAACTATGTACGTATGGGGGATATACAGCTACTTCATGAATAGACATCTCGCCACACGTTGTAAATATTTATCTGGTGTAGGCATGCCTCATACATTTTCCGCTAAAAATTCAATTTATCAAAATAGCCCGTATCAATCCCGGGATAAAAATAGTACATTACTAGAAAATTGCTTAGCGCGCCTGCCACACGCGTTAATTTTGTTGTTGTTGTACTTTCTAAAGTTGCTCTCTATTTCCACTTTACCAGCAGATAGTTATGAACCTTCTTTAACTATATCTATGCGCCAAAATCACTATGTGCCACCTATTTTCACCTGCTATTGATACGGAGAGTTTAGGTGGTGGACGAGAGGGCCAGTCCAAAACTGCTTTATTTTTGCTTCCTCCTCAAGAGGAAGCTTTGTAATAGTAAAATTTTCAGTTTTGCTAATACTTCGTGGAAACGCATTTAGAGGTGTTTGGAGTACGAATCATACGTTTTTAGAAAATGTCCGTGCGGATGGCTGTGTGTGTGTGTGTGTGTGTGTGTGTGTGTGTGTGTGTATGTACGTATATACCGCCATAATTTTGGAACCATGCGACGGATCGTAATAAAATTTGACATGCATATATTTTTTCTAATTCTGAATTTAGGTCATTTTTTATTTTATGATTCTGACCATTTTATGGCCATATTATAGCCATTTTTCTATTTTTGAAAAAATATTTTTGCTTTTTTATAATGATATGATTTATACAATATATTCAACAATAGTGTATCTAAAAGAACATAAATTTGTCTACTTTTTCCCGCAAGATTGTCTAGATTGACTGATCTGTTCATTTTTTATGATATAAAAGGTAATTTTTCGATAAACATATATAACTCAAAAAATAAATAGTTAAATGTTTTGAAAAAATTCATGACAATAAAAAACAACGATATCTACTAGTTGTAAAAATTTTAAGCAATTTTGGCGACTAGTTTTTGAGATAAAAATCAAAAACTAAAAAAAATGTTTTTTTTATGTCGTACGATTACGGGAGTAAAAAGGTTTAAATTGAGTTGAAATTTTAGGAAAAGATTGATCTTTTGATCACTTCGGCTAGGTTCTTTTTGTAGCTTATGAAACCTTTTAGTTTAAAAGATATTAAGATTCAAATTCTTCAACTCTCACCCTGTATACTCTGTGTGACTGAACATTATTATTTTTGTTAAACCATGTGATTTGATAATTAAAGCTTAGTATATTTTGAGAGTTTTCATGGTTTTCAAGGAGTTCACGGAGCTCTATCCTTTTGATATCCATCTTAACCCCCAGTCCCCTGATACCCCTCCCCTACAAGTGTCTTCCTAACCTATCCTTTTAGTATCGAATAGTAGCGAATATTTAAATCAAAGAATGAGTTGAGTGTCCCATGTAATTATCTTCCACTAGAAGAATAGGAGGAAGCTAAGTGCCAATGACTTGGCAGCGGTTTTTTAATTGATATCGCTTTAAGAGTCCACACGTACGTATGTACATTAAAATTAAGTTTAATTTAGACTCGCAACAGAGTTTTTAAAATAAAAATGTTTGGTACATAAGTAAACTGAATAGAATGATTATACTATGTCTTTTTTAGAGTAGTATGTAGTAATATACACGGATATGTATATTTCAAATAAACTCTATGAAGATGTAATAAAAACAACACAAGCCGCTATTTCAGGTCGAATTATATAGAGCCAATGCGGATTTTGCTAATACCGAATTCGGTCGCGTTATTTTATCTTATAGAGACCACTGCGGCGTATATATATCCGGCGCACCGGAGGCTGTATCGTGAACTAATAGTCACCGTAACCGCAGAAAGCCGAAGAGCTGCGAAAGCAGCCCTTCTACTCGAGAGGAGCTTCGAACTGGAAATTCCTTGAATCGGCACGCGCGCTCTAGAGGCTATTGCCATTTCGAGCTGGTGTGCGGCTAGGTGGTATTGGATATGGGGTAATAAGAGGTATTCGATTGAGCTACGAGAGAAGACTACTTAAATTTGTGTGAATCATTGAAATGAGTTTTTGATCATTTTGTTCAATGCAATTTGTGAAAATTAATCGTAGGGCTAAGCACAAATTACTTACGAATTTAATAACCAATTCGATTAAAGGAAGCCATTAAAATGCGTATTTTCGCTCACTTCATACATCACAAAATTCTATCAGCCTCACAATAGAGCAATGATTAATTAACCGAGCATACCTCCCCGGAGCCTAACATGCAAACACGGGATTACTTCCTGACGCAACAATAAACTAGTAGGCAGTTGACGCAGAAAGACACACGTATGCACATCTACGCACATACACACGTACCCCAGAGACTGAGAGAACGAGCGAAGGACTTTGTGACAGCAGTAGTAGTAGTAGCAGCAGCACAGAACAGCATCAGACAGAGAGAGAGAGAGAGCTCGCTTTGTCGTTTATAAACGCGAGTCGCACGCGTTTATACAGCCCAGGAGTTGATCTAACTATACGCCAGTCGTATAAAGCGTGTTATGAGATTATGCGAAGGAAAGCCAGCTATAGAGAACAGAGAGAGAGAAACGGGGGATTTCACTTGGTCCTGACGCAGTCTCCCGTGCTTTTGATACATCGCGACGTCTTGCGTATCCTATATATATATATATATATAGTCGAGCTTCGACGATTTATTTCACTCGTGCCTAATAGTGCTTTCCGGAAAAGTTATCTCTTAAGCATCTTAGTTGGTAAGCTTTTTGCGCTGAAGAGATTAAGCCGGCTGGACATTAATGAGGCTCTTCTTCGCGCGGTAGAGAGAGAAGTTTTTGCGGGTCGCGTCGGGGATTTTATACGCTTCTATAGTTTGAACCGCCTCCGGTACTGTGGTTATTGAAAAGTGAGCAGTTGTTGTAAGTAAGTGAAATTTTAAACGAAAACGTTGCATCGCTTGAAAATACAAGCTTTGTGTATACTTTGAATCGAAACGGACGCTTCCCTGAGTAAACGATAATACTCTGGGTATAGCCAACTCCCGATGTAATATAAATTCAAAAGCCACTGTAAACCACGATTCTTGCATACAACTCGTTACAAAACTTGTGATTACAAACATGAACTTTGTAACGATACCATAGAATCGCGTATAAACTACGTATACACTCGTTCTATACCCAAGACGAGCTCAAGCTCGCCTGAACGTATACTCACTAATTTTTCCACGACGACTACTTTCAGCATATACTGTATCAAGAAGCATACCCAGCAACTTTCTAATTCACACTCGATTCTCACCCAACGAGCAACAAACAACCGTAAAGTAAAAATCTACCGCAGCTATTACAGCGTGAAAGTTAAAAGGCTGCGCGGAAAATTGAAAATTAAACTTGGCCAACTTCTCTTTACGACGCAGATTTTTTTTAACGGTTCATTACGCGGAGCCACGCAATCGAGCTCTCAGTTTTAAGTGCGAAGCGAGCCACGCATCATCATCCTTGAAAAACAAGAATAGTACAGTCCGGCGATCTTAAGCACTTAAAATTTTTAATTAAAAATCCTCTTCTAATTCACGTCCAAACCCGTCGTAAATCCGCGATGTCGCCAACGCACAACGGCATACCGTAAAAAGCTCTCCTCATTAACTCACATAACTCGTCCTTTCACCTGATGCGTCGTCTATCCCCGTGAACTTCATACTCGACGAAGCGGTTTCCGCAAGTTTCGCTCCCGTCCGGTAAACTTGAGGTCTGCCTCGTTGTTCATTAGTACATAGAGCGCGCGGTGCGGAAAGTTGTTTCAAGCCGCAGCTAATCCTGCATACGCAGCAGTGACGTCACTCGATTCGATGGGACGCGTGTGTCTGATGAGCCAAGAGAGCTAGATTTCGCGGTGAATTATGCAAGTGCCACAACGTCAAAAAGGCTAATCGCATTATACGATGTCGAAATATGCTTGCAAAGTTGAGCGGGACAGCGTGGACGGAAGTTTGGGAGAGTAGAGGAGAGATTGTGATCGAATTAATTTTGATGCTTGTTCCGGGAAAGCGATGCGCTCGCGCTTCGTTAAATGTGGATGAAATCGAGCGAGGTTTATAGCCTGGGATACTTTGTTATTTGGGTGAAAGAGAAAGTAAATAAATTGCTGATGATCTGTAAACATTTACCGATTAAACGTTTGTATGTTTTCGAACGGATTGCTTTTGTCGAAGCGTCGATCAAAGTCAGGGTAAAATTGACACTGCAAATATAACTTTGTTTAATTTGAATTAATCAACAGCTGCTTTGTAGAGCTAACGAAAACGAGTCAGTAATAAAAAGATGTAGGTAGAAGAATTTCTCATTTCACGCTGCGGTTCCAAAAGATATCGACCAACTCAAACTTCCTGACAAAGTGATCATCCAAACGGCTTTTGTAACGGATCAAGCTCGGTATCCGAAAGCTTTGAAACCGAACCCTGCAAGTACCGACCCTGAGGGATAAGCCTTTCGTCGCTGTAACTTTGACTTAGCCCTCCTACATACAACTACCGCTACTATACTACTACTACTACTACTACTACTACTACTGGACATTTCCCTTTGTGCACCCAGTTTTCGGGAGTCTCTCTCAACGCCCTATAACCCTTGAAAATTTTCTAATTGACGCGAATTCCGAACGAAAACTGAGATAACGCGCGGCTTTTCATCAGAATCGTATAACAGAGGTGGTTTCCGATATCAAACGATCGATTATTCTTTGTCTCCTCGTCCGAGAGGATGTTCCTCTCGCGCTTCTCCGAAAAGTCGTCGAGCACGTAGACGACGACGACAACTTGACCCGCAAAGCCATCGCATACACGTCTGGCACAGCTGCGGTACTCAAAGGACGATTCGGATGCGGCACCAAACGAGTAGCCAGGAAAATTTGCATTTCGCTCGCTCAGGATTCTTTGAGGGTATATGTATACCACCGCCTGTACTGGAATTTCTCGTTTATATCCGCGATGTATTTCGGGATTTTCGAGAGGAAAAAGTCAGTTGGAGAGAATTCGCCAATGTTTTTGCTAGCAATGCGCGGTTGAAGATGTCTGTAGAGAAATGTGCACTTTGAGAGGGTATTGCGGTGGGAAGATGTGGGCAGATCAGCTTCTAGTGTAATTCCGAACGTTGCACGAGTCAATTACACGAAGCTGTTGGAATCTATGAAGTATTCGCTAGAATCGTCCTTCGCAAATGGGAATCCATTAGCATAGAATTCCGAGCGTCTGACTACAGCCGTATCCGTTCTACTGTCGCGTTATTTCTAAATACTTGGTCTTATAACGCTCACTTTGGTTTATTTTGCAGTATAGAATTTTATTAAGCTTTACATTTACCATTATGCTATAAATAAAAGTACAACAGCTTGTACAAAAACAAAGCAACGCGTGCCAACCCCTAAAACCTATAAAACTCCTACTCGAATTAAATCTCAAGAAGAAACACACGCCCACTTTGCCAATAAATAAACTTCCCACAGCAAACAGAAAAAAAAAAGATGCAGCTGCTCGTTTTGCACACTATTCGAGCGCGTTAAGCAGACTTTTTCTCGCTTGGCCCCGTTCGAATGAATGCTCCCACAGTGTATATACACCGCAGTTTATCCGTATGTGTATGTGTGTGCTGAAACGACTGACCGCGTTAAGCTATATACTCTCCGGCATCGTTTTTAATGAAAACTTTTTACCTCATGTTGCAGCCGGAGAACTGCATAGCGACGTACGAGCCACATGGATACTGCGTCGTTTACTCGACGACCGATCGCTCCTCGGTTCGAGTTGCCGAAGAAGTACTGCAAAGCCTCTGGCGAAGCGATCACATACCAGCCAGGGCTGTCATCCTCGTCGGCAACAAGGTCGACCTCGTGCGCAGTCGACTTGTCTCCACTGAAGGTAAATATGCTGATGTTTTTTTTTGCATTTGTAATGCAATATGTTATGGTACTGCCATCATGCAGTTTTTAAGTGTTAATCGATGCTTTTATCTTGAAAATGTAACGGATTGTTTATAAACACAGAAGTATATTATATATAAATACATACGTCCATATAAATTAGCACACGAGAGATTGCATTTGTAATGTTCTGCCTAAGAGATGTATGGCGGCATGTTTTAACCATTCTATTTGCCCTCTGATTTCACGACGCGTGATCTCTATGTACGTATGTACGTTATATATTTTTAACCTCAAAATTAAAATTTGAAAAAAATTGTAAGAAAATTATAGAGCGATAATTAATTACCAAACCAAAGCAGTTTTTGACTGGCCCTTTTGCAAGCCCTTTCGTTACCCCCTAAACTCTCCGTGTTTTTGGCAGGGAAAGATAGATGGCGCATATGCACTTATCCATTTCCCTCATAACAATATACGCCTCGAGTCTAGATATATATATAGCTGTGTGCCACCAATGCTAAAACCTTGTTTGGCCTGCTGATTTGGCCGCTCATATGCTATTACATTTGTTTCGCCGAAAATTTTCTTTGAATTATTGCTGAAATTGATATTAAGTGTTTTTTCTTTATTTATTTATTTGATGATCATTTTATATATTTAATAACAAAAATAAAATGACTCAGAGATCAAACTCAGCTCACCCTCTTTATCCCCGGCTGTTACAGAGGGCAAATCGATGGCGATCTCGTACGACTGCAAATTCATCGAGACATCGGTGGGCATAAACCACAACGTAGACGAGCTGCTGGTCGGTCTACTAACGCAGATCAGACTAAAGCTCGAAAATCCGGAGCGTAACCGCGACCTTTTCAAGCGACGTACGCGTCTCAACCGAAGTCGTTCGCCACTCGGCTCTTGCTCCGAGAACAACTCGCCGAAGAAATATCGCAACAGCCGGACCAGTACCAGTCTCAAGGTGCGCAACCTTCTGGGCAAGGTCTGGGCCAGGGACAGCAAGTCCAAAAGCTGCGAAAACCTGCACGTGCTCTAAACAAGCAATTCCAAGACTGAACGAGATGATGATTATGATGATGATTGACGATGATGACGCGCGCAATCGATCGATCGGTCATCGATCGGTTACACTTATTATTGCGTATACATACATATATATATCTTACCATGAATGATCTCTTAACTTTAACTCTCTCTCTCTCTCTCTTACTATCTCTCTCTCTATTCCTGTTCAACAAATTTCTTTTTCCTTGACTCTCTCTCTATCTCTTGCACGCGAAAAAGAGAGCAAAAGACGAGTTTGCCTGCAAGAGGAAGAGGGTTGGTAGCCAGGAGAAAATTCGACGGACACGCGAGAGCTGTGGACGAAGGCTTTTTTGAGGTTAGGTTTGCTAGGGTGAAGGACGCGCGGCTGGGCTGGGATCGATTCTGTAACTGATTTCCTTCTTTGCGGTGCAATACAGCTGATATGCTGAGAAGGGAAAACTTGAGCCAATATTTGGGATGAAGGCTCGATTATAATCTGATATAACATGAAGACTAAATTTGATTGCCAAATTTCGATGTTGAATATTGGACGAATAGTATTTCAGTTATTTAAAAAAAAATGATTTGAATATAAATGTAAATATAACCGATATAATCGTCTAATTTAGAGCCAAACAAAAATGATTCCTTGGCGCGAATTTGGCAAACATGCCAGAAACTTTTCTCGTTTTATGGCCAATATATTATAGAATCGATTCTACATTCTAGCTGTATGACATAACTCTCCTGGTGCGGAGAGCTGTGTATAGGTGTACTCAAAGAAGTTTGGCGTTCACGGCTCCGTGTCGATTTTCACCTTCGGAAAGAAGGATACTATAGAGGATAGATGTATCGTTTGTGGTCATTTTTCAAAGAATTTCAACTCTTTTAAACGCGTCCATCGAACGACGAGGCGTCAAATTTTACAAACGTTTTTAAACGAAGAAATGATAAAGCTTTTATTCTGCCAACAAAGTATTTTACCCAGAAAGAAACGTGCGACATCTTTCAAAACACAAAAACAAATATATATGCGCGCAATAATGAGATCCTATACGCGAGGATCACTTGTACATGTATTATATGACCACAATCGACGCAGTCGTAATACATCTATCTTATTATCGTAAATTTTTAGTAGGTATATTAAATGTACGCGCCTCGAAGGTAAACGCGAAAATCGCTGCCACGAATAGCGGAAACATTTCGTTCCGAGTTTGAATGGGTTATGCTAACATATAATAGACTGATGCTCGATAAATTTTCGTTCAACGTTTTATAATACATATCCTTATAAGCGTTCGAACGAGAATTTATCGATCCTCTTTTTTTCAGAATGGTATAGACGTTACGTAGATCGCCCATGTTGTCCAGTTTTAAAGAAAAAATAAATAAAAGACGTATATACTACGTAAACGATGTATATATAATGCACAAGTTTTCGTTACGAAAAGAGTAACTCCCAGTTGTATAGTTGGAGTGAATTTTCACTCCGATACAGGAAGCAAAAAGGTGTATGGTAATAGAAAACAAAATAGATCACTGCTACGAACCGCGTATTTTTGATTCTCTCGAGAGAGCTGAAAATTTTCTCCATTTAAAGGGTACAGTACCAAAAAACTAACACACAATAGAAACAGAACCATCGGGAACGTTCGTCGATCGAAACGAATCGAGTCGAATATATACGCGAAAGAATCGAACATAATAGAATTGCCGACGGAACCGCTTTTCAAGTCGCGTTAGAGCCGCTTTGTTCTTTGCACTTCCGATCCATAAGAAATATACGCTTGAAAAATTAAAGAAATTATATACGATAGGGATATACATAAGTACGTACTCTCGAAGTTATGTAATAGAGACATTCAATTCATTACGTGTATACACAATCGAGCAGCGAAGCAGAAAGTGCCATTTCAACGCGAAAGCCGAAAGATCAATTTTTCAAGAGAAAGAGCTCAAATGCTTCCTTGCGCTGCGATATGCTGCAGAACTTTAATGAAACTTCGTCAAAGGAATGTAAAGTTTCGAGTGGCTCTTTCTTCGGCGCTCTCTCTCTCAATCTTTTATTGTTGTAAAAAAGGATACTTAGAAATAACCGGAGAGACTCGTGCAAGTGCAAAAGAAAAACAAACAGAAAAAAATACAAAAAAAAAAAAATAATAATAAATGGAGATCTAAGAGCGAGGAAATGATGAAGGAAACTTTTACAAAAAAAAGACGACCACGTATAAATTTACACAATTTTTTACATTACGATTTTGTACGTCGGCGGAGAGTAATTAAAGTAATTCTTATAATCGATACATAATGAAAATTATATAAGCCCGTGGCAATTAAAAACGTTACAATTAGGAGCTTAACAAAAAAAAAGTTAAAAAAAAAAAGTTATCGATATAAATTATAAGACGTGTGTACTTGTTAAAATAAAATACAGTTTGGAATCCCGATGATACATAGAATTTTAGCACGTTATGTGCTGCTTAATAACGAGAATTTTTCCGCTGTGTTTGATCACACAAAACAAGGATTTATGATTTCATACATGGGTATTATTCTCTCGATCCAAACACACACACACACACACGCACACACACAAATGGAAGTGCATATCATCACCGACGAGTAAATAACAAACACCGCTAAAACATGATTATGAAAGCGTGAGACTTCAAAAAGTATCTCGACCGCTTTCAAACAAAGCTGAAGCAAAATGTTCATTAACGTTAAGAGCAATTTTGAATATAAAAATATCGATGTCCTCTGTGCGCTCGTGTAGCTTCGTGTCACAGATTATACACCCAGAGTTTGAAATAATAATCATATAAATTTATTCCACAGCGACGATTATTTACTTTGCATATTATCCTCTTCCACTCCTGGAATATATATTGCGGCGACTGGATGATGGGCTTAACGGAATCGACGATTTTCCGAATACGAAAGTACTGTATCGCGTATTATTTATTAAATACTTGCACACACACACACACACACACACACACACACACACGTACTTATCTTTCCTTTGTCAAATTGTGTATTAATAAGTTCTGTTTCCGAATCGTATCGATGTATATGTTCACTGATAATGTGATTATTTTTTACGTATAAAATAATACAAAAATTCTTAAATCAATACAAAGCGTGTACGTTGAATTTATATACAGTGATATATAATATACACATAATTAATATTTTTACTACAATATGCAAGCGCGATGGCGCTTAGGTATATTAAATTGACACACAACAAGTATTCACAGGTAAATGAGCATATTGTTATATAAGCGGGAACAAGTACCTATCGAGAATATAAATGCAAAAGCATCAACCATTTCCGAACTGCATGACTCTCGCCTACAACAAAGCAACAAGTATAGCGTGCAGTTCGTTAGTAATAATAATGACTTGAACAACAAAGGCTGATGTTATTCCACTTTAACCGAACGTTCTATCGAACGACTTAAGCATAACAATATGAGCCATTTATTATTAAAATTAAAATAAAAACGTCGACATATTTTAAAATTGGTGAAATAATATAAGAAATAACGTTTTAATCATACTTTCTCTTTTCCATTAACCCGAACTCTTGGTCGGACGCTCAAACGCCGAAGCAAAACTTTTAACTTAATATTCTCTATCTCTCTAAGTCAAATTAAATTTCTTCGCGTCGCAAGTAAATGAATCTGCGTCGAGCTTTGGGATTGGTAATTCACTCAAAGAAGAGAGAAGCTCAACCAGTCGGAAAATCGAACGATCTTTTTATGATTTCTGCAAGCCCCGTCCAATATGCACATGCTGTATACAAAGTCTAGTATTAAAGAAAAAAAAAGTGCGCAAGCAGCAAAAGTGCAGACGAACTAAGGTAAAAACGCTAAAGTCTCAAAGCAATTTATACCATCGGTGTTATACAGAGACATGGACCGCACTGATGTGCGAACCGACGCGACCTGCCGATGCATATAAACGGATTCGAAATCATTATACGAACATACCAAGAGCAATTCTACAGACGACTGTATAATATTATTCCACGGAGCTAAACAGCGCAAATTCGATATATACGCAGTAGCCGCGTTACGTATATCCACATCGGCATATATATACGCGTATATATGTGTGCAGCGTATGTAGCAAGTTCATATAATATATATATGCGGTCCATTAGCAAATAATTATTGTAGGTGTTTACGCCACAGGCGATCGGTAATTTACTATTAACACACAATTTGATCGAGCAAGTAGGAATAAGAGCAAATGCGTTCGTTGAGCACGTACGACGCGTCGAGTATATGCGCGAGATTAATTAATCAAGCTGGACGCAAATTTTAATTGGAGAGGAGTCGAGAAATCACTCGTCTCAACCTCTACGCGTGTCGTTTCTGCCGCAATAATCATATTTTCAAGTGTTTTATTGAAGTTGTAGAAGAATTACACTGTACTGCTGGGTATTAAGACGAATTGACGAATTGCAATAGTAAAGGTTTCCCGGGAACGATAGATTTTTTTTTAATATCGAATACTTAGGGATGATTTGGTTGCAGTCCTTCGAGCTTGAAATTTTATATATTTAAAGTATCGAGCTCTTCGATTCGAATAAAAGCAATAATGAATTAAATTGGACTTTGAAAGCTGCATTGAAGAATATTCACATTTCCGTATGATTTTATCATACAGAATATACTAGTATAGAGATGAAAGGGAAAAATGCAAAATTGAACTGAACTTTGGCAATAAGTTTTCAAATGTATCGACACGTTTTCAATTTAATAAACTGAAAACTCTTGAAAACGTACGGCGTTATACGCGAGTGAATTTTCATTCGAACATTTCTAGTAAAAGTTGCAATCCACATAGTTTTTTTTTTTTCAGAAAAAAAAATCCATCATTTGATTTCATCCATTAGCTAGATTCGCAGCTCTTTTTCTCGTATACTCCCAAACATAGAACGGATAGAAGAATAACGCAGCGTATTACAGCAGTTGAACAACGTATTTAAATAAATTCGTGTATATCTCGCGCTCGAACGTAATTGCGACAATCGCACTCGCGTATTTGACTTTATTGGTATTACTGTTTCTCTACTCCCATTATATACTGAACTCTTAAGATAATCACTCGATTCGTCTCGGTGTATTCATTAGCTCGTAGACGTTTTCTAGTGGTATCGGTTTCAAGTACAAGAAGCAGCGTGTGGAAAAAAAATTGTTCAAAATATATACATACCTGTTTGATAACGGTTTTCAAGGAATTTTTCAAGTGTAAAACAGAAAGTTTTTGAGTGACAGACACGTGTTCAGGCGAATAAATATGAAACGCACACATCTGTATATCAAAACTTAACGGATCTATGCATTTAAAAGCCACTATTTTTTTATTCGCATCTGTTCACTCGTGATATCTCAAAAGGTTCTTTATCGCGAAGCGCGATGATTTTTTGCGCTCCTTTTTTGAAGAAAAAGAAGGTTTGGTCTGAAAATGTTATATTCACTGAACCAGGCGAAATTCAGAGTCTTCGTTATACACTAGAAGCTATGGTAATTTTTAGCTAAGACGCCTTTCTCGCCTCTTGAAAAGAAATTGCACGCAGAATTTCTGAGACATTAAATAAGATGGTGAAAAAGCTTTACCTTTTTTTTAAGTTCGTAGAATTTTTAACCTGAATTGTTATATTTTTCATGTAGATCTAGCGGTAAAAGGTTACATGCATTCGTTGCGTCAATTTATTGCATAACTTCATTATAAGGTATGTAACAAAATTGCATAGCACGGGATGTGACGGTTTTCCCTTAATTTATTAAAAACGAACGGTAGTAATTACATAGCATAATTATTAACGTCTGTGTTAATAAACTATGGAAATAGAAGCTTGTTGATTGGAGTTTTTAAAATACAGGTCAACTAAACTGCATTACATTCTGTGTTACATAATTTTAAACGATCTTATGCCTTTTTTTTTAATACAAAATATAAAAAAATCTGCGCCAACCTTCATTACACGTACAAGACTAAGAAAGAAGGACTGGGAAACCTCGGTGCCCAGAGCCTAGTGTCATAAAAGCCTATACGCGTATATTACATTTTCAGCCGTCGCAGCCTCGCTGTCACGTTTACTCGCTGTCGTTAAGGAAAATAGTTAATGAAAAAATGAGATTTCAGCTTACCATACAAAATTAAAAATTCTACTCGCCGTTATAAATCATTTAAATTGCTTTCTATCTCTCTCTTCCAAAATACAATACACCTCTGAATTCAAAACGAACTTTTCGCTTTCCTCAGAGCTTTATCGCAGCGCGAATACCGAGAAATTCGAAATCACGTGGCGCAGTCCATGAAGTGTCCCGGGGAATTCACGGAATTTAATTACTGTAGCATCGGTAGAGCTAACCTTGGTAAACTGTAAATTTATTGTTTAGCCGGATTACAAAAGCCGGTATCCCAATGAATTTCTGTCTGTTTTAAGGAACATTGATTATGCAACGCGCAATCGTCTCCCGTTCGATGGGACGCAAAACACAGTTTGCCAGTGGCAGGTCTATCAAAGCCAAAAACAATAAATGCTCGATTTTTTCAAAGTATATATCAGCGAGGAATTTAATTGTGTTTCACTCGATTTCAACAAAGCGCCTGACAATACAATATCAATCAGACTGTTTTCAATGCGTTAGAATAAACCAATTTCCTATCGCTTTACAGCCCTTTTGACATCAGAGGCGACGTTACATAATGCTTAAACGAGACGTGATTCGAATTTATACGAATTTAAATGAAAAACTCGGAAGCTCAGTTATTTTTCCTTTTTTTTTTATTTGAACGTGAAACGAACAGTTACAAAAAGAGAGGTAAAGCTAGAGAATCGATATCAGAGGATAACGCAGCGAAGCGGAGGCCAAAAAATAACTCGGGAATTCTGCAGTGTCTTCTTGAGCGAGAAATCGCACGAGACACGTGGCTACACACTTCTCATGCTCGTACACAGTATAGAATACACGCAAACAGACGTATGCAAACATGAGCTTAATGCTGCAGTTATTGGCTATCTTCATGCACAGCACACCTATTCGATTATATCTCGAATACAGAAAAAACCTTTAATTTGAAGAAGAAGAAGATAAGAAACGTTTGCATAAACGCTTCACGCTTCTGCTGAATCAGAACTTTTTTTCTGTTAATAGTCGCGAATAAAGCTGCTCTGCTGACGTAAGAATTCAGAGAAAAAAGCTACACAGCAGCTCACACACACACACACACACACACACACACACACCCACACACACACACACACACACACACACACACACACACGCCGAAGTAGAGAGAAAGAGCAAAGTTAGAACGGAATAAAGAACGAAAAGGAGCGGCGTCGTGTAATCTGCAAGCGAACGATTGATTTCTATCGGTTTAATCGAGGACATTTATCACGACACTCCGAGCACATCTGCGATTCGGCAAAAGGGGATCCGTCAAAAAACGAGGGAAATATCACACGGGCTTATAAGGTGAGGAAACTTTTTTCTGCAGGATATGCCTCGTGCGTGTATTTACACTTTTATCGCCGCGAGAATAATATTTTTTTATGAAATTCAATGGAGTAAACATGGTATAATGAGTCGTTTGAAATAATTTCTCGTATACGTATCTCCGCGAAATATTATATTGAGGGACCAATGACTGTAAAGCTTGACCTTCAATTGTTCATAATTGTTCCGATGAAAGTTTTAGCGAAGTATCCTATTGAATATTCCAATGTCTTCGTCACATATGTTTATTATTACTGATTACTACATCAGAACAAATTACTTGTTTGGCGCAAAAAAACAAAAATTTACGCGCAGAAATTTCTATAGAACATAAAAAAAATGTTCGCTAACAATACATCTCGGCAGCGCACGGGATGCATTTATTGAATCACTTTTTAACCAGAAACGAGAGGCTTGTGAGAGAGAGATAGCTAGCAAGAGAAAGAAAAAAAAACCCGACACATCAGAGAGGCGAGCCCCCGCATTTTTTCCCGCAGAAACCAATATTGTGTGCATTCCTCGTTGCACACGACTACACGCGAGAGAAGAGCGGCTCGATCATTTTGACGAGGCACACACGCCGGTTTTATTGCGGTATACAGGTCGGGGGTGGCGGAGCAGAAATAAAAACACAAAGAAAAGAAGACGAGAGTAGGCTACCCACATACATACATGTACACATTCACGCACACACATACAGAATACGTTCATCAATTACGAGACGGGCGTCGAAGCGCTCGTTTACCGATTTGTTTTTTTTTTTTTTTTTTTTTTTTTTGTTCTCTGCTGCCGAGAGGTGTTTCGAAGGGGTATGAGTTTGTGTCATACGCCTTCGTTCTTTGAAGGGAGGGTGTTTGAAACATTTTTATCGTTCGCCAATTTGATCCCTTTTTGACGCGGACGATGTGTAATGCGCATGTATTAGAGGGCAGTTGAATATATATGTATTATATATATGATAAACTTGAGCAAACATCGCTTTGTTTACAGAGAAGATGAATAATAATAATAATGAAAAACAAATGTATTTTCTGATTAACGTGTTCGAGCGTGTGCACAAGTTATTTTGATAAGGACCAGGACAAAGTGAACATGCGATTGTACGGCTGGCTGGATTTTCTGGAGCAATATGTATAAAATACACAAAAAAATTTAATTGAATTTCAAAATTTCAATGCTGGCGGTGGAAAAAAAATTTTAATAGGAATTCCTGCGTATACTGCTCTAAAAAGTACAGAGGGTCGCACATGAATGTTCGATATATTCACTTTGTCAAGTATCAACAGTATATTTTTTATAAACGTGAATTAAAATGTAAAAGACGAAAAATAACAAAGCATGTATATTATGTCGAGTAGTCAGAAAGGGATTAGAGTGGCGCGAGAATTCAGCGAAAAAAAATAGAGAGAGTTATATAACTTTTCTTCCCACAAATTGTAGCTGGGAACATCACAATTGTATTCAATGCAGAACAAACAAGTTTTTTCATAAAAAACAAACAGCGCGCAAGCTTCGACCAATATAAAATGATATGTAACTATATATTATGAGTATAGAGATGGAAAAAAGCAAAACGAATCGCGCAAGATTATGTGTAAACCAAAGAGGAACTTGTAATAGATACATAACGTTTAGCGAAAGTTGGTTGACGAAGAAAAGCGAGAAAAAACACGGAAGTACTGCAAAAAATATGTAAACAATTATTCAACTAATACGCGCGAATTGTAAGAGAGACGATTGTAAAAACAAACGTAAAATAATAAGTAAGCAGAATGAAGAGCAGATGTTACCAGATTATACACGTAGTGTTAAATCTAAAATTTAAAAAAAATTAAAGAACACTTCAAGCGAATCAATTTTGAATTAATCGTTCGTTAGGAAAAAATGGTGAGTGGATCAAGTAGTCGATATATATTTCAAAACCTTTTAAAAACTCTCGGGTACAGCTCTCGTCGATAAACGATGCGATTGCGGGGACAGAGTAAGTTCGTATATATAGCGTGATATAAGGAAACGTGCGTCGAAAGTAGGAAATTCAGCTGCCTTTTTCCTTCATCCATGCAGTGTGTGTATATCCACCCCTCGTGTCTACCATATATATACAGGCATGTAATTTTTCCGTTTCTGCGTCATCGTCCTTTCTTTTCCCCGCGGGTGATATATTTCGTCGATTCCTTCGTGTATTATATACTTGTTGGAGAGTATAGAGAGAAAAAAGAAACAGAATAGAATGAAAATATTTTGCGGTGCGAGTGGAATGAACGCGTATGATAGAGAAACGCTAGATATGTGATGCTGAGAGGTGGTGGTGGTGTTGTTGTTGTTGAATAAAAAAGAGAGGCCCCAAGAGACTTCGCGACGACTCGGTTTTATTTCGTGTGTGTATATAACTGGACGTCGGATTGATGAAGGAGTCGATTCATATTGTATTTTTTAAGTCGTGCGTATATATGTATAGGCGCAGTGTTTTTGTAAGTTTTCCTA
Organism: Pteromalus puparum; assembly: GCA_012977825.3. Lineage (NCBI taxonomy): Eukaryota > Metazoa > Arthropoda > Insecta > Hymenoptera > Pteromalidae > Pteromalus > Pteromalus puparum. The sequence continues at coordinate 9,453,508 of CM053170.1, read as the reverse complement.
TTTTATTGCGTTTGCGTATACATAATTATGTGCAATCATGTCGATTTTGTTGTATGTATCTTCATTGAAGCTCAATACCTGAATAGTAAAATAGCCTCGGTATTTTTCGATAATTCATCTAATACACAACAACAATAGGTACTGCGATATCATTGTATGCAAACCGACGAAAAAGCATTAATCGATGAGCTTTGATGAATCTAAGAAAAAAACCTGATATGTAAACATAGAAAAATATTGTGTTCGTTTTTGTATCTAAATTACTTATATGTAAGAACCTATACATATAAACTTCAATTTCAATCCGAAACTTCATCGCATCAAACTTTCTTTTATCAGCTCAACGCAACGCGCACGAAGTTGGATATCATAATATAATATAGACTCCTATATATTCCATCAATAGAACCCGAGTCAATTGATATTTTTTCAGCGAAAGCGCGAGAGCAAGAGCGATTACGTATAATAGGTGCTAGCAATCTCGAGGGATAATCAAACGACTTGCGGCCATTACTGTTGTATTCAAAGCGCATAATGTACATTATAATTTCAACGTGGCGATCACAAATTACGTTTTCTTATATTGTAATTGTATTACGCGTTAAGGCCAGCTTGAAAAGCAGCTACCAATATAAGTATATCTCGCATTATACTTTAGCGGTTCGATTATGTGTACTGATGTGTGAGAGAGCAGAAAAGAATGCGCCGACGATACATGTATACAAATATATTGTGTACGAAACAGACAAGAGTGATGGAGCGCACTAATCGCGCGAGAGATTAGTTACTGCGAGCAAAACACGTTGGAATCAATAAATGGTAATAACGAAGTATAACCGAAGGTTTTCGTGCCGCTATTTCTTTAATTCTCATTACCCTGTAACGCCTTTTCCTTGTTTCCATTTCATGAGTATCGTGTACATACGATATGCAATATTGTAATTGCTCTTAAATAATCCGAAGAACCTGAGTACATTATAAGATAGTCCAATTTTCGGCTTCATTAAAAAGACATAAAAAAAAAACAGTTTAAGGTGCTAAAAATTAAAATCAAGTGTTTTTAGAAAATGCCGCATGCTTGTGTACACTCAGCGGTCAGGTATTCTGTTAGAACGTTTTGAACCAAATGGCAATGTCACATGGTTTTTGACGGTACCAGCACATATAACCTCTGCAAATCTAAAATCGTCAGAACCGTCAAAAACCGTCAAAACCCGCCAAAAATTGGGCGACGTTGCCATTCGGTTCTAAACATTCTAACAGAATACCTTACCGCCGAGTGTACCAGACCTCAAAAGTCGCGTGATTTCAGCCGCGGCGAAGGATCCTCTCTTAAAAAAGTGAAGTGAAGCATTAATTTAATTGATGTCCAGTCGCCTGGTACAAGAATTTAGGAACGGAATTTAGGAATCAGAAACATAACCTACAAACGCTTTAAAAGGCGGCACAATTTAAAATCATTTTGGAAAGATATAAGAGATAAGATATATATTTGATAAGAGGTGCGCGAAGCGCACTTAGATTTCCTAGTTTTCTAAAAATCAAAATTTTTTGGATTTTCGAAATCAGGCTACGAAAATTGGTTAATTTTGGAAAAAGCTGCGCTCTCTATCAATGAATTTGTGGGGTTTTGAATAAAGTAATAACTACTCTGTCTAGTCAAATTCCAGAATTTGTGGACAGCTGGCTAAAAATAACGATACATATATATATTCTGACAATTTTGGAATAGCAGCGCAACAAACTGACAGCCACATGCGCGCTAAATCAGCTCTTCATGACTGACACCCGTGAAATTCTCAACGAATTAATTGAATATCGCGTCATGTGCGCATCATATACCTCTTTGCCTGAATCATATAAGTGTGCGCATTTCGACAGATTTAAAAAGCCTGCCAAGCTTTCGTGAATATTTTTTAATAACAAATCAAGCTAACACGGAAAATGGTCAAAGCATTTCCGATTTTAATAACCTCGTTCCGGTTGCGGTCGGCTTCATTAAAAATACCGCTATTTGCTCGTGGCATCAGAGTAAGGCCGTGACACTGGGGGTAACCGCAGAAAATTTATGCTCAGAGTTTGGGATCCGTACATACATACATAGCTCTCTTGCTTTATACTGATTTCGTATACGTCGTAACCCTTTAACTTGCCTAAATCCCGAGTTCAGCCATAATGGTGTGAGTCGGCTAAATCGATGCAAGTGCAAACGTACTCATCTTGTTCAAGTCCAAACTCTATTTCTGCTTTCATTTAGTTTAAGTGAAAAATATATTAATTTCGATCACAGAATACCTTAGTTGGAGGTATCAAGCATAAATTATAAATTTGAGTTTATCCGAGAAAAAAGCGCTACTCACCACGTAATTTAGAAAAAGAAGTAGAAAAGGAAACACCCGAGCTTTAATGCACTACCAACATGCAGTCGTAAAAAACCCTCTCAACCGCGAGCTGGTGCACTTTCCTCGAAAACAAGGCCAAGGCGCATCCTTTTTTCCCTGCACTATCAGAGCGCAAAACATCCGGGCGGTAAGTAACGCGACGACGAGGGTAGACGGAATAATTGAAAGCGCGACTGTATACGACGGAAATAAAAGCTCAAATCTTCGCGCCGTAAAAAGTCGCGCTAGATACCTACAGCCTCCGCCGAATAGTCGTCGTCTTTTCGCGGAGAGAAAAGAGAAAAGCGGGACGACCGCTTATCTAAATAGTTCATTTGGTCTGCCGAGGTCAGCCTTGGATGAAAAAATTATTAAATGATGCACGCTATGGAGAAGCTTTACAGCAGAACATGCTTTGTGAGTTTTAATATCAGCTGTTAGTATATATATATGTATATATATACATATATAGTTTAAGTAGAAGAGACAGGGAACAGTCGGACGGATCTTGAAAACTATATCCTACTATACCTAAAAGTTGATCGCTCCATCTTGAAGGAATTCTATTTGTCGTCTGATTGGTCAGTTAAAAAGGGCGCGGTTGCGATTTAATTTTGAATTCGAAGATGTATTTTAAATTTTATAAGAATTATAAGTAAAGCAATAATGCTTGTAATAAAATGAGATTATTAGGATAGTTTCTTATTATATTCAAACAGCTATACTGATATTTAGAATTTTTCTTTCGTTACCGCCTAAACTCTTCGTGTCTGTGGCAGGTGAAGATAGATGGCGCACAGGCACTTTTTCATTGCCCTCATAACAATATGCGCTTCGAGTCTAGATATAATGGTGTGCCACCAATGCGCTAAAACTGTCTTGTTTGGCCTGCTGCTTTATTCGCTCATGCTGTAACTGCGCGAAGCACATCTGAGTCACTAGTTTTATTAAAGTTGATGTTATATCCGAAGTCGTTCTGATATATGCGTTCATGTATCAAAGACGCTTTTATGCGCATCTCGGATACGAAACCACGTTAAACAAGATGCCAAACCTCGACAAAAGAGCGCTTGCGAACGAGTGAGATAAAGTGGATCGCGTGACGAACGCATCCGCAGATGTATACGTCTAACACTCGAGCGCTATCGCGTAGCAGTATAGCGGGAAATTGAAGAAAAGATAAATAGAGATAGGAATAGGAGGAAGAAGTGAGCTACTGCTGCAAGGGGGAAATGGAGACGGATGTCGAGACGGGAACATATACGCAGCTGCAGCTATATACGCACCTTCTGCAGCAACCGTGAAAAAATACCGCGATTTTCTTCGTTGATTGAGATTGTAGATCAGAGAAATGTTGCTTTTTTGGAAGATGGTCGATAGTGAAAGCCTTATTGAGATAGTACGAAGTAAATTCTTGTTATATATAGATTGAATAGAAATATATGGCCTGGTGAAGTGAAATTTAAAAAGCTCTTTGAGAATAAATGCACGACTTCTGAACTTTGACGATATTATTTGTCAATGATTGAGCATGCAAGCATATTTCTTAGAAAGGAAGATCGAATCGTAGTACCTGACTCTCAGACTATATGCGTTTTTCATTCGAAGACGATTTCGCGAAACTTCAAAGGCGAATCTCTTCCTTCCTATATACACTCGATCTACATACAAGTATATTCAGCTTCGAAATTCCAGTTATAAAAAATTATTTTTAAAATAAAATGCTTTCCCTCTTCACTGAACATCCAGTCACCCAAAAATCGAATGAAAATCAAGCCAGCTGTTCAGACATCAAGAAACTCGCAGACATAACTCATCAGTGGCTCTCTCGACAAACGAGCTATAGATAACCAGCGAAATATCGGAATCAAGATAGAATCAAATTGAGAAGAAAGAGCATGTAGCGAGAGAAAACGAATTAAGAAAAGTGCGAACGCACTCACGCATGATAAAGATACAGAGGAGCTGCTGCACGAACATAATATGAGCATTTCGTTTTTCCACAAGACAAGGGGATTTTTCCTTCGGCTCAATGCCACGTCTGCACGCGACGCACGAGGGGCTTTTTGGATTTATTAACGGGATGAGTATACACTGCACTGGATTAATTGAGAATCGAAATTAACGGCTCTTGCGAAACCGTGTATAAGTAAAGGTTTGAGTTGCTTACTATAATTTATTACGCTTGTGTACACTATTTCATTGTGAAGCCAAGTGTGAAGTTTACGCATTAAATTATATCCAAATTGAAACCCGAACGCACGCAATAATTAACGAAGCCTCTTTCATAAACGAGTATTCAGCCGAAGATTACGTCGAGTTTTCAGAAGCGAAAAGGTTTAACGGCAAATACAGCGTGGCGTAACCTACTTGCATTTACTTTCACAAGGCAGACCATCAGAAACCAAAACCGATCAAGCGAGCCTTGTACTATAATCACAAGCCATAAGCCCTTAACTCCGGGTCTTCATTATTAAGCCGTCAGCCGATGACACCCTTATAATACCATCAGCAACTATGTGTCGTACACACCCATAATATAAGCGATCGAACCGAATATATTTATGTCGAAACGCGTAAGCCGATCAAGTTATTATCGCTTAGTATATCAAGACTTCTTTCGATACGAAGCTTTCAAAATTTAAACGTGTCGAGAAACTTCTCGCGTTCGCGTATACATGCACACAAGCGATAATTATACCTATAGACTCGATAATTTCGCAGGAAATTTTCGCGCGCAAAGTGAATACGAAAACTCAGGACGTGTATAGAGTGTAGTACGGGCCGCTCGCTGAGATTTCAATTATAAAGCGCACGCGCGCGCACGTGGGCTTCGCTGTTTTCGATTATGCGAGTATAATAGAGAGGTGTTGTTGTCAGCCGCACGTGTGCCGCGTTCTTGGTTTTTTTTTAATTGCGTGATGTTTGGCTAATGGATTCTTTTAATAGATTCGTGCGGTTGTCGGTTCGTCGCTTATTCGCTGATGGAGTGCAAGCTTGTCGTGAAGAACGATGAAAATAGAAGATAATATAAATGAGAGGACTTTTTTGCGTCGACGTGACTGTAATGAATTGAAATTTTGATGCATGGATAAAAGATAACAATTTTGATTACGTACGATTTTCTGAGATCTTTTATTCGTCAGGTTTAAACATACAAAAGGTTACGCAATGCGAAGTGTATGCGGTCCAATATAACTTTAAACGCATAAATTAGTCGATTCGTTATTCTCATTACAATCGAGCATTATTACCTCGTATATCATATAGAGTCGTCGAATATACGCGCGCAGTACAACACTTTACAATTGCAACAAAAGTTAAAAGAAATAATAATTAACTGATCACTTATAATCGTAAAGCACGGAAGAGTGAGTATAATCAATAATCGATATGATTAATTACAAAAGAGACAGAACGCAGTTGAGGACGTGAACGAGCGTACACAATCCTCTCACAATGAAAGCCTCGCAGTTCCCCTACAATCCCATTTTCCCCTTTGCGAAATCTTGCAACTACTTCACGAGTTCGTCGATACTCTTTGGGGAGCAAGAGAGAGGCTTTTCCTTCATCCTTTCTTACTCCCTGGAGCAGTGACGAGCTCGTATCAAACGGGACTAAGCTCCCTTGCCCTGTACGCGATTTTCGAATAGTTGATGATCGATGCGCAACCGAGTCGATGCTTTATGAAACTGAACACATGTATTTTTCGATTCTACAAAATGCAAAGGGTTGCAATCGAACAGAATAATAAATTGGCGGTGACTCTGCGAAAAGCGATCGAGTGATGTCTGTAAGAGAAGAGTATAAAGAAAAATTGAGCTTGAAAAGCATCGACTCGAGCTTTGATAAATTTTGGTGACTACGCTCAACCAACTACGAGTCAGTTATAACGCTGAAATTTACACAGAATGCAAGGCTCGCCTGCCTGTTACTGAAATTATAAAAAAAAAAAAACAATTTTAGCTGCTATATTTCGCAATCTTCCTGTTAAGCTTTCACAACGCCTACACATCACGTAAATATTTATAAATATACGCTTGACCGAGAAAATTTGTGCGATTAGAGGAATCTAAAGTTCGAATGAAAGGTCGTCTTTCGAAACGAACGACGAAATTCCACCTATTTCTATAGTTTTCTTTCTATAAATTTTTATTTTATTCTTTGAATGATAAGCGCTCTTAAAGTTTTACTCGTTTACATAGAGCTTTTTTGATAATCGATACAAATTCATTTCTATTTTTATGATATCGAAGATTAAAGTTGGGTGTGTGTGGCTTTGATCTGCATATTTCTCAAGCGCTTCAACTACTCCTTAAATTTATTTAACTGTCTTGTCTATATAATACAGTTTACAATACTTTCTTTTAAATGAAAAAATTTATTTTTAAGTATTGAAATGTGTTTATCATACCAAAAACGATTCGAACTTTAAGCGCGCTCATGAATTGCCTAGTGTGTATCCTTTCCGTTACGAAAGACTTAATCGAAGACCTTATATGTATAGAACATTATAAACCTGTAACTACGGAGGTATTATTTGCTTCATTGTACACTGTCGTGTCATATTTGTACATGTCTACAGCGTATCTCTTCACGCCCTCGGAGCTTTCGCCAGTTTGCTTTTGACCTTCAACTAAAAACTTGTTATTTCTCTTAAAGATGGTTCACAATAAAAAGTATAAAACAGTAGTAATCAAAAAAAAAAGAAGCTTCATCGCTTACGGATAATAATGTGTAATACGCAAGATTGGGAAACTACAATGTAACATCGCGTTATACCTTTAGTCGAAAAAAAGATAATAAAATAAAAATTTAATACAAGTTGAACAGACCAGTCGATTAATGCCTTGCGGATACAAAAAATCTTCAAGATTAACAGTGTAATTTTTTTATTCAAAAAGTAAATAAATTACTGACAAGTAAAAAGTAACCTTTTTTAAGTTTACATCAATGTACCCTTCCAGCAGAAATTATGAACAATTATAAATTCTGCAACGATTAACACGTAAGTTTTCGTTTTATTTAAATAAAATCTATTTCGTAGTAATATAACGCATCTCGAATGCCATAATGTGTGTATAAGTGTCGGTACAAAAACTTTTAAAACGAAAACATAATTGATTTTAATGTAAAATCATCTCGGTGTTTATATAATAACATTATACATTTCGATAATTGCCATTTTTTGTTGTTCCTACTTCCTTTTTCGCTAGGAGAGAAAGTTGAATTTTATTCGCTACAACAGTATAATATAATATATTTACAATCCTGATGTGAAAAACGCTGATGTTTTGTGGGCCCTATGTATTTTAAAACTTCCTTAACATCGTAATTATTTTTGCATTATGTACTTGTTATTATTTAATATTAATATTTATTAGTTTTTCAGCTATGTTCCGGATATGTACAGATTTTATTTCGAACCGTAAAAAATTTGAAACACGAAAGATATATAGGTATGTTAGAGAAAAAAGAGATCAACGCGAGTTGAATCATTAAAACAGGAGCGTAAGGGGTGAAACGTTCACAAGGCTATGGTGTAACGGTTTTATTGCGCAATGCAGTGTCTCATTGATTATCCAAAATCTTGAAGCTTCTACATTGCATTTACTTTCTTACAACAAAAATTTGAATCACTTTAAACCGTGTAAAATGTGAAAACAAAGAACAAAATAAAAACATAATTAACTTTCTGAGATAATACAAAAATTGATTTCAACAATTAAATGAATATTCAACCATTCCTTTATAAATGTCGTATGTTCAATAAAGAGACTTCACGATGTTAGCATTTGCCAAACATCCTTCATAATTCGACAAAAATTGAATTTTTAAAGCGTATTTAAAACCTTTCGAACTATACAAAGGCTAATTAAGGCTAGGTAGAATCAAACTAATGCATTGATTTACGATGTTCCATTTATACTAAAACTTTGCACCGATAATCCACACATACATCTGTTAACCCGTCGTTTTCAGAGAACACACATGCGCCAGACGTTATTTGCCGTACTTCGGAGACAAATTTTCATTTCTGTTTAATGAGGTGTTGAAAAAGCTTTTCATGACAAACAATACGAATAATTTGTACCACAGATATACCTTCTCTTTTATAAAATCCTTTTATTCTTTATGCACGAATATTAAAAAACTGATACAATGAACATCTTTATACCCTATAAAACTTTTATGAATTCAAATTTTTCTTTTTTTTTGTTAATGTTTAACGTAATAGTCAAGTTTTAAAAAATCAAAAAATTTTATATGTTAATCTGTCAATACTGCGAAACACAAAAATAACTATAAAATAAATCGTATCCGAAATAAATGTATTATTTTTGACTGCGTTTAGCGTTTAATATTTTCCCAGAATTACAAATATTTTGTTTTCCTTAATAAATCTTTTTAGTTTTAGATGAAATAAATTATTTTCTTTTAATTTACAGTAGTAAACTTGTATACAAAATATTTTTAGTAATCTACACAATCTTAAAAGTAGATGTACGTTCCGAAGGATACCTGTTTATAAAAGCAGAACATAAACAACAAAGGAAAAATCGTCTCCAAAGTAAAGAAAAACGCCGAACAATAGAGGGATAGAATCATGGATTTTAACTTCATATTATGCGCAATGACTGAGAATACATCGAAAAAAATAAAAATAAAAGAGACAAAATGTACCGGATACATTGAGATACACTTGCTTGCTTAATCAATCCAAAATTGTAGGGCTTCAAGCTAATAAATATCCGCGAAAAAAAAACAATTATTGTCTTATCAAATTTTTCTTTTTCCTGGAATTTCAAACTTAATCTGTAGTCCATGACGCGTCGATACTATTTGCTTATTTTTCACGCTATGATTTTATTTTCTTTTTCTTTTTCTTTTTCACCATGAAGTTTTAGTATCTTCTCGATTCTGCCTTGCATCAGCCGGCGATAATTGCGATTTCGGCTCGAAAGTTTTATCACAAAATAATTTGCACATGCATTATATTTTCCTTTTGTAGTTTACGTTTTTTGTTTATATATCCTAAAAAAGTTTGAATCTCTCTCGCTCGTTCACAATTGCTCACGTACGTTTTTCTTATTAGCAACACGCCTACGAAGGTGAATTAAAAAAGGCTTTTTATTTCCATATAAAAATATTTTGCTCTTTTCACGTCTCTTCTTTTTTTCAACTTACAAGCCGAAATCACATTTAGGGATAGATTATAATATCGAATATATTTTATACATACTGAGAAAATAATAAAATATCACTTAACGTTTACACTTCGCTTGATCTACCCACAATTACTGACCTTCTTTTCAATAATATTGCCAATAAGCGTCGTTTTGCTCGACATTTAGTTATAAATGAAAACACGCAGTATGATTATCGTTTATCATTTACCACATGTCACAGTTATTATATTCAATACCGATTTATTCTTCCATGTACCATAGAAGAAATGTTTGTATAATTATTTGCGTGTTGCCTCTGATTCTCGTTTGAGTTTCGGCATGAAGAGTTCTTACTTTTATTAATTTGTCTCTATTGTGATATTCAATACGTACGTTGTGTGTACACGAGACTCACTGATTTCTGCTCTTATAGAACATTTGCATCAGTATCGCGATTTTCTTTCGGTTTAGCCTAACACAAGCACTCGCAAAATATTAGGTCTTTGAACCTAATTAAAAATTAAAATAATTAAGACTTTTGTCACCTGAAGATTGTGAATTACAAAGCTTGTGCATGAATATTTGTATGCGTGACTTCTTTATTACTTCTTTGAATAATCTTATCATATAATAAAAGTTATTGTATTAATGCAAATTGATGTCATTTATTCTGTTGGAAAATGTATTAACAATAATCAAATGCTTCATATTGATGGCTTTTAAAAATTATCAGCAGTAAAAAAAATCAATTAGTTTTTTTTTTTGTTTTGATTACTAGATTATATGATATTTATCTTAAACTTATAACTTAAGTGTGTATATAATGTAATATTTACTAGAGCTTTAAAATACTAGCTTACTGACATTTTAAAGCATTTTTTAATAAAAAAATGATTATATTTTGATAGCACAAATTGTTTATATCCACATATACAATCGACATTGTTTATTCTTATCAATTATTAATCATTAATGTATTATTTTCTTAATGTCTAAAAAGTGAACCATATTTTCATTGGAATAGCTAAGCAGTTAATTTCATACAAATAATTTATTAATAACTTTTCAAATATATTGTAAATATTGAATATAATAAAAATTACAATATTTCTTTTTAATAATAGGCAAAAATTAAATGATTTAATCCCTACTTATGTAAGTTTAAATAATCTGTACTGCAATACAATAACACAAGAACTTTTATTATACATACGTATAAGCCTAAAATTTTTTGAGTGCAAATGTTCACTTCTATTAAAACCAGCAGTCGGTCGAGACACAAAGAACAACCATGGCATATCTACTATGACACTTAGAACTCGGACTTCAAAAAGTATGCAATTTCGTGAATATACTCTTTCCTTGTCATACATGCTTTTCCTATTACTTAACGGACAGTACCAAACGTGACGATCCCCGTCACGTTCACCTCATCCGTTTTGTTTTACAACCTACGCCGTTACTCTCGTTATTTACTTTTTTTTATCACTTTTTTTACGGGATTTACAGCGTGTTTGCGGTTATTTTTGTCATTATTTTCTTTTTTAATATTTTTTTGGCGCCTCCTCACCTTATCCTCTCACGGACTTGTGGCAGAGTGGCTTTTGCTTCGGTACACCCAAAAATCCAAACCTCTTTTTTTGTCCCTCGCTCGCCATTCGCGTCGCGCTTCTTTACCAGGGTCACGCCGCCGTTGTGTAGAGGGTAACACTGGCAATATGCTCGTTGGCCATCACCTCGACGATTACGTCACGAATGCCGTAGCAGAAGGTGCAACCAAAAGGGTTCGTCGTGTTGGTGGATGAAGCACGACTCAAAATCACCGGACGACGACTGGCTTTTAGCTGCTCGCTCACCCGATCCCATTTTGTGTAGGCAGTTATCTAGAAAACATGTCATGTTTTTAGATAATAAAGGAGTTATAGTATTTGCAACGACGTATATAATATTCAAAGTTTTACAGAAATAGCTTATAATCAAAGATGAATAAACTATAGATTTGATATCATTATACATTAATATATGGTTAGATTATAAAAACTTACAGTTACTGGAGTTGGGGCAACATCAATGAGATTCCCAGAATCAGATGTGTTCGACTCAAGAGGTAATGTGAGGGTGAATTCACATCTATGATACATGTTAAAATTATAATGCCCAGGGTAATTGGTATGCAATACGAATTTCTTTACGCACTGAGTCTTTGCATCAAACAGAATATCCTATAAATACAAAAATAATATTTCAATCTTATATTCAATGTATACATTTAAAAAAAAACATTGTCTAGTATATAAACTTGATTATTTACTAAAAAATAAAAAAATTAAAATAATGAGTTGAATAGCAATTTAATAGAAAGATACAAATGGTACATACCAAACCCAGGGTGAAGTAATTATAAAAGAAATCAGACCGCCTTATTTTGTCTCTTTTATGAGCATGAGGACTGTGAATTTGCATTTTGTCCTCTGCCTTAAAGAAGACACGCGATGGTGCACCTAGAGCACTTAGAACGTCTTCAGACGTATCTCCAAACCATACCTGAACAAAAATAAATGTGTTTCATTTAAACAATATTAATCATACGATTATATGTATTCATAAGTATTATCATTTATACATATAATGTTTTCAAACAGAAATCTATATTTATGTGCAATCTCGAGTATTATTGAGAAACAAGTCACATGACCGAGAATAATAAGATAGACTAATAAGTACTCTAGATTGTCAGCTATTGCTGCCTTTTTGCACCTTTCACTCTCAATGTCAAGTAAGATAAAAAGTATAGCAAGGCGGGCATTGAGCATTAGTGCATTTGCATTGATGAGAATGCAATGTTCTGCAATACTATTTATTCGTCACTACCGTTCGCTTTTTATTCATGCGATCAATATAATTTGAAAATAATAGGCCATTGTAAGATGCCTCGCGAAGTTCATAGTTCTCTTTAATCAAAACTAAAAGTAAACATTTATAAAGCTAGTACATTGTAGTATCTGAGGAAAATTAATAGATACAAACCTCTTTGATGAGGCTGTGTTTTCTAGGTTCAAGAAGCACTCGACTCGCTGAACTACCTTCGGTGAAAAGATGCATTTTGAGTCCTTTGGTCCGTGTCTTGTCTCGCAAAACCTCAGCTTTTTCCAAGTAGAGGTTATTGTGATAACAGACCTATAAAAATAATTAATCAGTATTCATTCATTCAGCAAGTATAATCATGAATAAACAATGATAGTCACCAATGGCAATGGTGGGGGTGGTGCCTTCAGACAGTGTTCTTCACTGTTGGAACCTCCTGCTGCCATATTTCCCATATAAATGGCTGTTTTAGCCACAAGAGGTGAAGTTCCATTTGGGAATTGTAATGAACCCAAACCATGTGCATAGCCAGGTTGGAACTTTGAGTCAATCGGGAAATAAAATGATAAACCTCTAAAGTTTAGCACAAAAACCTGCAAAATAATTTTGATATCAATACAAAATATAACTTTTTAACTTATTAAAAAAATAAATCCAGAGAAATATGTAAATATTCATCTTAAACAAAATTGAGCTGACCTGCTTATCGCTATCATATACACCTGGATGAGTAGCTCCAAAAGAATGTTCAATTTGCTCAATGGATGGCAAGACTTCTGGAGAATTGAAGGGCAAACCACAATACTTGAGTTTTACTAATTTCATATTGTATATTTCAATGATCTTGAGCCTCTGCACAACTGGATCAAATATAAGCCGTACCCCATCATGAGGTAAATTAATTACTAGGTCTACTTCTAGTGGATTCTGGAAAAGAAATGTATTTCTTGCATTAACTCTTCTGTACATTTCAGAGATTCTATTCATGCAACAATTTCAAATTATGATTGATAAATAAACAAATTGACAGACTCACCGTATCACTATAAAGAACTTGTACTCCCCTGATAATGCCCACTTGTGACTGTATTATTGATACAGATTGGGAAAAATGCATACCTGCAAAAATAATGTAATTGTTAAAAACTTGTTCACTGACAATTGTATAAAAATAGGACTATCTGGCAGTGTATCAAATTAAAGTCAAACAACAAGTAGGTAAAGGCCTGGGAATATTGATAAAGCTAGATAAACCAATTTATGAAGCCTTTATCTAAGTGCATATTTAGATGATTTATGACTGTATGTCATAGTTCACAAATTTATTTGATTTGCAATCATTTATGTGCAACGAGTATTGAACTGCTTGAAACTTTTTTCACACAATGTATGTTGGATTTTCTAATAATTCAATAATTTTTTGATTTTAATTTTAATTATTTAAAAAGCAAATGTAACTTTTTTTCCAGATGATTTTTTCTTTGACAAAACTTGCAAAAGTAAATGTAAGCAATTAAAATTCTCTTCACATAATGACTTGTACAGTCACCAGTGTAAACAGCTGATTTGAATCAGCTGATATCCATGCTTGTATTATTTGAAATCCTAAGTGAACGCAGATATTAGTTTTTGAACATTTCAAATTCAAAGCTCATCAGTGACTGATTTTCTGGTTTTTCTGACGTCTTAATGACTGCACATATGAAAGTAGGGGGTCAATGAACAGTTGAGAAAAGGTGTCACAAGCAGAACAAAGAACTCGAATACTCGAAATACAGTTACTGTTTCAACGTGTCTCATTTGTATGTCTCAATTTCAACGTGACAACAAGCTATTGGAACCCATATCTAAAATCTGCAGTCTGCTATCACACGAGCATCAGAAAACAGATAAGTAAAAAAGCAATTTGTCACTATTCCCATTAGCTGTCCAAACGAGCTGGCCAGTAAAATGTCATAACAAACGATGAGCTCAGAGAGAAGCACTGGCTTCCATCGGCACAAAAAAAGAATGATTCAATTTTCACAGCGACCCCCACCCATTCGCATTCATTCCTCCAAAATACACATCGCTCACTAACACACCCAGAGACAGCAGTACAATTTGGAGCAGAGAGTAGGGCGAAATTACATAATGAACACTGCATGTCGGGCTTTGTTTACATGCGAATTGTCAAAATAAACCTCTCTCTCTCTCTCACTTCGTTTCCCTCTCTCCTCACTACTGGTTCTCCATCTTTCTCGCACCTACGCATCGGTACCTACTGCGTTATTACGCGCCTACATAACAAGCAATTCCCTGAAAGGGACAAGCCTCGTTATCCCCAGGTGATTCGATTGCACAAAAGAGAAGCCAACGAGGAAGGAGAAGAAGAACAGGTCGAAAAGAGAGAAAAATGCGAAAACTCGTCAAAACGGAGCTAAAGAGAGAGAGAAAAAGAGTGTATCGCGTGGGCGCGTCGTCGTCACTTGCCTAAAATAAATTCCCACTGCTCGCAGCCGAGGGATCGTTCGGGCACCACCTCGAGCTCCAGCATCCTACGACGCAGAGGTTCGCTGTCCTCGAGTTTCCTCGTCCTGCCCACCTTCTCTTCTCTCTCTCTCCCCCGCACCGTCCTTTCTTCTATAGCAGTCCGCCTTTGTTGGCCTCCTCGATACTATATCCGTCTCACTCGCACTGACTGACTGTGTACTCGTTACTACTTATACAGCTTTCTCTCTCTCTCCCTCTTGCACTGCACACGCGTCTTCTGCACTCGCGCAACACTTTTAATATCTCCTGGCCATAGCCCGTTCAGCTTATCTCTCTCCGTCCGCAGTTTGATGATGATGTGTGCGAGCTGCGCGAAAAAACAGCAGCAGCAGCAGCAGCGGCAACGTTTCTTCCGCGAGAATGTAGCTCCGTAGATATATTAGCGTATAGGAGCGCGACGACTCTCTGGCTGCAGCTCCGAATCGAAGGGAACTGCGTTGTTTGTTTGTGTCTCGCTCTCTTTGTCCCGCGCCAAGCGCCCGACAGAGACAGAGAGAGCCTTGTTTTGTTGTGGTATCTCTCGCACACGCGCGCGCGCACTTTGATGCGTACTTATGCGTACTTACACACTTATTCTTTGCGATCGAGTCTGATAATATGTTCGTGTGTGTATATACACTTGTGTCACGCAATTATCCGAGTAGCAGAATCAGCGAAAAAAAGAGCAACTCGCGCGCAGTTATTATTACACGGTATTATATAGTTGTCACTTTTCGAATGTCGCGCCGAGGTTACAACTCGCGATCATCTGACTTGAACTGATGCTGCAGTAGTAGTTGTCTGCAGTAGTACAAGCAGCATCACCACTCACTACTACTACACTGACAACAACAACAATAATGGGTTAGTGTAATAACACAACAACTCGCGAGCGGGAAGCGGGAGCGATGACGTCTCTCTCGCTCGGCTTAGCAGCGAGTTGCGTTGTTTTTCTTTTCCTCGAAGAGTGTAGTAACTCTCAGAGACTGCTGGTGCTGGCTCCGTATGTAGAGGTACGATGTGTGTTGAGTTGAGGCGCAAAAGGCGCGCGCGCGCGCGGCTGCGAGAGAGCGGAGCAGGGGAAGGTGCTTTTGAAAAGGAAGAGCGAGAGCGTGGCCCGATCAGCAGCAGTAGGCGGCCATGATGCTCTTGTCTCTACTGTCAACTCGCTTATAGTCGTGTTCCTCTCTCTCTATACAACATGTATATCTATGTATATACACCGAGTCTTTTTCCCTCTCGCTTGCTCCCCTTTGTATCGCGCCTTGTATATATTGTGCGACGCGCAGCTGTGTATATGCGCTGTATCCACGGCCCATATGTAGCTAGCGACTACTGTGCACAATATAGATATAATATTCGACGTATTTTGTTCCGTCTCTCTTGCGCGCATGCGCTTGAATCCGCGAGCAGCTGGAAGCGAGCGCAGGCGCAGACTCGCTATCACTGTGCGAACAGCTGATATAGGTACGTGCAATGCAGAGAGAGAAAGAGAGAGAGAGAGAGTCACTGCTGCCGATGAGTGTATTATATATACGTACAAAGTTGTAATCGGACTTGAGTATAAGATACTTATGTGTGTGTGTTATCGCGGACGGTGCGAGAGAGGAGGATGGAGAATCGTACAGCTGACGCGCGCGCGACGACGATGATGTGATGATGGGCTTCGTCGCGCGTTGTTCGGTCAGGGCCGTCAATGTCGTTGCGGGCCCTTGACTTTTTTTATATAAGTACTTACACCAATGTAGCGGACTTGACTATCATATGCGAGATTTCTCGCGCTGCTTTGTGGCTTTTTGCGTCTTTTTAAAAGAGCGCAAGGAGAGCTGTTGCTGAAAGAGTGCGAGCGAGCTAGTGGTTTTGAAGGTCGAGTTGAGAGATTGAGGCTCGTTTTATGAATTGCGGGCGGATTGTATACGGTATTTGTATTACGTTAGAGTGGGGTAAGAAGAATTTTATTTTTTTTTTTCAGATTTTTAAATTTATATAGCTGATGTGGTATGAAATTTATCATCGTTTTACTATGGAACCTTGTGTTATTGCTCTAAAAAAATCATAAAATTTCTAAATAATAAATTAGGCATTTTATGATTCAAGATTTGTTGTTCTCTTTAACGTAACACTTTAACACAGAAACTGTTATAATTTTACGAACGGATTTTATGTATCCGATTTTCAACATTTTATTTGCATGAATCTTTCATGTGGCTAATGGTAATAGGTTGTGAAACAATATAAGAATACTGAACTCATACACGCATTTTATTCATAAATCAGAACTGCTTGTTATTTAGATAAAACAAAACAAAAATCACAAGCATAGGGTGAACACTTTGCAGACCAGATATTTTTAAAAATGAATTATGTAAATGGCACTCTTTCAACTATTTAAGCATTACAGAGCAGAATGCCGCTCTTACGATTTATCGAAAACTATAAATAAACAAACGAGATCAATATATAAATATAACAGGTGCCAGTGACTTTAATCGGGCAAAGTAGATTTCTATATACTTTTGGAGCAACCTGTTTCCAGAATATTTTCAGAGATGGCGTTAGTCGTCCCACAATTCAGTATAGTCCCGCCAAATCAAATAAAGAAGTATAAAGGCATCATTTATCGCGATTATATCGTATAATTAGAATATCGTTCCACTACGCGAAATAAATGTTATGACGATAGAAATAACAGACGAACCTGAAAATAAAGTTTATGAAATATTGTGTTCAAGCCAAGTCAGTTATTGCAAACCTTGGCATTTACCAGAGATGCATTTACCGTCTTTTGAGAACTTTCATTTTCAAGGCGAACCAGTGACGCTGGCTTTTAAAATCTTAAAATCAATGATTAAATGCCATCTATATTCTGCGAACCGAATTTCCTGTTGGTCAAAAAAATAGGACTCGTGTGTACATTACGAATGTGTCTACTGCATACGATAAGATTTATTTTTCCCTTGTGGAAACTTAACAAGCATAAATAACTCGTTGGGATACACACGATTGTAATTGGCATATCGATCACTTTCCTGCTATTGACCTGATAAATTTATTCAGGCGTGTATTTTTTGGTACTAGTCTTGAATATATCATTCATATAACTGTAAAAATGATACAGTTAAAAATATTTCCAGACTTTTAAGTTAGCGTTTTCAGTTAACAATTAATCAATGAAGATTGATATTGTGTATATATGTTTTACTTTGTAGGCCGCGTGCAGAAACTTGAATGATAATTAAACTCTATATTGGTAAAGTGCCAACTTGTGTACTGCCATCATGTCGTACTATTGAAATATCTTCGTCTCAATGCTTATAAAACGTTTTACTAAATAGAATTTGTTCACTCAGCAATAATTATATACTTTTTTTCAATTTGGATATTGTTCTATATACTAGCAACGTACATAACTTATACGCTGCGCCACTTTATTTACTATAGAAAAGTGCGGTTTTAGCGATATTCAAAGAATCAAATAAACTTGACAATGAAAACAGCCAAATAGCAAACAGTTAACAAAACTACGATCATCATGGAATAACTCCAAAGCGATAATCTGCACGCCTTTACTCCACACGATCATATACTACTTATGCCATCGCAGACTAACGTCAAATAATATAGTTATAACATTGCAATATCAATCTTCCGAACATACTAACGCAAAAGCACACACCCTCCGCGAATTCATCAACAAGAAAGCAAGTACGAAAAATGCCACGCGCGCACGTTTTACTGACACGTCTCATTCGAGTGCGTGACGTCAAGCAAAGCGCGAGTTGTGTATTGAGAGAAGAGTCGAGCAGATCGATGTATGACGTCGTTCGGGGGCCCGGCTTCCTCTTCTCTCGTCGTACGGTTCACTCCCCGAGAGAGATAGTAGCATATTATAATACGTCCGTCCTCTTCCTCATTTGCATGATGTGTAAGAGAAAAACTGTCGCGCTGCCAGAAACAACGGGACCACCTCGATTTAATGCAGCCTCGGCAAGTTTTCATGATTTTTCATCAGCTTTCTCGTAAACACTATATGCTCGTGTACGTGCGCTTCGCGGTTTTCTCGATACGAACACGTCACGTCGTTTAAAGTGTTTACTGTGTACTGAGATGTACGGAGTTTCTAGGTTGATATTGGATGTAAACGTGTTGTTTTCGAGAAAATTGTTAATATCCGTAATAGCGTATGATGGGGCAATACACGTTGCCACATTTATATGTACCGTGGATGATTTATGTCTTTTATCACTTTTATTTAAGTTGGGATGACATTTTTAAAATACGAATTTTAAAACTACCTATCCACAATCAGTAGTGAATGAAGGTATTGTTTTACTTGGTGTAAAAACTAATGTATAATCTTCACTTTAAACATATATTTTTTTAAATACTAAAAACTGTATATCGAGCCGATTAAGATTCATTTTGTATTTAATAGGCTTCTTCGCTCCAGACATATTTCAACATACTATTCTAGATTAAAAATCACAAAATGATATTCCGTAGTATACATGTATGTAATTGTGTATGTTTATTAATGTTTCATTTGATAATTTAAAGCTATATGCTTTATTATTGCCAAACTTCTATTCTAAATTCTCCCCGTACGGGTAAATATAATTACCGCACGCGCGTTATGCAAACATTACAAAGTTTTCCATTTCAAGATACGACACTTTTCTGATTTGCTCTAATTCTCAAACTATAATGCTCCAAAAGAAGAAATTTTAATTTATCGATCCAGATGAACATTTTTTGTCTCCAAACAAATCGAAACTATTGTTCTACATCGTTTAACACAGCTATACATGTTTATTTTAATTACTTATTAATTACTCAAGGCTCGATCTGCTCGTGTAAAATATTTCTTCGTTATTGCGCTATTATAATCTACAATAAAAGTTGCTCAAGTCATGAATTGATATTAAACATTACATATATAATTATCTGATCTTTTTATAAAGCCTTAAACGATTGCGCCTGAATTATTGGAGAAGGTACACTGACACTTATTAGGAATCGCAATCTGGCCATTTTTATGTCCTCCAACCACTTATCAAACAGATAAGAAAAATATTATACGTTAAAGTACTCGAGATACTGTGACTTGACTTTTAGACCGCCAGGTGAAACGGCGAATAAGTCAAGCTCAGCATCGACACAGCTGAGAGGGACAGAACCTTGACAGAGAAAGACTCTTGTGTATGCTGAGCCCGTTTAGCACGAGTCTTCCTATACCAGTTTGATGCAATTTCAATGACGCAATCTTTCCTCGAAATTACTATGAGCTAAAACGCTTCATTTTGAAAGTTATTTAAAAATGATGTCGTTGTTTCTTCTTCCTAGTTTCTAGGCTTCATATTGAATGTGATCCAATCAAGCTTATGTAAATTTTTACGCATACATTGTTGCCTGAGAAATTAAAATGTCTAAACTCGATCTAAATTTGCGCGAACTGATTCCGTGCCAGCATTAATTATATATATATATATATTGAGCGTTCTCTATACTGCATAGTGTATATTTTTATAAAAGGTGGCCTTTTTATATCCAGATGTTAGCACAATATTTTCAACAAGCACTCGAAAAGAGTCGATAATACTAAGCTATTGATACTAATCGATGTTTACCGGAAATTTCAAGATTAACAAACCCATCAGTACTTGAATCAATGCATTAGCAATATATTAAAAAAGAATAGACATGCCAATCGAATGTGTTACATGTGGTTCTCAGATATAGACTCTTTGTTATATCGCCAAAAACTTTCCTTCAATCATCACTTGTCTCTTATCTCTCGAGCCGGATGTATGCGACTAGTCGACGCTACTGCTATAGTCGTAATTTAAGGCAATACGGCGGTACCACTAAAAAATCACAAGATTTTGCCTATAGCGGCCAATAATTGTTATTATAATATTCTTCTTTTCGCTCGATCTCTTATCAGATAGCAAGAAAATTGAAGCAGCACGAGCTGCCTCTAGTAGGTTGCATCACATACTCTTGTGTGCTATCAATTTATGCGCCTATCGAACCCCCGCGATGTTTTGAGCGGCAGAGTGTTACAAAACGCGGGATTATCAGAACTGTTCTTTTGACCTCCGTCAAGACTTCGTAATAAGCAGCGATTGTTTAGAAAAATCCCCTGTATCTGAGGCTCATTTGTTTATCGTTTCTCTTTATACAATTTTTTCTTTCGATTAATTATGCGCTTTGCTGATCGATTAATCGTTTTTTGTTAAACGAGATGATACGAACGTTACTATAAACGTTTGATCCGTTCTGATAGGTATATTGTTATTGGAATTCGATTGTCAATTTCATCTGTAATAATATCTACTTCCTCTCGATTGTATTGTGAATCTAAAAAATTATGACAAGAAAAGAAAATAATCAAAAAAAGAAACCTACTGTAATCATACAATTATTAATGTAAAACGAGTCATCTTAACACAAAAGAGTACAGTAAACTGATCTGTAGAAGACACACACATATTCGCTCTCTAATTAACGAACTAGTGTTGCAATGCGAAAACGATAAGACATAATTATGCAAAATTGCCCCAGATTAACACGTGTATAAACGAGGGGGATAACACAAGGAAAATTATCGTCTTGTTGTCCGTTTATAAATATATACTTCTTCCACCCGAAGGCTGAGAAGAATCCGGAGCGCTGATCGATTGTGTTTCGAAATCACCTTCCGACAACTCGCGTGAGCCGGTTGGCGAATCAGCTGTTGCATGTGTTTATATAAAACGAGTGTACCGCGTGAGAGGTTCTACTCGCCATCGTTCGGAGATTTTGCAAAAACACAAAACAGAGAAAAGAATATGCAAGCATGTCAACAAATGCGCCGGGATCGAGACGATCGCGTGATGTTTCGCACGCTTAATTGATGCTCGGTTTATGAACCTTGTGACTTCTCTGATCGATGGACGTATATGCAATACTCTGCAGTTTTGCACGTTTTGCAAAATATTTTTCAACCTGATTGTTGAATTTGAATAACAGTTAGAGCGTGTTGACCGAAAGAGGCCTATGCATTATTTAATGATCATCTTTTTCAGCATTTTTTTAAAAACTAAACCTAGTGCTCCTGGTTTGAATATAGTTAAGATTTTGAATTTCTAACCTTAGAAAATAAAGCGCGTGTACAGCGCGCGTTGGATTTGGCTAGTACCAGAAGAAAAAATAAGCATGAGCGGCTAAAAAAGTAGGCCAAAACAAGGCAGTTTTAGCATTAGTGGCCCACCACTATATCTACACTCAGCGCGCATATTGTTATGTTGTTAAGTGCCTATGCGCCACCTATTTTCACCTGCCACAGACATGGAGAGTTTAGATGGGGTGACAAAAAGGATCGTGAAAGGGCCAGTCCAAAACTGCTTTGTTTTGGTAAATTGATATCGCTCTATAGCCTGTACTAATCAGAGGACGAATAGAATGATTACCTAATTCTAACCTAAATCCACGGATTATTTAATTTCAAATTTGGTCTCTATTTTTCATGAGAATCCAAAAATCACAGCTATTTAATAAGCAATAGTCGATGAAAGGCACACGGGCGGTGTCTATGTCTACACATACACCGCCCGCAGTAAACTATATACGTCATCCCCATCCGGTAACTTTCTGTCTAAACGCAAACGAGGCAATCAACGAACAGCCGACACCTTTCTCAAAGCTAAACGGAGCGGAGGCTCGTTTCGGCTTCAATGCTCAAGAATTAATTGCACGAGGAGACCAGATCCAACCGGATCGTATATCTTTTTTTTTAAACTGTTGGCATGACTCGCCATTTTCTCGAACCTATACCGAAAGAAGTATGTAATCGATTCCTTTTAAATTTGTGCCACGAATGCTTTATTCCGTAAATGATTCTTAATATCAAGCATTCTTTTAAAATATCTAATATTATTACTATTATAGTTTATACGTTATTACGCTATGGCATAGTTTCGTTAATGCATGTATCTGCACCAGTTTTACTTGATTTTATGTTCCTTTCTTGAAATTATCAATTTTGTGGCATGCGAAGAAACAATAAAGATAATTACTGCAGTACACAGAAAGGTATAACAAAGAAAACAAAAAGGACTAGAAATTTTTTGTATGTGCTATAAAAAAGATTAATTACAAAATTTACAGTTAACAGTTCCGCAAACACACAATTATGCACTGAACGAGCTAGTTACATCTACTTTTTAAATTATAAACTGGAGAAGCACCAAATGAAACATGAGCCTCACATACATAATATGTATACAGCATTGAACAGATCAAACGTACACTTTTCATTGACTGACCTAAGTTTACTCTATTTTGCAGATTTTTGCTTCTGTGCGTATTACGAAAATTTCACAAGCAAAATCACTTTGTTGTATAAGACGATGCAGATAAGACAAAAGAGGGTGTAGACATCGGTTGCGGTAATATCGCTTAATTAAAAGCTTGCGTGACACTCTTTCTCAAAAGTTCATAAACAGCGTTCAGATGGTGTAGAAAGATATCGTGAGGAACTGAGAGAAGTCGAAAAGAAACAGAACGCTTGTTGTCTGATATGAACTGGATTTCCAATTATTGACTCTTGTGCGAGGCACAATAATCCAGAATTTCCATCCGTGGAGAATCACGTTTTTTGCGATTGATATGTTTCCAAGGGAAAAAATCATTAATCATCGGACAGAAACAAAAACAACGGCCTTCGTTTAACTCGTGACTGTGCAGCGCTCGTTCTCGTCAAAGCTCGACACTGGATGTCAATAGTGATAATAAATTATGATGGGTTACACTTGCATGACAATCATTTAATTAATGTAACTATATATAACTTTGTATTAAATAGTATTTCTTAATTTCATAAACAGTGCTAACAATTATAAACGCGTTCTGTGCGCCTTCTTTGAAGTGGTGTACAATTTTTATGGTCATTTAATTTAATACTGCGACGTCCAAACGATTTTTTTTATAGTAATTAAAAGACATTAATTATTGCGCGCTAATATACAGAGAATTAACTTCTACAAATAATATGCAATAAATTATTAAAGAAAGTCCCCAGATTTGGAACCAAACGAAATTCTTATTAACTTCTACAAATAATATGCAATAAATTATTAAAGAAAGTCCCCAGATTTGGAACCAAACGAAATTCTTATATTCCCCTATAAACTTAATCAAACTAACAATGATGGAGTATAGATATAAATAATAATCGAATCGTTGGACTTTCATATTTATATTTATCAATTATTCAGTTTGTTTTTCTGAATCAACGTGCTCTTGTTTTGTTTTTGCTTTTTCAGATTCGTTCGCATAAGATGTTACATAAAATGTCTTCTGATTATAATTATGCCCAACGTGACAGGGGCGAAATCGCACAGAGCATACACATATATCTTCACGCAATAAAGAGCACTGAAAAAAATTACAATACTGAGTACAAGTCCATAAAATCAAAATTGACCGCATGGTAACCGCGCTAAATGAAAAATGCAAAACCAAACAGTGTACCATTTCGCTTAATCTCCTTCCCTATAGTGACATTGTCATTTTCTAAAAAAAGAAATTGTGCCGTATCATTGAAGAAACATTGAAAGTCATACTGACATTTATATTTAGATGTGAAACAACAAAAATTACTATACACCTTAGTACTTAATGTTAATTATAATAGTATAATATTAAACAGTTCCTCCTCTGCTTCATATATGAATACCAATTATATAAATAGTACAAAAGATAATTGTCATATTATAATATGAATGTGCGACTCAGGACGAATATACACATAAACAGTAAACAAGCATTTGAAGAGGGGCTAAAAATAATCCAAGACTTTTTATATTCGCAAGTCTCATCGTACGTAATGCGTAAAGTCTGGGAGATATTGAGGAATAATCCAGTGTGACTGGCACGTGCTTTCCACGAAACGACTTGCCTCTTTTCCTCAGACAAATTTAAAACCAATTCTTTGGCACGTAGCTTCCTTCAACCTTATGTATCGCTTTAATATCTAAATTTTTTTTACTTCATATATAATTCTATAAAGTATTTATGCTTTTTCGTTTGATGGATAAAATTATTTCGAAATAATTATATTACATAATCAATGCGTAACTGAAAATATTGTTTTTAACGATTTAATAAAACAAAAAACAGAAAAAAACTAGCCGATAATCATGATGTTTTAACGAAAAGTTCAAAATTTAGTTTCCGAGATATAATGATAAGGATATAGTTCGCGGAACGTATCTAAAATCACCAGTGATCGAAAAATCGCCATGAATATATGCACATGTGTAACTGAAAATCTTATTTTTAACAAATTAATAAAACAAAAACAGCAAAAAACGGTCTATTAATAGATTAAAATGCATTAATGGAAACTGGATCGCAGGGATGCATTCAGTTGTCAGTTATAGGAGTATAACAGGGTAAAAACAAAATTTGAACGCTTAATATTTTAAAACTAACTGTATCTAAACAACCAATAAGAAAGAGATAAAGGTGCTATTAATGCAACTAAATGCCAGAATTTGAACTTGAGAATTATTGCCTTTTTACTCCAGTTATCGCGCTCACGTAGAAAAAAGGTCATAGTATACAGGGTGACACAACAAAGTTTGACCGTCAATATTTTGAAACTGGTTTTATAAAACTGCCGAAGAAAGGGCTCATTGTACTATATGAATGCTAATATATTCAAATTTGAACTTGATTATTATTGCCTTTTTACTCCAGTATCGCGTCGACGGAGTTAGAAACGATGTTTCTTTCAGTTGTGATGTTTTTTCAGGATGTGCCCATGAATGACTTAAAATTTAAGTGGTATTAGTTACTAACATTACCTTCATATCATATATTTATTTAGAATGGATTCCTATTTGTTTTTGAGTTATAACGATTTAAAATTGGACTGTATGGTGTATAATAAAGAACGACGAACGATAATATAAATTTTCACGGTAAAAATAGTGCAATTTTAATTCTCTTTCAGGGACATACTTAGCAATTTACTTTGTAATTCCTATAAGCTTTGTTGGCAAAACTGAAATCAGCAACTAAATCAGCTATAAAAAAAAACGCGTACATAATTGTAAAAAGGACTTTCGTCGCACTATCTTCTAGCAACAACAAGAAAATGAGACTTGGTGGGGTTAAAATCCACACAGTAGAAGATGAGAAACAGGCGTATACAATACGCACAGCACACCACACAGCACACAGAGCCCACCACACCAAGCAAACCTCGTACGGGACATTTTAAAACATCATTTTTCGACTAAAAATTCATCAAAACACACTTCCCACATGTTTTTACACAAACTCCAAAAATTACTATTACAAGGCTTCCTTAGGAAGGAAGCAAAAGAACGTTGATTATCCTGTTTATTTTTCTTATTTATGGGCTTTAAAATATAATTCAAACTAGACATTAACATTTTTTTTTTCTAATATTTATATTTAACTGTTACCTTAAAATAATCTACTACAGTATAAATTCAGTACCAGCAGCTGTTCTCTTAATTTTCCAAATTTTATGGAGTATTTAAAATATTACTTAAATTTAAAATTGGAATCTTTGTTTCTTTAACAAACATAGACGTAAAAAAATAATCTTACGACTCAAACGCCGTATAAAAGGCCTTTTTTGGCTATATATTGTTATGTAGAACAAAATCACAGTATTCATGGTTCACCCAAACAAGTTAACAGATACGTAGTTTCTTTTTTCTAATTGTTCTCGATAGATAATGTGACTATCGTACTAAAAAATGATTACAAGATCCATACGTCGTACAACAAAAAGTCTCTAATAGCATTTTTCTAAGCTGAGAATAAATATTATAGTCCTGTTACCAGTATTGTGTTCAAATAACAAACAAAATCGATTGCGTGTTAAAATTTTAGCAGATATAATCTTATACTCTTTATGTAAACATCAACCAAAGTTTATACTATCATATTTCCAGGGAGCCTTCTTTTCAAAACTCTTCGTAAAATCAAAATTAACCGTCCCGTCATACACATATCCAACAAAGAACAGCGCGAGCAGTCTAATCAATCGTCGATAAGCTTCATTTCCTATGCGCACTTGTCTCGTCTGGATGCAAGCAAGCGTGTAACACAGTAAAAAGTCTCGAGATGCGAGCAAGACATTATCAGCTTACTACTATCGACTCCAGACAGACACGTTCCTTAGAATGCTCTTGTATACTACAAGAGAAATGAGAAATTTGCTAAGCCAACGGCATCAGTCGTCTGAAGTTTCTTTCTCGGACATTTCAAGCAGTCGGTGTGGTTTTGGTTTTGGAGGATGATGGCATATTCTTCACGTGACCGATCAGCCGTCGGGCTCGTGTAATTTGCGGAATTTATACGCTACTTATTTCAATACTTTGCATTATATGTGGATACGAAACACTGTTTGTTTGTAAAGTTTTTAGAATGTCTGCATATGCCTCACTGTTACTACTGAAACTCATGTCTCTCTATAAAAAATTATTTCTCTTACTACAAAGCTATAGCTTCATTGGTGCGTCACGAGATTTTCCCTCGGCAGTTCCTGAATATTCAACTACAATAAAAAAATTAAAATTTCTAAATCTCAAAATCATGTTCACGCCTCCTTCAGCAAACCTCAATAAATACAAATCTTTGAGCAATTTAACCGTCCAATTTTGAGCAGCAAAAATGAAGTCTCTCTCCACGCAATTACAACAAAGAACATTAATAATTCAACGATAACCGCACACGCAGAAAAACAAGATTCCCTCGTCGATTGCGCTCACACACGACGGGCCGTTTACCTCAAAAAACATCAGACATCTCCAAGCTTTCAATCAAAGGCATGAGTAAAAATGTGCGTGTGGAGGCACGACCCGAAACGAGCCTGGCTCAGCCAACGGGACACCGTCGTTGCTATCTTCGTTCCTACGTAAGAAGCAACGATTGGTCGGAATCTTCTTCTTTAGCCCGCGTACTTTTACGACAGCGCGAATTCAAGGTGACTTACAGCAGCACGCTCTCGCATAATTCGCTTTCGAGCGAGCCCCCGCCTCGGGCTATATATTATATACACGTTTCTCGGCGCGTGTAGTGGGTTGTTGTTTTTTTTTTAATCGAGACCGAGGAATCTTCCGCTCGGCCGGTTTGGTTGGAGTGGTGTCTTCTTTTTGGAGCGTCGAGTGTGCGAGAGAGAGAGAGAGAGAGAGAGAGAGAGAATACTTTCAGAGCATCGCTGTGGAGAGTCTGGTTTTCTTTGGAAAGCTCGCGTTGTCAGCTATAGAGTATTGATGATCGTCGATTGATCGGTTTGGATAATGTATTGATTTGAACGAGTTACGTCAAGTGCTTATGAAATTCTGTTATTGGTTTTTATCGGAGATCGGCTTTTAGTATCGCATACGACTTTTTACTTCGATCGCGACGGTGCGAATCATAATACGATTTTTGTTTGTATAGAAACATTTTTATTCTCGATTTATTTTTAAATGTATGTAGAACTAGTGTAGTAAGAGAAATAATTTGTGTTTGAATTTTGGAGTAAATATTTTTTTCTGAATATGTTCATCTTGTATGATGTGTGTAAACTGTAAATACATTAACAACTGCTAAATATCTTTGAACTTTAAAGACAATAAAAATTGTTCTTATCTGGCTGTTGCCAAATCGGTATACAAGTCGAATATAGAAGGTCGAATTAACTGCAGATAATAATTAGAGAATGAACCAATATCGCAGGTTTTCTGCGAATTAGCGGTAATTGGAGGATTAAAAAAAGATTTATTTTTGTAAGCATCAAGCGCTAATACATTTATTTATAGATTTCGGACTTCGATACCGGCTATACTGCCGATTGAATTATACGATTGACGCGATCGGTATCAATCATCATATATGAGTCCAATTACCAATGCTCACTTAATAATCGAGCTCAACCTCAAATTTTCATATGTTCATCATCAAATTCTAAGCATAGACTGACTTTCTGGGCAATTAGTTTAGACATGTCCTGCCCTTTGAAATTTTTCTTATTACTTATTTACTTATTCATCAGCACGAATCGTTCTCTCAAAGACGAAATACAAGAATATTATTCTGATCATAGTAAAGTGCCTAATAAGTTGCGATAATGTTTTTGGAGAAATTTTTTAGCATCGCTCTCTTTTTAGATCACCGAGCAGAATCATTATAAATATAGAGACTCAGTCTATATAGAAAATAAACATAAATAAAACACACTACTCTCGTAACCCCCGCGAGCTAATCATCAACAGCTCTTATACACTCTGGATAAACAGGACCACCGCGAAGTCTGGAATAGGAAAATTTTACAAAGACGTCCTCTCTCTCTCTCTCTCTCTCTCTCTCTCTCTCTCTCTCTCTCTCTCTCTCTCTCTCTCTCTCTCTCTCTCTCTCTTTATACTCCACCGAAATCTTTCTCCTCGATCTGGGGCTGTTCCACTAGCGTATATGTGTCTATATCATCATCATGTAAACGCTCTAACTGGCAACACTGTACGCTCGATCTTTCTCTCTCTCTCTCTCTCTCTCTCTCTCTCTCTCTCTCTCTCTCTCTCTCTCTCTCTCTCTCTCTAACCCGACGTAAATAAGTCCGAAGAGCGACTCGACGATCGTCGTCGGTGTTGTCGCGCATCAGCGTTATACTCGATCAAGAGCATAGCAGCAGCAGCGGCGTGAGATAGCGCGACTGCAGGGCCTCTCTCGTTGTAAGCGAAAAATAAAAGAGACCATCAAAAGAGAAGGAGAGAGACAGAGACAGCTATCGCCCGTGTATAAAACGCAGCGCGCCACCGAACGAGCTGTTACTACGGCCGTGTCGATCTTTCCTTGCATCCCCTCCAATATACTGCAAAATAATTCTGCTCCGAAAAACCACGCGCGCGCGTAAATAAACTGGAGGAAAAAGCCGCGCCGCCACGTGAGGAAGAAAAAGAAGAAGAGGAAGAAGACCGTAGACGGATCGTCATCCGATCGGTACGGAGTCCAACCGATCTCTGAGCCGCGCCAGGGCCCGACTAGGACTTTTTGTAGCCTCGTATACCACTACGCACACACACACTTACTCCTTTTTCTCTTCACCCCTCCACACCTCCCTCCCTCTCACTCTCTCTCTTCTCTCGCTCGGACTCTCGAGTACGCGTATAAGCCATCTCTCCGTTCGCACACACAGTAGCCGTAGACCAGCTGACACACACAGACGCCGCAATATCTCGTCGCTGCCGCCGCCAATCGAGTCCGGAAGTTTGAGGAACATTGTCTTCGTATACCCCCCACTCCAGAGGTACCCCCCAACGCAACAGCCCCTTCTTACGCAGATTTTCCTCAAGGCGCGTGCGGCTTGCTCATCAACGGGGGAAGAGTAGGATAAATCAGGGGGCCTCTGTATTTTCCGATCGTATAAAAG
Source organism: Pteromalus puparum (assembly GCA_012977825.3). Taxonomy (NCBI): domain Eukaryota; kingdom Metazoa; phylum Arthropoda; class Insecta; order Hymenoptera; family Pteromalidae; genus Pteromalus; species Pteromalus puparum. The sequence continues at coordinate 9,423,149 of CM053170.1, read as the reverse complement.
GAACGGCACTGGCCGAGATCAAGCAGCATGTCAACGATCCGATGGATAGAAACGGGTTTGCACAGATCTTCGACGAATTGGTCCAACTTGCGAGGAGGATACCTGTGGAGCCCGGCGAAGAGGAATTACGGAGGATTAACCAAAGCAGGCATCGCAAGGACCGGAGTGTGTCGACTTGATCATCAACAGATCATCGCTAAAAGGGACTTTACTATTTTCAAGTGGAGATCGGTTGTATTGAGAAACGGAGAGAAAATGTCGATCACCGTAGCGACGCGTTACCCGCAGTAAGTTTTGATTTTTGTTTTGAAGTTTTTACTATTTTTTTATTTGGAGCACGGATTGTACTACGATTTGTTTTGGAGTGCAATTCGGCTGGTGATTGCTTTGATTGGAGATGACTTGGCTACTTTTGTACTCGGAGATATGTAGTAGAATATGCCTCTTATTATCGCGCATTATCTATATTTCGATTTCGACTATTTACTACTAGAGACGTGACATAGGTGAAACTTGAAAAGTGAAATCTGAAAAAAAGCCATCCCTCTCGCTACAGCATACATATCATGTAATTAGCGCTTCACTTGGCTTGAGTCTCAAAATGAGAGTGTTTTAAAACGCAAAATCATCGAAAGTTACGATCGAATTGCAACCATCAATGCGCTTTCACGAAGCTTCTAGCATCAGCTGCCGCAAATAAATACTTCTAGCAACAACAACTAAATCCGCGCATAAACACACGTCATACGAATACGCTGTTGCCTCATGCGTTTGCAACACGGACTTGATTTCGCTCGGGCTCCAATTTGTCAATTTTTTATCCACATACACATTTGTCTAGCCTTATACACACGCATATATATATAAGTATATCTCCATATACTTGAAACCTCAGCTTTCACCGATACTCTCAGCTCAGCTTCCATCGCGTGTGCACACCTCAGTTTAAACATATACGTAAAAAGAAAGAGCGCAAACTAGAGACAAGTTTCTCACACAGTTGCGCGGGTCTAAAGTGCGTACACATGCAGCGCGAGTTTTAAACGCGCCGCGCGACAAAGAACTTGAAAAGGGGGCTCGATCGTCGGAATGTGATGTAACGCAAACACTTGTTGGATTCGATGCGGAAAAAAAGAGTAGCATATCGCCGCGTCGCAAGCGCGCGAGCTTATCTTCGTGGTACTTTGTACCTTGTTCCATCAGCTATGTCAGCGATAGCGCGGGGCTTTTTTTCGCTCGTTGGAGCGATAGCAATATGTATATACGCGCGGATTTGTTTTATTTTAATTTCAGGCTGACGCAACAGGAGGAGTGGATGTACTCGTGTATTTAAATGATCGTATGTATATATAGTTGCGAGTGTAGATTTTGGGCCGAGTGTAATTCGGTTAAGAGTTTAATAGATATAATGGAGCTGTCTGTTATAACTAAATGCGGCCTAGTTGGATCGGTTTACTAATGAGATTTAAATGGGTCCGATAATCCGAAATAAAAAGTTCATTATATATAAGTAGATGGGTTCTAGATCAAAGCCCGTTGCGTCATTTTTCGATTCTAATTTTAACCGATCTCCATTCGTATCTAACGCAAAGTTCGCACACATAGTGATCTACGTTGTATTATATGCTTATAGCGACATTTTGTAATATTACATTACACGAAACCTCTCGAAAAATATCTTGATTTTCGATAAAATTCAACGTTTGCCTTTTTTTTCGACTGCAAGTTTCACAAGCACATATACAAGTTTAATGAGCAGTTTTCATAAGACTCATTAAAATAATATCTGCGATGACGAAAGTGCTCATAGAGACATTTTAAATCTATTTACATTTTTAGATAACCGCCACCGCGCTATAATATGTACTACAGCTTGCAACCAGATCGAATTTGATAAACAAAAACTATTAGTCTTGTATACTACTTCTAATTAATTGTATTGGTACGATTGCTAGAAGTTTCGAAAGTTTTAAATTTAATTTATAGCTTGATGATATGCGATAATATAATTTGTCGAAAATGCTTCAGGGAAAGCTCTCGTAATGAGCCAAAGTTTTCTTATAAACCTTTTGACCTCACTCCCGAATACTCTCGAAGTGATTTTCTCCGCGGCTGTCAATGTCAAGTTCACGCTATTCAATATAGCCAGCATCCGACAGCGAAGCCCCTTTAACACTTAAAAAGCTTTTTACGTACACTTTTTCGAGTAGCTTCGAAGTTTTCACATTTATGTATGCAGTTTCCAATATGCAAACATACACACTTACAAATTCGAAACTCGAACTCCTTACGAGAGTTACAAACGATCGTCCACTTTATGATAAAAAAAACTTAAATAGCAATTCTAATCAAGTAGCGCAAGCGCAAAAGGGTCAGCACTAAAGCTCCTGCTAAACGTCGCGCGAAGCCCTACGAATCTCACGAAAAAGAAAACGCCTATTCTGTAACCAGCAAATTGATTACTCAAGTGGAACTCGTACAACGTAGCTCTATTCGCACTCTGGTTCCAGCTTCAAAAGCCTGAACATCTTTCGTTTATTTTTTACAGAGTCAGCAATAAGCTGATGGTGACTCACGCAGCCAAGAGCCCGAACAGCAAGTACGAGACACAAGATCGCATCGCTGACACACCTGTGGTCAGCAACATCGGTACGCCTCTGGCTCCGAAGGTCCGTGCCTTCATCGAAGAAGCTGTGAGACTATGCCGACCAGACGTGGTTTACATCTGCGACGGCAGCGAGACCGAGAACGAACAATTGCTGAAGCTCCTCGAGTCCAAGGGTACCATCGAGAAACTGCCCAAGTATGAGAACTGGTAAGTTACTCTTTTTTGTCTGTGTATACTGTGATCGTGAGGACGAGAGCTAAACGTTTCGTGCACATATTCCAGCTGGTTGGCAAAAACGAATCCAGCCGACGTAGCTCGAGTTGAGAGTAAAACCTTTATCAGTACCCCGAACAAGAAAGACACTATTCCGACTCCTCGTGATGGAGTCAAGGGACTACTCGGCAACTGGATCGCACCGAACGATATGGATCAAGCCATCATGGAACGTTTCCCCAACTGCATGAAGGGCAGAACGATGTACGTCATCCCATTCAGTATGGGACCAGTTGGCTCGCCTCTATCCAAGATCGGTATCGAGATCACCGACTCAGCCTACGTGGTCTGCTCGATGCGCATCATGACCCGTATGGGAGAGAAGGTTCTGCAAGCTCTGGACAAGCGAGACTTCGTCAAGTGTCTCCACTCAGTTGGTGTACCCAAGGTTAAATCCGCTGGAAAGATGGACGAGACTTGGCCTTGTGATCCCGAGCGTACCATCATCTTGCACAAACCGGCCAAGAACGAGATCGTTTCTTACGGAAGTGGTTACGGTGGTAACTCGCTGCTTGGAAAGAAGTGCTTCGCACTTAGGATTGGATCGACCATCGCTCGGGATGAGGGATGGCTGGCCGAACACATGCTGGTACGTTACTACTCATTGGCTCGTATAATTATTGTTTATTTTCAATTTTGAATTCTTACTCACATATTAATTCAATTGCAGATTCTGGGAGTAACGAATCCGAAAGGCAAGAAGCGCTACATCGCAGCAGCTTTCCCAAGTGCCTGCGGGAAGACAAATCTGGCCATGTTACAGCCGACCCTTCCGGGCTACAAAATCGAGTGCGTAGGCGACGACATCGCTTGGATGCGCTTCGACGCTCAAGGCAAGCTTCGTGCCATCAACCCGGAAAACGGTTTCTTCGGCGTAGCTCCCGGTACCAGCAACTCCACCAACCCTAATGCTATGGCCACCATTTACAAGAACACCGTCTTCACCAACGTTGCCAAGACCAGCGATGGCGGTATCTTCTGGGAGGGTCTGGAGAAGGAGGTTCCCGAGAACGTTCAGGTGAGGATCTTACTTCAATTAAGATCGACTCGTACCTATAAGTCACTGTAGATGTAATCTCAAACGATTTTCTCAATCCTGATTACAGATCACGGATTGGCACGGTAACCCATGGCAGCATGGCTCCAAAACACCAGCAGCCCACCCGAACTCGCGTTTCTGCACTCCAGCTAACCAGTGCCCCATCATCGATCCCGCCTGGGAAGACCCCGAGGGTGTACCCATCGACGCTATCCTCTTCGGAGGCCGTAGACCCGCTGGTGTTCCACTGATCTACCAAGCACGTAACTGGCAACACGGTGTCTTCATTGGAGCCACAATGAGGTCCGAAGCTACTGCTGCTGCTGAGCACAAGGTACCATTTAATTCAAATTATGCAGACTATTATTTATTATACAAAAAACAATATTTCTCTAACACAATCGAATTCGCTTTCCAGGGCAAAGTGATAATGAACGACCCGTTCGCGATGCGTCCCTTCTTCGGCTACAACTTCGGCCACTACCTGGAACACTGGCTGAACATGTCCCGTGTCGAAAACGCCAAGCTACCCTCGATCTTCCACGTCAACTGGTTCCGCAAAGGACCGAACGGTTTCCTCTGGCCCGGTTTTGGCGAGAATTCTCGCGTTCTCGACTGGATCCTCCGTCGCATTGACGGCGAAGACATAGCCGTTGACTCGCCGATCGGTTACCTGCCCAAACCCGAGTCGCTGAACCTCGAAGGTCTTAGTGAAAAGGTTGACCTACAGGAACTGTTCAGTCTGCCCAAGGACTTCTGGAAGAAGGAAGTCAGCGAACTCAGGGAGTACCTCGACAACCAGGTCAACGACGACCTTCCCAAGGCTATCCTCGAGGAGCTCGACAAACTCGAGAAGAACGTCGACAAGCTGTGAAGCAGGCAGTGATATTCTTTGTTTCTAATTTTTTTTTTTTAATTTTCGATAGTTATATAAGATCGTGAGAAGCGATGACGTTGGTTTCCTTTGTATGCAATCACATAAGTTAGCTTATTTTGTTGATACTGCGATGTTTCAAGAAATTTTATCCCCCGAAACCGATCGTTTTTCTTGTGTTGTAATTTTATTATTATTTTTTTTTTTGTTACGAATGTTTTTTTTTTTTTTGTATACTTTTTACCTATGATGGTTGAATGATTTTTGAGTCGAAAAATTGTACCCTCGAGATTTGCAACGAACCAAAGTATTGTCCAAACGCTCGAAACACACGCAATATTATATAAATGAGAATTTATTATTCTGTGAAAGCATGTAAATAGTATTAGTCGAGCGTTACATTCCAATAAAACAGAGAGAACAATCAACATGACTATATGTAAGCGATATATGAGACGTAGTTGAAGAAAGAAAAGCGCGAGCGCTTTTATTATATTTTATTGTAAAAGAAGCTATTTTTGTTGGACCAATTTTTTGAGACAAGTGCGCGAGATTTTTAGTGTGTTTGCTGTGAATGCATGTGATAGTGATATTACGCAAAATAAATAAAGATATACTTTTTTTATTTTAAAACTGTTGCGTTGTTTATTTTTGCCTATAATACGATTAAATTTAGATTTTTTTTAACGATGTATGCAAGTATATGACAATATTTTATTAGTTAGCAAGTTTTGTAATATTAGCGAATTCAGACTCGTTTCACACCACTATAGTAACAGTGTTTTTTAGTTTTTTAGAGTTGGATTGTTTTTTAATCAAGTATCAAAATATTATGTTGAACAAGTGTTTTGTATACCAATACAAAACATGTTCAATCCAATCATCTTTTACCTACTGAATGAGTAAAGGAGTTTATCATATTCGCGAGTACATTCCGAACTCCCATCAGATGGCGCCACGTCCCTATCAAAGCTGTGCGCGCGGGCAACAAAAAAGTTATCCCTTTAATTCCGTATACGAAACCTACCTGACCCACCGAGCACTGTGATGTTACCCATTTTTATCGTCAAAGATCCTCACGTCTCTCGCACATCATATCGCGCTCAGTAGCACTAAACTCGCGTATATATATACATATATATATCTGCAGTAGTAGTCGTCGCCTCTCGGCCCATATACCAGCACCAGCACCAACACCATCGTACAGTGACATATTTGGGCCGATTTCTGGGCGAATCTTCGTCGCAGCCGTCGTTTTCTAACCTAAGCCACGTAACGTCCGCACGAATCGTCCTCCAGGTGCACATTGTATACGTTGTATGTGTCAGTCCATCCTTCGTCGCGATGCAGCACATCATCAGCAGACCGTCCTCATAGTGACCGCCGCCGCTTCTCGGATTTCGGAGCCCTTTCCTTTTCTGCGTGTGCTCTCGCGACTCTCTCCCCATACACTATAGCCAAATATAAGTATATACTTCGCGCAAAATAGAGTTTCATGCGTCCGTCCGAAGAGTCGACTAACGTATAATCATCATCGTCGAGACTCTGGTTGTCCTCGGGATCATCATTGAAATCTGTGACTGAGGTGCGTTTGTGCGAATTTCGAGGAAGATAAAGAAGAAGGAGGAGCTCATCGAGTGTGCGAGCGATAATATGAGGGAACGAGTGACGAGTGACTTTTAAAAAGGTCGGCGATTCCGCATCGATCGTCCTTTTTTTGCGACAGGTTCGTATATAAGAGCCGTGAATAATATGATTTCGCTCGGTTTTATTTATAGAGACACGGACGAATTAATGGGTCATGCAATTGCCTCGTGCGCTATGTTGTCACTTATTTATACTTAGGGTTTTCAGGAGAAAGCTCTGATGTGCAGACTTGCTGACCTATTTTTCGTTTGGAGTTTTTGTTTTTTGCAATGACTTTTATTTTTATAGTGCTCAGTGTCTTGTGTAGTTAGAACTTAGAAGTAGAGAAGCTCCTTTGAGTTTGTATAGCAAAAATTCATCATTCGTTTGAAAATTTAGGTGGATTATACATTCTCATTATTGCTTTTTGTTTATAACAAATTTGTTAAACGCCTAGGTATAACCAAATGATTTGAAGTAATTATGAGTTTACAAGAATTCCTAAAATACTTTCAACTGTTAACACAGCTTTCTATTGCATATTAGTTTTACAATATTATGTAGGTATTTACTTAAGTTTTTTCATGCTAGGGCTTCATAACAAATTGAAGTGATGAAATTTATGTTTCATGCTCTTGTATAATACTTAAGAAGCTTTCAACGCTACCTTTGAATATGGAATAATCTTATTTGACATATATTATAATGTATTGCTTTAGATATATTTCTTTTGCAAGTCACAAGTAATCAAGAAATATTTTTCAATTATTGTTCCAAGTTGTATTTTATTTCTTTTCAACAAATAAACATCTTGATCTTGTCTTTTGAAAAAGAAAATTATTAGAGCACTAAGTTTGTCTAACTCAATTATCAATATATTTCTATAGCGTGTATGGTTATATTAGGACTCTATCTTCTTAATTTGATTTGAAAATATTGAAAAAAAATTCATTCATTCATTATGATTTATCTTATTCTATATAGAAAGTACCTGTTGGTGTAACACAGTAACAATGATGGAGCTGAGTCATAGTTTGACCCTCAATGAGGATGCACTTAATCAAATTCCCGAAGCAAAGCGTCCAGTTTTTGTTTTCGAATGGCTCAGATTTTTAGACAAAGTTTTGATAGCTGCTCAAAAGGTAAGAACAAAATTTTTGGAATTCTTCATAAGCCATTTACGTGAGATAAGATTATCTAATATAAGATAATGGCTCCACAGAACGATATTAAAGGATGTCAGCAGAAATTAGTAGAACAATTGACAAGGCACATGCAAGGTGCTCCGGGACCACCCACTCGCCGCTTGATAGCGCGATGTTTAGCAACTCTATTCAGTGTGGGTGATACATTTTTGCTCTTTGACACCGTGAACAAATGCAATGACATTTTGAAGAACAAAGATGACTCACCAAGCTTCCTTCCTACAAAACTGTTAGTATTACTCATTTGTGTACTTTTCTAATTGAAGCACAGTTACGTTATGTACGTACAGTCAGTCATAGTTATATCCGATCAAGTTCTATGAACTACTAACTTTTTCACTTGAGTTTAAAACACTGTGGAAATTGTGAAATTCCAAGATACTGTGATTTATTTTTAGTAGAGGTGTTGAAGCTAATTTTAGTTTACTATTTAAAGACATGAAAATACTTCCATTTTATTTAACAAATGCAATATATTTTTTAATTTATATCGTTAACAAAATAAAATTTATTTTTAGTGCTGCAATATGTTGTGTTGGTTGTATGTACGAGAAACTTGGAAGAATGATGGGACGTTCGTATGAGGAAACAGTGCAAATTCTAATCAAATCCCTGCGATCTGCTGAATCTCAGACTCGCATTGAGATCATGCATACCTTGGAGAAGGTAAATAAACACATCTGCTCTTCTTCAAAGTGAGAAAAGTAGAGCTAGTAAATTTGGTATATTTGTGCTAAATTTGACCTTGTCTTATTATTAGGTTTGTGCGGGCATGGGTTCCGCTGTTACTAATGTTCACAAAGAAATATACAAAGTTTGCAGACATTGTTTGACCGATCGGGTCATGGCTGTGAGATGTGCTGCTGCTAAAGTAAATGAAATATTATATTTTAAACAAAGAAATCGTAACAAGTTGTCAATCTAAGAAATAAATTATTAATAATGATCTTTGAATTTTACAGTGTCTTCTGGAAATGCTGCATCATGCACCATTTTTGTACACGACGGAAATCGAAAGTGTAGCAACTTTATGTTTTCGGGCATTTGAAGGATCAAATTATGAAGTGCGATGTTCAGTTGCAAAATTATTAGGTACCCTCGTCGCGATGACACAATTACCCACACCGAAAGGTCAAAATCCTATAAGTAAGCAAAAAAATATACACGAGTTCAATCACCTCAGAATTTTATTTCGTAAGCGCGTTTCATCCGTGCTAACGTTCGCTCAATAATTTCAGGTATTCAAAACAAAAATTTCAAACAAATCTCATTAGAAGAAGTCTTAAATATTTTGATGTCTGGATTCTTGAGAGGAGGTGTCGGATTTTTGAAAGGAACTGGAGAAATAATCAAAGGCAGCTCTGGAGTCAACAGAGAAGTTCGCGTGGGCGTAACACACGTAAGTAAAACGTTTACTTGAAAGTTTTAGCAAAAATTAAATAAAAAATGTTTTTAACAGGAAATGTTTTTTTATCTGCTTTTAGGCTTACGTAGTTTTTGTGCAAATGTTGGGTAGCACATGGCTAGAACGCAACATCGGCACACTAATTGGTCACGTGCTAGATCTGGTTGCGAATCCAAAAGCTGCAAGCTCTCACGTCGACGCTGTTTACTCCAGAAAATGTATAAATTTCATTCTCAGAGGAACTATTGGAAAATTGCTTGGTGAAGGAGCTCAAGCCGCTGCATGCAAAGAAATTGCACACGTTATTTTAAAACAAATGAATTCAATTGGTAAGATTTTTTTCATGTATTCTAAAACTATAAACTATCTTTATTATTACACTGTACTATATTAATATGTTTGTACAAAGAGCGCAAAGTGAGCTTTTTTTAGACAGAGTGTGGAGTTTGCAGTATGAATAATTTAACGTGAGATAGTGCGACCGAAGTCGAGAAAGCCCACTTAGCTCTTTATGCATACCATATTTTTTATGCGCGTATTCTTGCCCTTTTTTGTCTGAAAATTAGAGATAACCGCATTTCTCGGAAATCCCTACCATGAAATTATTGCACTTACAAAGAAAAAAATGGATAAGAAAATTAAATTATCCACATAAAGAGAAGCGTGTAACAAATTACTTAGTAATTGCCCACTGAAAACTTTAATTACTATTTTTAGGCTAACGCAAATATCGTAAAGGTATCTTAAAAATATCAATTGTGTTATAGATTTCAGTCCCGAAAATGCGAAGGATTGCAATCAAGAAACATTATTTAGTCAACATTTGCTAGTCTGTGCTTTGCAAGAAATGGGAAATTTGATTCTTGGATTAGGAACTACAGCTTCTAATCTATTAAATGACCAATCTTTAAGTGAGTTTGTAATTATTCTTCAAAAAACGTATAATTCTAAAGAAGTATTTAAAACTCTAAACTTTCTTTTTAGATTTAATCGAAACTACAATGGCTGTTTTGGTGCATCCCTGTCAAGCTGCCAGGCTTGCAGCAGCGTGGTGTTTAAGATGCATTTGTGTTGCTGTACCAAGTCAAATAACACCTTTAATTGACCGTTGCGTAGAGAGCATAGAAAATATGAGAACATCTCCAGAAGCAATTACAGGATACAGTAGTGCATTAGCTGCAGTATTAGGTAGCGTCCGATTTTCACCTCTTGGAGTTCCACACACTAAAGGAAAAGTGAGTTTTTACAATCGATTAATTATCCAATCATCATTTGAAACGCACGAATTGAACAATTGAATCACTTATTAACAGATCATATTCAATACCGCCGAAGAACTGTTGAGAAGTGCAAGTCAAAATAGTCGGCTATCTTTGAATCGGACTCATGCAGGATGGCTTCTTATTGGAGCTATACTGACTTTAGGTAATTAATTTACACGCTTAGAATATAACGATTTATTTGAACGCATGAGACTTAATTTGTTCACGAAATACTCCAGGTACTGCTGTCGTAAAAGGACTATTACCAAGAATGTTACTTCTCTGGAGGAACTCATTCCCTCGTTCTAATAAGGAGCTGGAAAGTGAAAAAGCGCGTGGTGATGCATTTACATGGCAAGTCACTCTAGAAGGTCGGGCTGGAGCTCTTTCTGCAATGCATAGCTTCCTGCTGCACTGTCCTGAATTAGTAAACGATGACATTACGAGGCGCTTGCTTACGCCTATTGAGTCTGCGTTGGCTATGTTGACAAAGTATGTCACTAATAATTTGAATCTAATTTTATCGTTGCAATCAAATTCATAATTTTTGTATGTTTATTCCAGTCTATCAACTGTATTAAAATGCTATGGACAACAACTCAAAGCTCCAGCTGCAATGGTTCGTCTTCGATTATATGAAACGTTATTATTACTTCCACCTCAAACATTTGAAGGTATTTTTCGCAGCTCTGAAAATAATTGGCACTTCATATTATTTATTACTAACATTTATCATTTTCTTAGGTTCTTACACTCATCTGCTCAGAATGTTAGTGTCTGAATTTACGTTAGCTGAAAACCCTGGAAATACAACTACTTCCTTGCTTCGAACCGTATGCCATGCGAACAATTCCGTTATACTTGGTACCTGGCTACAAGAAACTGATCACAGAACAATAGAAGACCAGGTAAGAGCTTGTTAAATTAGATAAGTTCACTAATATCTAGGATCGACATCTTAAACAATGTAGCTTAAAGAAAAAGCTAAGCAGAGTAGATTATCGTTCTACATTATTGTTCTTGGAAATAAATTTCTTCATTCATATTTAGATGGAACCTAACAGAAGAGCTGATGTGGAACATGTGAGTAATGTGGTTTGCAAAAATGCTTTAATATTAAAAAAATAGTTTCCAAAAAAATTGTGTTTATTTTTTACGTTTACATTACACATAACAAATATGCTTCTATAATTATATTATTTAATAGTAACTATTATTTGCCTTAGAGTATTAAAAATCTGCTTGTTTTTTCATATTTCCGCAAAATTAATTTTCATATTGCGAATATTTTTTTAAAAAATTATTTCTGTGATGCATAATGTAACATTATTAAAGTATTTACTTTAGGAGATGTATAAATCACAATACTCATTATTTTATATTTTATTTTTAGTTGAATATATATTTCAATGCCTCTCGATGTGCTTGTATCTATTTCACTAAAAATTATTCCTCCAGTTACAGCCCAACAGTGCAGCCGGATCTGGTGCATTGGAGCACAATTCTTGTTGTCTCTATCGCCCCATACCACAAGTAAGAAAAACATATTTTATGAGAAATATTTTCATGTTCAATAATATTTCAAGATATTTTTATTCAATTATTAATGTCCAATTTTCAGGATGAATCCCTTCCAGGTCCATTACCATTAGGTGTGGCGGTGATTGACATGTCAGTTTCACTATTTGGTCAAATATTTCCACGAGTGGCAAATAAACATCGCTTACAGATGCTAGATCACTTCGGCGAATGCATAAAGCACGCAAAATCCGGTAGACAGGAGGCTATCCAAATGAACGTCTTCACAGCAGTTCTTAGTGGTTTAAAGGGACTAAACGAGGCAAAAACCAGTTTTGGTCAGGAGGATGTAAAGAAATCAGCTACAAATCTTATAATTGTAAAAACTTTTTTCGATAATTCATGTGCACCTGTAGGATTTACACAAATAATAAATGTCAACATTTTGCTTTACAGAGTTCTTTAGTTAGTGGTAATGCTATTCTACGTTGGGCTGCCGGTGAAGCGGTTGGCCGTATGGCACAAGTTATTTCAGATGCAAAGTTCACCGCCGAAATGGCACAAACGAGCTTTGACCGATTAAAATCTGCTCGCGATGTTGTTAGTAGGACTGGACACTCATTGGCATTAGGATGCCTTCACAAATACGTTGGTGGTATGGGATCTAGTCAACATCTCAACACCAGCGTCAGCATCTTACTTGCATTAGCTCAAGATAATTCTTCACCTGTCGTACAAGTAAGTTGGAATTTCTAGTATACTATAATAATAAAAGCGAAACATGCTAATACTTTCGAAAACGTTTGCAGGTGTGGGCACTTCATGCATTAGCTTTGATAGCAGATTCTGGAGGCCCTATGTTCCGAGGCTATGTTGAACCAACTCTTTCTTTAGCATTAACTCTGTTATTAAATGTGCCACATTCTTACATTGACGTGCATCAATGCATCGGCAAAGTTTTAGCAGCAATGATTACAACAATAGGTCCAGAACTGCAAGGAAATACTTCTTCAATATGCATGGCTCGGTCATCATTTTTGTGCGCTTGTGCCATAATGCAAGATCATCAGGACTCACTTGTCCAAGCTGAAGCTACCGGATGCCTGCAGCAATTACACTTGTTCGCTCCACGTCATGTTAATTTGTCTTCCCTAGTTCCTACATTATGCGTGAGTTTATATAGCTGCGACATATTTCACTCAAATATCAAATTGGAGTTTTTTTTTAAATTATTTAACTTTTGACTAAATTCTGTCTTTTGTTTGTAGCGAACGTTATCAAGTAATCACTTACTACTCCGTAAAGCAGCAATATCGTGCCTTCGTCAATTGGCACAGCGCGAAGCAAAAGAAGTGTGCGAGCACGCAATGACATTAGCTAACGAAAGCAGAGACACAAACGTCGTTGAAGGACTGGTAATAACGGAAACTGGACTTCCTGGGGTTTTATTCAGTATGCTCGACACGGAAACTGACAGTCAACTGATCAAAGAAATTCATGACACATTAACAAGCATGCTCCAGATTTTAGCCGCTAATAATCTGTCACCTTGGCTTTCATTATGCAAAGACGTTCTAACGGTCGCCACAGGTACTTATAATGCTAATGTTAATGTTCGCTATGCACAATCAGTTTTTAATACCGTTGCAAATTTATTACGTTACGGAGATTAGTTTGATTTTGCGATGTTAACGTTAATTGTATTATTTTAGAATCGAGTACATTAGAAGACGTTACAAATGTGAACACAGAAGAAGCAACCGCTGATAATGAAAATGCTGATGCAGAGGGCGACGATGATCAAGCTGAGTTCCACGCCGACGAATCTACTAAGCAACGTCAAACAGTTTCACCGCGTTGGCCTACTAGGGTCTTTGCAGCACAATGTGTTCGTCGTATCATAACGGCTTGCGCAAACGATAAACAGGTCCATTTCGACTTAGCTATGGCCAAGGAAATGCAGAACACGAAAGGAAAAGGTTAATATTTTTACTATACTGAAAAATGTAAACTAGAATATGTGTGATGTTAACACTTATAAACGGTTACGTTTTAGGTGACTTCCTTGTTTTACATCTATCGGATTTGGTTCGTATGGCATTCATGGCAGCGACAAGTGATTGTGATCCATTGCGTTTAGAAGGTTTGAAGACCTTACAAGAGATCATAGACAAATTTGCCAAAGTTCCAGAACCTGAGTTTCCCGGGCACTTGCTACTGGAACAGTTTCAGGCTCAGGTAAATAATTTTTTTAAGCAAGAAACAAAAACTGATTTGTAAATTTCATATTCTAATATCTATGAAATTCAGGTTGGAGCCGCGTTAAGACCGGCATTTTCGGCAGAAACATCGCCGCACGTTACTGCAGCTGCCTGTGAAGCTTGCAGTGCATGGATAGGAAGTGGCGTCGCTAGAGACCTTAATGATTTGCGAAGAGTTCATCAGCTCTTAGTATCGTCTTTAGAAAAGTTAAGGGAAGGACATACGCGAGTTCAAATCTACAATGAAAGCCTTTCTACTCTTGAACGACTGGCAATTTTAAAGGCTTGGGCAGAGGTAACTTTCAATTTGTACATAAATTATGATGACATAATTTTTTGTCTATTTTAATTAAAAATCAACGTATAAAATTCTTTTCAGGTATATATTGTCGCAATGATAAACGATGGTTCAGCATTAGATAATAGAGAATCTACAAATCGAAATAATCGGCAAAATAACGAAAAAGATGAAGAAGATTTTGGGGAATTCGAATTCCAGAAAGAAAGTTTGTTAAGTTTAGTACAGCCTGAGCTTCCAAGCTTGAGCCAACATTGGCTCGCGGCATTGCGAGATCATGCTTTACTATCTCTTCCTCCTGGTAAACGTAAAATTTTGATGTCTAAATATTGTTGAGAAAAAGAAATCAATAAAATAATAAATATCACATCACTTCATTTTTCGATTTCAGAATTTTCAAGTCAATTACCGCACGATGGTGGAGCTTTTTATACAACAGACACTATGGAATCGGCTCGTCCTTACTACTCGAATTCTTGGGCACCAATTTTGTATGCTGCAACACTCTGGTTGAATGTAAAAGGTTTTGAGTTAAATGAAACCACCGATTTGAATACCAAAAACTCTGATGGAACTAACAACAATCACACAACTAAGACTGATTCTAACAAAGAGCGTTTTCATTTACTTTTTGGTAAGAATATTATCTTCACATATACTTTTCCAATAAAATAATGAATTTTACTGATTTCAATTTTGCCACAGGAATTTGCATGGAGGCTTTGTGCAGCACACGTTCTTCCGAATCTACACAAAATATTGAAACTTGTCTAAGTGCATTATACACTTTGCTCGATTCTGGTTGGGCTAGAAAAGTTTTAATGATTAATCGATCTCTTCCAGTCGAGCTATGCAATGTCCTGCACAGGTTAGCTTCTATTTTTACGGATAACTTACTTTTAAATGATCATACGATAAACGGAATTAAAAATTTCATTTATTAATCTTTATTTGCAGACTGTTGTTAACAAAGGAAAGTTATTCTATTCAAATGATGGTAATGGAAGTTTTAAAACAAGTAATCAAAGCTGCTCAAGAGGATTTAACTGAACGAAAAAAAGCCAAATTAAGAGGTGAATATACTAAAAATAAGTAAATAAAAATTCGTTTTACTTATTAAATATAAATACAATTTTTAATATTTTCTGTAGAACTTACATCCGATGATGATGAAACGAAGGACGTTCCAGAAGTAGATTTATTAGGCGAAGGAGAAGATACATCAGATTTAACACCAGGAACGTCATTGGTTTTTGCAGTATTAGAAGTATGTTTATGTTTATTAGTCCGACAAATTCCGTCGTTAAATCCCAATCCTGACGGAGCTACAGCTATATTAAGCCAACGAGGATACTTGCCTACCGAAGAAAGCGGCAAACTCATTGCAGCTGCTCTTTCGGTAATGGAAGCTCTTCCGAGCCTTTGCTCTCCTACCGGGTCAATCTCGATATTGCCTACGCTTCTTTATCTCACAACTGGTGTCATAAGAGAAACTGCAGTTCGATCAGAGAACAACATCATCAAAACTGGCACTGAAACACCGATACATGCCGCGTTGCATTGCTTGAGGACTCTCGCTATGAACAGATACTCCAGAGATCCACGTAGTCAGGATCAATGGACATCACTTTTACAAAGTGCACTGGCAAAAATCATCGACCTTGCTAAAACAGGTATTGTACAAGTTTTCATCCGTATACTATGAATATTTCTTTAAAAGACAGTAAATTATATGCATTATTTTCATATTTTAACATCAAAGGAAACGATGAAACTAAGATGGATGAAGTTGCTATGATGTTAGGAATTGCAGTATTCGTTCTCCATGCTTTGCCAGAAGTAGTCAGTGCGCCAAACCTACAATTCCCATGCATAAATCATTTCAGACAAGCTATTCAATCTGAAAATATTTACGTGAGTTAACGTTTTGTATCAAGATTAATGTGCTGTTAATTTTCTAGTAAAAACTATTTTTTTTTTTTACTATAGATAAGGCTAAAGTGTGTACAGACGCTACGAACTATCTTCATACATCCTGAACGCTGTATAAGTACACCGTATATCCATGCACTTGCACCGAGAATAGTGGAATTTTTGTACAGCGATCAGAGTAAACAAGTAACAAATGATGCAGATTTACAATTTACTTTGGAGTGTATCACAACAATTGAAGGTCTTATTGCACTTGCAGAACCCACGCGACGTAAGTACTATTTAAATTATCATTTAAATTTTAAGGATTTCGCGCATATACTACAACACATTTAAAAAATGTTTCATGCGGTGCAGAAGATCTATTGCAAGGTAATCTCTAAAAATAAGCCATTGATTGATTGTATTCTCGATATTTATTGGTTTTTATACAATGGCTGTTATGATTGTTTCTTTAATTATAAATGCACGATTATTATAAACCGCAAACAAATGATCGTTATACGCTTTACTTTGATATAAAAGTAATAAATGTTTTTCACTTTTATTTCATTGTAGTTTTTATATTATTTTATTTTACAACTACATAAAAGATTAGATGTTTTAATCAAATATTTTCTTTTTAAAAATAATTCACTTAGATAATTTACACATTTATTGTGTTTGTAAATAAATGTTATACAATGAATATTTTTTGTCTGCTTATATATTCACATATTTGTATTGTGATTATGATACTTTTATAGATATTATAAAAAAATCTTAATTTAATTCAAAATTAAATGTTTATCACAGGAATCCAGATGTTAACATTATTAGTTCCAATTCTAATCAATTATTTATTGGAGGGTGAACAACTCCAACATGGCACAAAGCATCAAATTAGTCTTCATCAACATAGCTTCCAATGGTTAAATAAAATTGGACCAAAGTATCCTCAGGTATGAAACTGTGCCCATTAAAGTTATTACAGAGAAAACGATTGATTACTTATCCTACAAATAAATTTCAGGAATTCAAAACTTTGATGTCTCAATCAACAGAACTAAAAACTAAATTAGAAAACGCAGTACGTTTAAGTCACCAACAACAAGCCCAAAGGCAGTCGAGAATTTCAGAATCGACGAAGCCTCAGCTCAAAGTACTTGCACCATCAATTACTCTTAAAACTGATTTTTCAAATTTCAATTAATAAATAAAAATACATGTTTTTCGACGAATAATTATCTCACCGGTGTACGTACAATGAACATAGGCGCTAAGTATTTGTAAATTTAGAAAAATTGTATCAAATAGTTTATGTGCTCGAAATATATATACAAAATCATGTTTAGTAGCAATAATGTAAAGATGTTACATATTTCGGATAAATGACGATATTTATCAGTCAATTATATTTAGAATCTTTTCTATAAAAAAAATTTTATAAATGGAATTTTTTTTAATGCATCCCTTTTTTTATTTACTTGAATGTACTCGAAACAACATATTTTTTGTTGAAAAAAGATTTATGAGCTTCCATGTTTTGTTGTAGAGACCAACAAAATTTTAAGATAGATATCGTCAGTAAAATAAATAAATATAATGATTTACAAGTTACTATTAATAAAAGCAACGACTTTAAAAATACATTTTAAATGGCGCATGCTAGTTATTCGAGCACAATACAGGATATTCATCCTCTTTATTGTTTCGATTGTGTAGGTCTGAATAGATCACGTCTCACTTATTGAGAACAAGTGCATTATTTCTAAGTTATGAAGATTAACACGAAATATATTTTTATAAATGTAAATTGATGCACAAAATAGATTTATAATTATAAGAGGCATACTTGATTCCTTAAAATTACGTGCCATGAATTATTTCTATTTTAAAAGGCTTTTATAAAAAGTAAAACCAGTCTTGCCGATTTTAGTTTGTAATTATACGTTGTACATTGTATTTAAACAAGCATTTGTAATTATTTTAAAGTGCATTTTATCATAGACCTCGCCTATTTGAAGCAATTAATACTGGCAGGAAAAGAATAAATATAATAATGTAGTAAAAATCAGTGAACTGAACAATTGTACGTATAATGTACGTGAAGCAGTATTACGATGGACTAAAACATTGAAAACATCCTTTTTGACAGTTATTTTGACTTCTATTCATTCAAACCTGAATAAATTTGAAAGACTTTCAGATTCTGGCCAGTTATCATATTTTTATGCATAATTTGTTTATAGAATTTTAATACAAATAAAATAAAAATTAATGAAATAACATTATAATATTATACACTTAGACTTATGATTACAAAAAAAACTTATGCAAAATTATGTAAGCCAAGAGCAGATATTTTCAAAGAGAAGGAATAAAATTTATTTTTAACGCCTAATTGGAATAAATGTTGTGCACATTACTAATTTATTTTAAATAAGAAAATTATTAAAATAAAAAGAAGTAGGGTTTGTGATTATATATTTTACTTATCCGTAAGTACTAAGTTACAATAAAGTTTTGAGAGTGACTACTTTGCAATAGTAAAGAATAATAAGAATATAATATTCTGAAAAGTTACACTAAACTATGTAAAATCGTGTAATAATGTATCATTAGAAATTTGTAATGTATGTACTTTTAGAAGTTTAGAATATGACTGTAGTTCGTGAAAAGTGTAACAGGGTAGATTGATAAAGTACGAAATTTCAAGAATCAATAACAGTAAATTATAAGATGTCATTTGCTGTGATTACTGTTTTTAAAAGAACAACATTTAAAAATAAGAATTGTAAATTATTTCTTAATTGATTGTGTCATCAAAATATCACGTTACTTTTCTGGAACAAAAATTTTAAATAGCAATAAATATTTTGTATATATACAAAATACGATGATAGCATGATCGGCCGAAGCAGTTTTAGTTTTGGTGGCACACCACTATATATCTAGACTCGGCGCGCATATAGATATAAAGGGAAACAGAAAAATGTCGATTCGCCACTTTATAATCACCTGCCAGAGACACAGAGAGTTTCGGTGGTGACAAAAAGGCCGGTCCAATTCTTGCCGCGAAGACTAGCATGTTTCACGGCACACGCTAATATCATTTATAGTATAAAATAAACTTATCATGATTGAACAATTTTGTACTAGCTGGCTATTTTTATTTGGATGTTGTTATGTACCGCATTGGCGTTCAAAATTTCATCAATTTTTTAATTGTATAGTCTCGCAAACGTTAGTGTATTTGTGAAATGTGCTAGTCTTCGCGGTAAAGGCGGATAATCTGCCAATCTACGCGGCAATGGTTTGAAATAATTGGGAGCGACAATATATTTATAAACCATTATTATTGAATGATTTCTTGATATATTTATTATTAATGATATGAAAATCAATGTAAAAAATTATTTAGTAGAAGGCAGGCATAAAAAACATACAACAACTCTATTCTTAATCACACATCTAATAGGATGGAACATAAATATCTAGTTAATAATACGAGTCATCTTATTTTTTATATGCAATAACTTTGATTGACTGTGATTATATAATACCTAATATGTTTTTGATGCACGCGTTTACTTGTTACGTAAGGAAAAAAACTAAATGTAATCAAAAGGTGTCAAGTTTAGAAAATTGTATTTTGCTTTTATGTTTTGAAAATTATTATGTGTATTATATTATTTCATGATACATTTCGTAATAAACAGGCATACAATAGAAAAAGTTGTCTTTTATTTAAGACTCCATAAAATAAAGTGAATTCCGAATATTATAACAATATCAGCATTTCAACGCTTAAAAAAACAAACTATACGAACAATAAAATACAGTGTAAAAAGGACTAGTAAACATTCTCGCGTAGCCTGTTTTAGCACGTCAAGCGGCTCTGTTAATATATAAGCGAAGTATTCGATCGACGAATCTTTAATCTTACAATTTTTCAAGTTTTTTGAAGTTCGACCCAGCACTTATTGTTGTAGTAAATCTTGAGCTCCGAATTTGCATCGATCACCGCTGGGTTGTGGTCTGTCAACACGGGCTTGTTCGTCTTCGCTTCGATTGTAACCACATGCTCGAGTATGTTTCTTGCCTCGATATCATTTACTTTGACGGCCAGTTGGAGTATTGTTATTTTCATTCCAAAGTCATCGCAAGCGTCACACCAATCGCTCACGCGTTGGCGCCAGACTCGCAAGTAGTACATTCATCAGCAGTAGTATCCTGTTCTCCATATACTTATCATTTTGACTCATCCCCTTTTTAATTAAACATATAGATAATGGTGTGTCCCGTGACAGCCCAGAGCTTAGTACCGCATATCTCGCATTGATGTCTGCACCCCTAGCGATAATAGAGCGAACGTGATCCGGCTTCAAGCGTTCGATTGATAGATGCAACAACACAATCATCAGGCCCCCGTGTTTCTCGTAATCGTCGTAATTGTCGATCAGCACCCCATTATTAATATTCTAATAGGCGGTCTTGGTCGAGTCGATCATCTCATCAGGTACTATCATCAAAATATCCGATTTCTCCTTGAACGCGGCCGAGTTGGCCTCATCACTCTTATCAAGTAGCATAGACAAAGCAGTTTTGGACTGGCCTTTTGCGAGCCCTTTTGTCACCGTTTTCCTCGTAAGAATATGCGCTTGGAGTCCAAATATAGTGGTGTGCCACCAATGCTAAAACTGCCTTGTTTGGTCTGCTGCTTTGATCGCTCATGCTATATTTCGTAATAAAAAGACGTATGTACATACAATAGAAAAACTTGTCTTTTTATTAAAACTCGATCCATACAAAATAGTGAATCCTAAATATTACAATAATCTCAGCATTTTAAAAACTTAAAATACTTTAGAAAGCATACAAACAATACAATGTTGTGTAAAAAATTTCAGTCTTTATCACAGTTAAACTTTTATATGTGAAAATTGTCATAAAATAGAAGTTTATGTCAACTGTTTGTAAAAATTTGTTGCTATATGTATAATATATAAAAACGTCTATAGAATTTGAAATATCAGCTCTTTTTGGACTAGATTTTTAAATCAGTACATGACATGAAATGTAAATTTTTTTATCTGCCTGATTTTGAAATGTTACTAAAAGACGTGAAATATTTCATTTATAGAATAAGTTTAAAAAAATAATATCTTTCACGGTACATATTTGTACTATAATATCGTCGCTTCCTACAAAATCTAGCATATAACTCAAAATAGACCTATTTCAATTTGCCATTTTGAAAGTAACAGTGTAGAATACATTTTTCTAAGACTTATACCTCAAGTTTATCACGTTCTAGATGAATTTATTTCATTCTGGTGCTCTAAAAATGGTAAAATTAAAATATGCCTTTTTGACTTTGTAAAACCTGATGATGTGTTTGATGCAGGTAGTGTGATTCTATTAGTTATTAATATTATTCAAGTTCTTATCTCTAACTTAATGCAAGCTCCAGCCATTTTACTACCACAGCTACCAGCTACATAAGATCTGTCTTGACCACCATGACCAAATTTTATTTTTCTCAATCCTTTACCATAATTTTTGAATTCATGTGTAAACTGTAACAGGAATTAAATTAAGTATTTATACAACTCAAATTAAATATTATTCTAAAGCTTTTTATATCAATAAACTCACTTTAAACCATTGATTCATTTGTTCTCCTTCCAAAACTTTGCTGTAGCTCAATGTTTCGATTGCTGTTCTATCTGATTTTTGTTCACGAAGTAATTTTATTGTACATTCATATATTGCTGGAACATTTGGTCTACAACAGAACCACTCGCTAACCTGTACATACCATATAATTAAATTTATTTATTGTCTTTTATTTCTAAAGCTAGAGATGTTCGTATTGGAAATATTACACACCTTGATTGTTGGCTGTAAATAATCTAGAACATACTCAGAGAATCCTTCATCGATCAAGTGAATAGTTTGTTCTTTCCAGCATTTACTAAAAGATGTGACAAAGCAATAACTCTCATCTTCAAACACTGGATCATCAGGTAATTGCTTAACAGCTTTTGGTGGATTTTCGACAACCCAGCCAGCACCACCATTTTCTGTTATACACCAATGTTTAAAAAGTCCACCTTTTCCAGAATGATTTTTGACTAAATTTTTATAGAAAGGCTTTTGATCACAAATGAAATAGTATACTGTCCAAGGTGTCTTCTCAGTAGACAGCAAACTTTTACCCAAAGTAAATTCTGCTTTTTTATGCCACACATAGTTTTGAATGAGATAGTGCCAATGTTTACAAACTAGTTGACATAAAAGTAATGCCTTGTGATCAGCGTAACATAGTATTTTTGATAATAACTCATCTGGAATACTCTTGTTTTCAATGATTGATCCATTATTGCTTATTTCATCATAAGTCATTTCTGTCTTTTCATAACATTCTTCAGCAACTGCAAAACTCACTTTTACTTTCTTTGCCTACAAAGAACAGATAGTTTTAATGATATATGTTATTTTAATTTTAATGAATCCATTTTCTGAAATTGGATTATAACTTACGTTTACTCTCATCATTATACTTTTGGATTTGTCAATGAATTACACAGAAATTTACTGTTCAAAATTCATGATAGATAAACTAAAAATTGATTGTGTATAAGTACACTTTTTTACACATCGCGATACTTCCAAAAATCACCGACCGACGCCATCGTAGCATCGACGCCAATAAGCAGACGCCAAACAAGCCATTTTCCCTGGACGCGCGTGCACACACACACACACACACACACACATATATATATATATATATATATATATATGCTTGGCGTTTAGCAGACGATAAATTCGATAATAATTTTTAAACCTGAATTCTTGATTTGGCATAGGCATCACTCGGAATATCAATATATTAATGTAATTAGTGTAAAAAATGACTTATAGTGACATATATTGTTTTTTCGTTGTGTGTGAAAATATAATTTATAATTAAAAGACACTAAATAAATAATGTACCACTTGGTAAATAATGATGGAAATGAGTCCAGTTTTTCTATACTCGTGATTTTTTGTGGTCCCTGAACACAAATATCGCGATGTACGGCAACGGTCTCCGAGGTACCTTGTGTCCAGGGTGGACGGTATGAACGTCTCTTAGAGTTTTACGGGTAATTGTATACATATCAAAACTCGTTGCTCGGGAGTTTTTGAGGTCGAAGAACATAAATATAACGAAGTCCCCCCCCCCCCC
>CM053170.1:9355479-9399615 GCA_012977825.3 Pteromalus puparum | reverse complement strand
CCCCCCCCCCCCCCCCGCATAACGCCATCGGTTGGGAAATTAAAAGGTATTACGTCCATTATAACGTAAACTCGGCGATTTACGATCGGACAAAGCCACCTTTTTTCTCCTAGATTCATCAAGCTCCCTCGCCACTGCGGTTGATATCTGATGTGTTTAATCGCGCGGCTTGTATTTTGCTCGTACTCCCGATGCATTTAGTCTCGACGCTGTTTTTGGCATATATATGTTCCTCTAGGTCTCCCCGGGCCATTACCACTATGCGCTCGCACAATAATGCCCAAAAGGAAGAAGATGCCGCGCAGCACACCAAGAGCCGAAGCGTTTAACCCGTCCATTTCGCCTATTTTATCGACGCATATTCCAGATTACGTCTGAAGAAACAAAGATGTTTCGGGCTTACATACTGTAACTGGCAGAGCGTTTTTCGCTATATATTAGTAACGTATACTGTCACCCGGCGCGTGAGCTTATTCGTGTACAGCCGATGCTGCGCGCGGTCCTCATCATATTATATCCGAAGCGATCGGCTGACAGTACAGTAGTTATACTCGGCGGCGGCGCAACTGATGTTTCAGACAAAGCCGCTAAATCAATTCGACGAGTCTTCAGTACGTATACAAGCTCCAATTTCCTCGGAAATATTCACAATCTGCGCTTCGCGGCCAGTGCAGCAGCGAGGACCCCCTTAAGAACAGGTGGAGCATTGATGCGTTCGAGCGAAAAAGCACAACAAAAGCTCTCGCAACCTCCTTTAAAATAAACACACAGCATCCCTTCGTCGCGCAGCGCTATGTGTATATACAGCCGCATTGAATGATTCCGTGTGCGTCGAATTCTCGCTCTCGCGTCAATTATTACAGCTGAATTTTGAATGGCGACTCTCGAGGAGAATTGGAGGCTCGTGCAAAATAACGAGGAACAGCATGCATATTATACACGCACGTAGTGTCGGGCCTTCGGAGGTGTGTGCACGGCTTCGTTAGCATGTCCGGCGTGTCGGACGATGTTCGACCTAGGAGCTGACGGTGGTGGTGGTTCGCAACAGTAGCTGCTGCTACGTATATACGTGTCTTGTTTGGAGGACAAGGTGCGTGTGGGCGCAAAATTACTGATGGGTTACTCGCGCAATCTCTGCAGATAATTATGATCCGCGTAAAATTTCCGAAACAAATAAGGCATTTAGCTGCGAGGCGATGTAATGGATTAATAAACCTTCTACGCGACGGCGTCTTGTAAAAGTCATACCCTTATAATATACCGCTATGCATACCTCTTTTTTCTCTCGACCCATTATTCATCTCTTCTAATGCACCGGCTGATTTCGTTCACGCGCGAACATCGTCCTTAGCTAGTTGTCCTTATAATATAGTATACCTTCGATTCGAGACCAAAGATTATCGCTCGTATGCGGGAATATCGTCCGAGTAATGGATCACCCGAATTCCACGTGTGAATTAATCCCCGATAGGGATTAACGCCAATACACGAAACATTTGCTGCGGAATTTAAGTATATAGGGAATCGTGCATGGACTTGGATTTTTCGGGCTTTAGCGTCGGTCTTTTGGCGTGTGATACTATGAAAATTAGTACGTAAAGAAGGAAGGCTCTGCTTTTTTAATAAAAGATAATGGAATACGAAGGAATTTAAGAGAACAGATGTTGCGAGGAAGTTTATACAGTTTATACAAACTATCAAGGTGTAAGATATAAATATAGCAACAACGTGTAGTATCAGGGTTGTTTTTCAACCGTATTATAATTAACGCCGACACACTCTTATCGTGCGTGATACAAAATACTACTAATTTACATGCTAGAAGATTTTACGTTCTTGGTTCGTATATAATATCGTATGTACAATAGATTTAGAATTATTTCAAACTGGTTGTGTACTTTTAAATTCGTATGCTTTAATTCACATTTCTCTTTACCATTTTTATCTATGTAAATACAGATTAAATAACTGATTTCTTACTTTCATAGGTAAGAAAGCATTGTAATCAAATATGAAGAGATAACCAACGCAGCGTTTTAAAATAATTCATTATAAAATAAAAAATATTCTTTGTTGTGACAAACTTTTATAGAAATTACGTATATACAAGATAAAGGAAGCAATAATTCAAAATTTACTACCTGAAGGATAATTGAAATTTGTATGTAAATAATTTTACACGCTAAACCAGTCCTAATATTATTGTCTAAGCCTGATTCGTCGACAAACATTAAGGCTGTTACTGTAACAAAATTTGTCTCGTTAAAGATTATATTATAATATCTAAGGTACATTATCATATTTACAAAACAGCACAGTTAATACAGCAGTATATTCTAATCATTTGAATTACCTACTGGTTTATAAAAAGTATCATTCTCGATGAATGTAACGTTCTCATTCGCGCTATTACAAGGTTTGGCAACAAGTAAACAATTTTTTTTCTATAACACACCAATACTACATTGACAAAAATATGTATAAAACAGTTATAGAAAGATTTTGAAAGTTATACTCGCTGGCGAAAAAAACGTTATTTGTATAAAATATATGCATGACAAATAATACTGCGACGAGGAAAAAGAGACAAAACAGAGTAATTGATAGGACACCCATTAGATCTTGAAAGATAGTGCGGGTCGAACGCCAATTATCGTTATCTATAGTTCTACAATTGCAAATATACAATTCAAATTAAAAATCCGACACGCCAACGTCTTGTAATGCTTTCTTCGACAGCCGTCGAGAAGACGAAGTAAGTTAAACACCTTCGATCGCTTCTTGCGGATCTCGAACATATCCGTGAACAAGGAAAAAACGAGATGATCGCCACGGCCGCTCAGTTCCTCGCTCAATTCTTGCACGTCGCACTTGCCAATGAACGAGCAGTGCGAGGACACCAGATGCGGCAGACAATTGTCGATCTCATTAAATATATAAAACATTGCAAGCTGACCCTCAGTCTTTCGTGGCGAGATCTTCTAGTGGCGATTTGAACAGCTATACAAATTTAATTTTTTTATGATGAGCAAATTATCAGTTTTTTAGAAGTACTTAATACTTAGTTTCATGATGGTGCTGGGAATGCCGACGTAATTCGATTCCGTCTGTACAAGCTCTAAGAAGACTTGATGACGTGGAGAAAGATTCTTCCTTGCACTATCTGTGTTCACAGCCTCTACCTCTGGAATATCTGAGATTTGTTAACAGTTCATAGAAATTAAAATCTTTTCTCTCACATATGGCTTAGACAATCGTTAATATTAACACATAAGTCAGAAAACAAAGCAAACCGTTTGTTATGTATATGAATGCTTGCAACGATCCAATAGACGTTTCAATACTATTTTATATTACGATATAAGTGGCATAAAAAAAATGTCTTTCTCGAGTTCATAGATTTCAAAGACTTAATACATTTGTTTTTATTTTTATTTACACCACAGAAAAGGCGGATGGTTTTAATGAACCGTAAAAGAAAGGAGGACAACTGTTCTTTTATGCATTAATTCTAACAAATAAAAATTTGAAAAAACGCCAACGAATAACATAACAATAGTCAGTCGATCAACTCACCACCTAGTGATGCTTTATCGGTACTCGCAGTGCAGTCGAGGAAGCTACCGCTAACGCCGAGATGACCTGCGTCGCTTATGCTCGATCGCCTTTTGTGTAAGGCAGGTGAATCCGCTCCATTTTGCACCAGATTCGACAACGTTTCTGCGAGTTGCTTGTGTTTCCGTCTTGTGGAAGCCGTTGTCGGCGTCGCTGCTTGTTGGCTGTCCCGTCGTGCTGAAGCTGACGGCGACATGACTTGCTCTAGGTACTAAAAAAAAAATAATGGTTAGACGATGTGTATATTTTAAAATTTAATTTGAAAAAATCTCAGAAATTTACATCTTTGAACAGGTAGTCTTTTTCATCAGCTGCATCTTCATTTTGCACCGAGGTCCAGAACCATTCAGCCTTGAGTATGTGTGCTCTTGCAGATGCAAGATCAGGTAACGCGTTGACGTTGGATTCGTCGACAACCTGTTGATTAATAGCTTATTAATTATTCATGCGATTTGCTTCATTACAAAATTTTAATGCACGACATCACAAGACAGCACATGATGCAAGATAAGGATTTGACGGCGAATAAAGGATCGGGATCAATTGGAAATATTAAGTTTAAACCATAACCGAACAGTAATACCGGCGGACGATACTAAAACGTAAACTCGATAATTTTTAATTTTCATTTAGGAATCATTAATCATTTAATTCTTAGTTAGATTTTTAGACCGTTAGATTCGTTGAACAACACTGACTACTTATAGAGATTTTACTATGATCCGTTCAGTTAATCTTAAGAAAGTTGATTACTTGAAAAAGGAACCACTTCAGCATGTGATTCCAAATTGCAAGTACTTTTTAACTTCTTACGAAACAAAATGAACAAATCAGATTCAGTAAAATCAACCCTTTAAACCAACTTTTCAATCAACCCCTTAAACCAACTTTTGACTTCTCTGGAGCTCTGTTTGTGTTTCTGGCACAGTTCGTAGTGAATATCTTCTGCGCAATTAAATTTGTCACCGAGGCGCATTGTGTCTCTTGCTGCTGCTGCTGCTGTGAGACTCTGACTTTGCAGTCCGAATTCAATCCCAGTCTGGCCATCTTCGCCGGAACCGGCAGCGGACTGGGTAATGGTGTATACTTTTGCCTGGTGACACAGTCATCCTCTCTTCGTTGCACGTACTGCTCGAAGGTAGAGGGAAATACGATCTCGCTGATTTTCAGGAATAACGCAGAGCTCTGCTTGAGAACCTTAGTCAGTGTTTTCTCGAGCTTTTGCTAGTTTTTGTTTTTTGCCCTCACCCGTGGCGACGTTTAAGTAGTTTACACTGTCGTTGAACGTTACACTTGCTGTCTGGTAGCTGTGACTCTTGGTTACGTGTGTTTGTAGCTTGTGCTCGGTATAGGACGAAGATTTCTTCCAACGGATATAGCGACGTGGAGTTGCAACTTTCTTGCCACTGTTGTTAAAAGCTATGATCGAATAAAATTGAAGAATCTTCAGAGGCGTATGCCGGTTACCGGGAAGAGCATTGGTGCCGTAGATTTTGCCGTCCTCGTACTTGGAAATCAGTGACACAGACTTGCTCATCGTTTTAACATCGTCGATACCAGAGTCGACATACATTGATCCGTTGGTCGATAAATCCTCGGAACACTCTCCAACGCTGGTTAGACTGGGCAAGTCGTTGGAGTAATCCACACAAATTGCCGAGTCTTGGCTGACATTTTCGCGAGTTGGCTTGTCGTCGTGTTGTCGGTGCTTGCGCTTACACACGCTGAGAAGGCGCGACGCGAAAATTGATTTTGCGGGCGAGGATAGGGTTTCGGTGTAATTAGGATTGTGATAGTTTGAGGAACATGGAGTTTATCAATCGATACGAGAGACCCATTATAGATAACTAAGAAAGGCTTTCTGTATGTTTGTTTGCGAAAGTGTCCCAATAATTTTAAGTACTAAATATGTAGCATGATTTTCTGGGGTGGAGTCATCTTGCACCACAGACCCTTCGAATCGTTTGCAGTATCTATTTAAGTCGATTTGATTGAAACGAGTATTATTTATTCTAGCAAGTTCTAACTCTAACATAAGTTCCTGAGCAAGGTGAATTATAAGACGAAGCGATAAACTATTATTATACGTAACTTTCAGTTCAACCGCCTTTTTTCGAAATTTCTGCATATCACAGTGCAGGTCCTCAATGATGTCGGCGAATAATCCTGCCCTACAAAATAGGTTTCAATTTTCGGATCGTGAGAGTGGCCAACTACAATTTTTGACCTAAAAAAAACAACGAAATTTCACTTACATGCTTCTGCTGTTTGAATTTCGGCGAAGGTTGCGGAGATTGTGGAGGTAGGCTGACTGGCCGACCGGCCAACCGTCATGATAGTCTCCCGCTTTACGACGGGCTGCTATAAAAGTACTCTGGTTCCAGTAGTAGTAGTAGTACGGGTGGTGTTCCACCACCGAGCCGCCGCTACCGTTCTAGGCCTGTGAAAACGCGCTGTGAAAAAAAGGAAGATGTTATAAATTTTGGTCCAAGAGCTGCTAGAGAGAGGATCGATCACTAAACGTATTGTTGCCAAATGCATTTTCGAGACACATAGCGGCAGAGTTATAGGGCTATCGCACGTAAAAAAGAATAGGAGAAATAACGAGGAACAGCGACGAATTTAACACTGGTTACTATATATCTATAGCTATAAGGGACAGTGAGCTTGTTCCTCGATGTTCCTCATAGCAATAGATATATACTACCAATGTTATAATCGTGGCTATTCCTCACTATTCCTTTTTACGTGCGATAGCCCTTAGTCTGCAAAGGGTGCCGTGTGTCGGTATGACTAGCACAGTATAACACTGCGGACAAAATTGCTCGTCAAGAAGGAGTCTCTTTTTCTCTTTGTTTTATAAAATTTTTCTAGATTTTGCTTATTAATATGTCGCAACTGCCATAACTTTCACCGGGAGCTTTCGAAATGCTCCGGCGAGGACAGGAGCAAACAATGCCCGGCCGCGAAATTACCGAATTAAATCGCAAAATGGAATCGTATTTATCCTAATGAAAGCCAATACGACAGAGCCGATAATCGTCTGCGAACCGACTCTCTGATGTCTCTGTGCATACACATAATGAGCGTGTACATAATCCTCTCTCTTTTCATCGACTCTCCGGTTCGACGACGGGCATCAGTTGCACTGCGATTCAAAGAGACAGAGAGTCACAATGAACGTCGCATCAAAGCTAATTAGTGGCCAACAGTGAAGCAAAGGAAGACAGAGACGTTAGAACCGTCGAAAACACGAATAGGTAGAAGGAATAAATAAATATGTTTGTACGTATACGCGCAGCTACGGAATTATAAGCGAAAGAGAATTTAAACAGTTGTATTTTTGCACGGGGAAACCGTTTTGTTCTCCAGTTTCTATTTGTAGATCTATACAACAGTGCGTAATTTATTGTACACCAGAGAGATGTAGCGTACGTGTAAAACACACTATTTTTTTTTTTTTTTTAATTGCGATACCGATTATGAGCCTGCGGTCGTAGTAAACCGGATCAGATTAGTCTCGTTAATCCTTAGTGTAAGTTCACGCGCGGGTCAAAATGTATTACTCGCACTTGCGCCAAATTGAGCGTAGCGTCCAGAAACCACGTATATACCTATTACGCTCGCATCATGCATATAATACAACTATAGCGAATTTCGCAATGCTACGCGCTGTTGTTCCGTTCAACCCTACAATATATATACATCAGCCACCAAGAAGAAAAAATATCATATACGCGCAGCGAACAAGAGTGTCGCGCGACAAGAAAGCTGTGCGTGCAGGAAAGGGCGAGCAGCGCGCATTATGCATATACTTATAGTATAGAAGCGCATTGTTCTATGCGGTCGCGCGAGTGAGTCTCTCTCTCTCTCTCTCTCTCTCTCTCTCTCTCTCTCTCTCTCTGTGCTCGGAGCGGAAACAGAAAAAAGAGAGGAAAAGCCCCGCCGACGCTCTGCAACGAGCTTATGGTTATCCTAAATTGCGCCCAAATTGCGACAGTAAACGTGTTACGGCCGCCCTAAACCGTGCAGACCGCTTTTAATGATAGAACTAGACGTAATTAAGTCTGTATTGCTCTTTTTAGGCGACTAGGTGAAATTGAGTTGTAAACAAAAATAAGAATTTGGCTACGTAAACATCCATCCCATATCGGGGATGCGATTCGAGAAAAAGTTCATTTGACCAAATTAATTTGTGTGAGGATTTGAGCTTTCACCGAGTTGTAATAACACTAAATGTACGAACTGTTACTATTATCAGCGGCTAATGACTTTATCGAAATTTTTCGATTTCTCGCATACAAATCCTCGAAACAGAGAATCTCAATGATCGATGTCTTGCTAATGTATTAACTGTTTCCAGTCCACGCCCTTGTTATTATAGATCGCACATTCGATTGTTGATTGTATCATGACACTCGTTAGTCGTCGGTATTAATTAAACGGGTTTCCTTGTACTTTCTACTGATTTAAATAAACACGTTTTGGCATAAGATAAATCGTGCGCATCCTCCGCTAACTCAAATTTTGTACGTTGCTTTTACGTATCACAGAAAACGGCAACAACAACAATAATAAAATAACACTGATTTAACGTTAACAAAGATTTCGTTCGCCGTTGTGAATAGGGGATTTTATGCGTGTAATTAATATGGGCCACAGTGTGTATTCGGAGGATGCAAAGGAAACATAAACGCTCGCGTTCTGGCCTTAAATAATACCAAATACGAGCTGCCGTCTATCATAGGGGAATGACATTTCACTTCTTAACTCAGCAAACACGTCGTTTGTCTGTGTAAACACAAGGTCATTATTATAACCGAAGCCTCTTTCCCAAGAAACGCTAAAATAAGTTTATATCTCGAGGAAATAACGAACGTAATTAGATAAATAGCAAGAAAGTGTAAGTATAGCGCCGGCATTCAGATTCGCAACGTTTGATCTGCAGAGAAGTATACGCGGAAGACGTGCGCGACGATTGAAAACACGCTTGTTTTGAACGGTCACCACTCGTATTTTTTGTTGACATCCCGCATCAAGGATTGTCGTTTCGAATTATCAATATCAATCACACAATCACTTTCTCTGCGCAGATCACTCGAGGATCAAAACACATTCTACTTTCCTGCACCAGCGTATATTCGCAGATTAACGCACAGGTATACTCACCGAGTCACCGATCATCCGCTGTCTCACAGCAGGGTCTGCACTGCTATAGGTTGGAGTACTTCCCGAGTTCCCCAATCAGTCCTACTTCCACTCCGCGATAGGTGGATACAAAGACACACAAAACAACAAAAACAAAAACGACAATCGTACTCGGTCAGTAGTCAGTTACACTACGTTACACTCTGCTGCAGACACCGGCAAAAAGTGTTCTCTCGCTTCCTAGCTTCTAGGAAGAGCCGAGGCGTCGCGCGGACACACGCACTCAGCAGCTGCAGGAGCGCCAGAGGAGCTAGATGGACGACTTTCAATTGTCTCACTAATTTTGCGATATTTTATACACGCACGTACACGCGCACGCGTATATGTATGTAGATATAGGCTCGGATATAGGTACGGGCATGGTAGACCTGTGCTGCTGGTACACCGAGAACTACTTTTTGCCGCGGCAATGTCACATTTCACTGTAAAATCAACAATACTTAGCAACTTGACAAAGAAAGCCGCCGCGCACGCGCGATATCTCTCGGCAGAGCAACAGCAACAGTCAGCAGACAGCAATACACTCCAACTCACGCTCTAACTCCAGCAAGCCGTTTTATCTCGCTATTAAGGGCGTCGTCTTAGCTCGACTGTATGTACTGTACAGTGTCTTGTGCGGGCACGTGTGTAGCTGGTATAGTAACACAATATGCACACAAGACTTTCGAACTATACAGTCGCTGGGGGGTGCCGCACCGCTCGCGCTTTTAACCCATCACGTCACGTTTCTTATTTATAAGTACCAGTATAGTTTATCTGCTATAGCGTGATCAGAAGGCGATACTGGTGCTAGTTGGGAAAGTCGTGGGGGATCAGTGAATATTTTTTGAATTTCATTGACTTTGGTTGTTTTACTCTTTCGCGCTTCGTACTTTTTACACTCACTACAGCAGTTTCCA
Source organism: Pteromalus puparum (assembly GCA_012977825.3). NCBI lineage: Eukaryota > Metazoa > Arthropoda > Insecta > Hymenoptera > Pteromalidae > Pteromalus > Pteromalus puparum. The sequence continues at coordinate 9,389,893 of CM053170.1, read as the reverse complement.
GTCTGTGCCTTTGAATTTTTAATTGTTCATACATTTAGCTAGTCGCGTGTCTTCTTTCAATAATTCAAACATTCAAACAGAGATCGATACGTTTGGTGCTGCTGAAATGAAACGATAAAGGAACATTGTATTTTAATGTCAATTTTTATTAAAGTTACCTAGATCGGTAGATCACAACATAACAAATCTGATTACATGGTATATAAAGTCCTATGGCAAGTTTACGCGTCTCAAAAGAGACTTGTAACAAAAAAATTCAACAAATCTACAATTCTATTTATTGTTCACTTAGTGAATAAACATAACAATGATTTACTATCAGCCATTTTTACAAATTCTTTTTACAAATCAGAAATCTCTGTGTCTTAACTATCTAGAATCACTCTATATTCCTTTGTGCGTTTTATTATAATGGTATTCATTCATTGGTTTCCACAGATTCAAAAAAAAATATATTAGCTTTTTTTCTATTTTACTTTGTTATTATGCTATTATTTGGGACTGATATTACTTTCACTAGAGTAGTTTACAATATACAATACCTTTATATGATCGGTGTAGCTGCTCAGATACCACATTTTATAGATGTCTCCAAACTTTCATCCAGGATATACTGAGCTAAGAAATCTAAAAATACGCAATTATTGTATCAATTTATGGATCCTAGGAGAATTAAAGAATTATTCTCTATAGTGATTAAAACAAACCTGCTACAAATGCATCACCAACACCATTGGTATCGATAACTTTCTCTTCTGGTATTTTGGGAACTGGGAATTCACTTATATTACCATCCTTAGCCAACAGTACAGGACTAGCACATTGAGTAATAATAGCAACCCCTTTTTCTTAGTGTATTGATTTTTTCCATGTTCAAAATTTTAAGAGCACTGTCATTCAAATCAGTAGTTTCCAAGTTGTTTGCCTTGGAGAAGGCTTCTGCTTCGGAGTCATTACCAAACAGAACATCAACGTAAGGCAAAGCAGCCCTCATAGGCTCTTTTTCAAAAATTCTCACAAAAATGGAGCACTCAGATTTATTGTGAATACTTTGTTGTTTTCAAATGCATGTTAAGCTACAGCCTGTATAGTTTCTGGACTGACTGTCAAGAAAAATCCCTGGAGTATAATAGAATTGAGAATTCTGATACTTGAAGTTTGTATCAATCACAGAAAATCAGTCCAATGAAAAAAGTTTTTACTCACAGATATGCAAAAGAAGCTGGGATCTTCGAGGACTTTAATAATAAACAGTCTATTAAATCAAAATGAAGCATTAAGAGGAGAGACAACTAATTTCTGAAGGTTAAACTGTTATATTTAATTTTAAGAAACATGTTTTTAATATTATAAAGTATATTCTTTGACTCAAGAGTTGAAATTATTTTCAAAGCAATGGATTTTGCAAGATTATAAAAGTATCCCAATTACAGAATTAACTAATTATTGTTATCATTTTGACTGTCAAGAAATGTCTGCATAGCTAGGCTCTTTTGTGCGTATGATGTCAGCAATAGAGCCTTCTCATCCATGGGCATTTTGTCGATTGTCTCTTTATCAATGTCACCATAAATTCTGTAATTAAAATAGTTATTTGCAATAGCAAGATTTTTAAAAAAAGTTTGTGAATAAGATATACTTAATTCTATCTTACAGCTTATCTTGGAAGCTGTCTGTGGCTTCACAAATTGTCCAAAACAGAGTAAAATATTCTTTATAATTTTTTTCCTTATCAAGAGATTTTTTTATCTTTGTTATTGTATTTAAATAGTTATTGATATTTTCAATATCCTCCTTAGTTGGTTTTAATTTCTCCAATTCCCTGATATTAACTGTAAAAAAAAAATAAAATTATAAATGTAATAATTTGTACGGATTAACAATGAGTTGTTAAATCATTATTTTCTTGCACAACACCTTGGGTAAAAGTAGCACATTCTCTCTTCTCTTGTCTCCGAAAGTCGATTGTGCTACTCTTACCCAAGGTTTTGCAAAAATAGCATATTTTCCTGGGGAGGTAAAATGGTGAGCTCTAACATTTGGCTCAGGTAGCAATTCACACTTGGTATGATGGACTAGCCAGTTATTTACTTCCCTTGTGGCATAATAAAATAATATTATATTGTTAAACATAAATGGACAATAACAACAGAATAGGCATTCCCTATAGCAATGTTAATAGGTGATTCTTAATAATTATTTATTCCACACCCGACTGAAAAACCCACCTTTTGCGATAAGCGGGGCGAAAGTGGCATTATATTTTTCGCGAAAACTAGTTTTGCAGGGCAAAAGTAAAATTAGCGGGGCAAAAGTAAAACTCGCTTCGCTCGGGCAGTAAAAGCACCCTATGGAAAAATATTCTCGTTCGGGCAGTAAACTCACCCGCGGGAAAAATCTTCTACTTTGGCCCCTTGTTGATGCATATATAATGTACTATTATTTTTATTGGGCAATCACTTTCACTTTAAATTAAAAAGAAATCAAACGCTAATTGAAATCGTAAAAAATTGAGTAAATTCACTCTAAACTCAAAATTATCAACATTAACAAGCACAAAAGTACTTTAAATTAATTACCTTCTGAGTTTATAGCAGGGTTTTTGCGAACGTTTTCTACCTTTTGGTCTATCAGGCGTTGTAACTTCAGCCGAGTCTCCCGAAGTTCCTTGGTTCTATTAACTACTAGGCTAACTAGCGGAGTAATAATGTCGGACCAGGGATCAAGTTTTTCCACATAATCCACTTGAACACCTGTTTCCTGTACGTTATTTTGTAAACTTACTGGCTCCATTTCTTCCTAGTTTTAGTCAAATCAAGGTTATAAATAATGAATATTTCTGATGTAATTATGATACGATTTATCAAATATTTTAGTTGGATTATTACCTCACAAAATAGCACTGAAAATTTCGTAAATTATTAAATGCAAAATCAAAAAAGGGTTCAAAATTTCAGTCAAACTGCTGTCTCAGTATTCACTGTATTCAGCAACGCCAAGGCAATGATGACCCAGCGCGTTCGCACTTCACACTGATGTATAGAACTTTTCGCGCCACATAATACATATGCTAATAAAACTAGGTTCGTTCGTTTATGCGTCCTAAGAACGTGTAATACGTTCGATTTGAGTAACGTGACTTTAAAAATGATTAATTATTAATTAGAAATTAATTAATAACACTTCCTCTCTGCGTTTTCTCGGGCTTGAGCTCCGCTTGGTGGCAGCATGGTCGCGTTTGTGATGTATCTGGTTTTTCGCGCGTTCCAGATATGTTAGTATACGTGTGTTCGTTTATACGTCCCGAGGAATTAGTGAATTTCAATTTAAAGTGACGCGAATTGGGAAGAGGATTTATCAAGGAAATAAATCTTTACACAATTATTTTAAGTTCAACTCAAAATGAATATGTATTGTGACTAAGTTCTACAAAATCGAAGTTACAGTAACTATCGCGTAGAGAGCTAACAGCGGTCTGCTCTCCCCCGCATTGCTCCTCGCAGCTTTCCGCCGTCCACTTTTTGTGGAGAAGGAAAGCCTGAGCTCTTATTGGCTAAAGAAAATAGAAGAAAGCCAATCGCTTGAGCTTTCTCCTTCAAGAAAAATACTCGGCTCCAACCGTCGCTTGGTCGTGGCTGGTCAACACATGTAGTGTTAGAAAAAAAAGGGTCCATTGTTCTAATATGCTACGCTAGAGCGTCTGAGAGCTATGAATTTATGGCTTTACAAGAGCTTCGGAGAAAACGAGATTTATGTATTTACTCTTACTCGCATTCCATATTCAAACATTCTCCGTACGCACTTTCTTCTCTGGTGACAACATTTACTTTATATTACTATACTTTACATTCGATTTAAATATCCCGCGTATTCAATTAAAATATGGCGTCGTTACGCGACATTTGAAAGGGGGAATAAGGTCACGTGGTATATGGAGGCAAGCTTGAACTGGTATGTTATTAGATTACAGAATGGTTAGTAAAAATTTTAATAAACATGACAAGTGCAATTGTAGAAATTTTCGAATTAATAAAGTATGTTGATGGGGGAAGATGACCCTTTGAAGAAGGATCGTCTAGTAGAGTCCTTAATTCAAATCACATATTATGTGGATTATGTTCATCTAAACAAAATGAAGATAAATATTTTGCATTTTGTATCATCTTCAATCACAGTTGTATTAGAATTAACTTCTTCTTCTTCTTCTTCTTCAGAATGTCCTTGATCCGACAAATTTTTATCATCCAAAATATTGTGGGATTTGAGGTGTAGGCATATATGGTTAAGTGATGGAGATATTGGGCTGCATATGATGTGCATCCCTTTACTACACAATTTTTGTTAGAAGGCATTCTATAACTAAAATTTGTCGGGCCACGCACTTATTTAAAAAATACTTGTTTTGTTTTTTTAAGTTAAGAGATCTTGGCGTTCTGCTCCTATATCGTCTGATTATTCCCCCTTTCTTAGCTTCAGTGAGCGGCCACCAAAGGTGCCACTTTTGTTTGGACATGCGAATTTCCACGTCTGATGGAGACAGACTGCATTCTGCTGTTATGCTCGTTGCAGTCCTGGCCATAAAATGATCAGAATCATAATACAAAAAATGAACTAAATTCAGAATTAGAAAAAATATATGCATGTCAAATTTCATTACAATCCGTCGCATGGTTCCAAAATTATGGCGGTATACGTACATACACACACACACACACACACACACACACACACACACACACAGCCATCCGCACGGACATTTTCTAAAAACGTATGATTCGTACTCCAAACACCTCCAAATGCGTTTCCACGAAGTATTAGCAAAACTGAAAATTTTACTATTACAAAGCTTCCTCTTGAGGAGGAAGCAAAAAGTTATCTGTACCAGAAACTAACCCATTGATTCTTATGTATTTTGATGCGCTGAAACCGAATCCAAGGGCAGAATAGCCCGTAGACCCTCCATTTTTTTTAAATCGCAAAAAACCGCCCTCAAATACGGAATTACACGCTTTTTTGAGAGTGAGCATTCGTTATACGACTTAACAGTATTTGAAAATTACTGTAAATGTTATACTACATGTATTTTGATGCGCTGAAACCGAATCGTCAGAAACATCCCAGCACCCTCCATTTTATATTTAAATCGCAAAAAACCACCCTTGAATACGGAAATTCGCGCTTTTTTGGGAGTGTGCGTTTAATATACGACTTAACAGTATTCGAAAATTACTGTAAATGTTGTACTACATGTATTTTGATGTGCTGCTCACTACGCTCTCGTTGTTGTCTCTCTCTCTCTCTCTCTCTCTGTCACTCTCTCTTTTTCTCTCTCTGTCTCTCTCGACAGGAAGGCTTCGGTAGATGTCGAAGATCGTCGTCTTTTGCGTCGACCACTGCGTCGTCCTCTAGTTGTAATCCACCCAGAGACTCTCTCGCACACTTCCCACAATCTCTGCCACAATTCGCGCCTGAATACGGGTAACCTGGCATACATGGGCCCAGATCTGACGCCGGTAGTTCCGAGTCCGGTCGCCAGATGGCGCATGGCCGAAATCGCCAATCCCAAATGCAAACCAGTACCTGGGAAAGCATATAATGGATGACGATCTCGGCCTACCCCATGCCCTTTTGCAATAGACAATTTATTGTCTATGCTCCCTACAACACAACTTGTGCAGGAAAAGAATTGAGAACTATAAAAACTCTGTTTTTTGGAATCGAAAAAATTACTTTGTAATTATTTCCTCCTCTTTTACGTTTTGCGCCATTTTACCTTCTTTATGCGGAAGGTTTCCTGCACGTCCGACCTTGCGTCCAGCTTAGCAGCACCAGCAGAAAATGACAAGATATCGCGCACTAGTTGAACTTCACGAGCGCGCGGTGAATTCAGCCAACCTCGGAGGGTCGACTCTGGAAGATTGCGCCCGTTCTTCGTCTCTCTCCTGAAAATCTCTGCGTTTCTGATGCCGTCAAGGCACGATCGAATTATAATCTATCTTTATTCTCGCCTTCATAGCTTGTTTTTCGACTGCCACAGAATTCGTAACTGGCATTTTCTGGCGATGTGTAGCTTGGTGTGCTACGCAAACTACCCGAAGATCTTTCGCTGGAACTTTGACCAGATCTGTCACACTGACTTCTATATGATGGTTTTCTGAAGCCACGAACTTCTTTGAAACGGCCAGGCAGTCGGGTTTTGATGCTGTAGAATTGCTTGGCCTCAGGTACTTCCGGCGTTGCCAGACGAATTTTTAGTTTACGGCCTTTCCAAATGTTACCGTTGTATATCCTTCTTGCCTGTAATGAGAAAAAATTCATTTGGTTAGAAAATAAATCCTTAAATAATTATTATTGATATGAATCAATAAGCAAAGATATCTGCTGTTAAAATTTAAAACGATTTCGATGAGCGATTCTTAAGTAAAGAGCTGAAATGTAAAATCCGATTTTTCTAAAAAATTTGGCTTCCTCTTATAGGGTTGTCGTTGCACGTCGTAAAGTCCCTCCCTACGAATTTATCGTTAATTAGATTTGGTAGAAATCTCCATAAAACACTATCTATCTTTTGGACGTTGGTCATCCAATTCTTCCGAGCTTTCAATAATGCCTTCAATGCCGTTTTTACAGCCTTTTTGTGAATTGAAATCTTCATTAAATCTCGATAAAATTTGAGTGGTTTATAGAATGCCTTACGAGTTGGAATCAGCAGTGATCTTGTAGGCCTCTCTATTAATTGTCTATACGTCACTCTACCGAGGACGGGGGTCTCCGTCATCAGTTTCCATTCTTGCCAGAAATTCTCATAGTGAGAATATAATTCAGGATAATGCTTTTCCAACGCCTTGATATCCTTGTTATTCACGTATCTCCCTTCTGCTTTTTCCTTCGCTAATAGAGGGATAATTAGCGAAGTTGTATCAATAAATACTCTTCCTGGTTGAATATAACGGAGAGTTGGATCCTCCGTATATAATTGCACATTACGTGAAATTAGCGTCTCGGTGGTCCTATGATTGTAACCTTCAATGGATATTATTAAGGCATTTTTTCCGGAGTGCACACGGTTGTGGTTTATCCGTCCGGTGTCGAGCAATACTTCCATCACGTAATACTGCTTATTTTGGGTAGCGAGTTGTAATAAATCCTGGCCCCCTGGAGTGAGCACGTCTATCCTCGCTCCCCTTTCTATAAGCATAGTTAAAGCGGTAACGTCGCCGTTCCTGGTTGCCACTTGCACCGCATATTCTCCTTCTTCATTCTGAGAGTCTGGCAGAAATCCGTTTGCTAGGAGGAAAGCCATATTCCTCATCCTGTCTGGTGTTATTCCCATTTGGGCGACTATCAATAACTCTGGAGAGTCAATCAACCGTCGGCCACTTCGGCTGAAGTAGTCCACAATCAGTTTTAGCATGTAAAAACTGGAATTACATGCCGCTTTTAAGTCGCCCTTGCACAGTCTTAATCCGACTGCCATCAATGCCAATATAGACGGTATGTCTTGACGAACTATGGGCCCCGTATATTGAGATTCTTCGTCTTCGAAATCACCTTTTATGACATATCCCGCTCGGATTAATTCAGCGAGATAACTTTGATCTTCTCAGCCCATGGCTTGCTCCAGAACCTGCTGCTCCCAGTGCCCCTCAATTCTGGCTCCCAGATCCACTAATCTCCGTAGCACGGCAATCCTACCTAACGTTATTGCAGCACCGATGGCTGGCTCTCCTCCATCATTATCCGTATAGTCTACTGGATACTTGAGGAGCACATCCACTATGCTGTCAATTGCTGGATTGGCTGCTCGAGGTCGACTGAGTACCCCTCGCAACACTCTCGTCAATTTTAACTGACGCGTGCGCGGGTATACTTGAAGGCACAATTCTGCTGTCCTTTGATCTAGATTTTTCACGGCTACACTTATTATTCCGGTCATAGCACCGGGAGTCAGTCGATGGCGTATCCTTTGGATCTCTACGCGAGCCTTTGCTCCTCGCCCATCCAGGATACACTGTCTTATGATCGCCATCCTTCGTTGAAGCAATACTTCGGTGAACATTACTGATGCTGCGTTTTGTCCTCTGAATTTATCCATTACTGTTCTACTGGATATTGACTCGGTTCTCTAAAGTAAGTGGAGGAGAAAAAAAAATTTTTGTTTTAATTATACACATGATTGAATTATACATGAGTATTCCTATTTCCCTCCCTTCACTCTCGCACTCTATCTTAATTAATAATAATAATATTAATTACTAGAGTGTTACCTTTTTCCTTTGAAGTTTTAGCAAATAGCGTAGCGTTGATGATGCACAGATACTTGTGTACTTCCTTGAGGTCAACTGTGTTGTGACTCTCTCTTGCTCTAAACGTCGGCTTTACCCTACTCTCACTTTTCCTTTGGCTTCTAATCCGTAGTGCTACCCCTTCCCCCTAAGACTTTTCCGCATATCGTCAATATGGGCCCGTCGCAACCACTGCAGCGGTCATTCTCCCTCTCTCGTCTTCCAAAACCCCTCCTACGCGTAGCACAGTGTGCAGACTGCGACAAGTTCAACGATCACTCTCTTCTTCCGTCCTCTTGAACGACTCGATTCTCGTCTCTCCGCTTGCCGAGTAGTTGTGCAGTGTCAGTGAAATACACTATTTTTCCGATTGGGATATCTCTGGATTCATCCGAAAGAATCGATGGCTGCTGGAAACTCCTCCTCTTCGACGGACCTCGTCGTGCATACTTCAATTGCGCCGAGTAACGAACATACTTTTGTTAGTACTTACTATTTTTGCATAATATTTATTCTTTTGTAACGTCCTTTCCTAAAAAGCTCGTTTACTCTTATAGGTATGTTACAATTTCTGTATGCAAGAAGGATTCAAAGAGTTTCCTTGCCATGATGTCGATAAGACAGCTCCTCTCGACAGTGCATGCTTTGTTTGTCGGCAAGGGCTAGGAGAGGATACTGGCGTATTGCTTGTTACTCATCCTGGGGGTGTTGGAGTAAGTACTTTGCCAATTCCTAATTATTCCTTTCGATTTTACTTGAACACAATATTCTACTAATGAATTTCCTTGTGTTCCACTAGGTATCCTACTCTGTTCTCCAGATGGTTCCCGAGGGAGAGGCAACTTGCCCAGTTCCGGGCGCGTGGGTTTATTGCCACACTGAAACTTGGAAATCAGAGCTCGCTAAAAATTTTTGCAGCGCCTGTTCGCAATTGTGTTCCGAACGTCCGTCAATGATTCGTTGGCAAAATGAAGGTGTAAGTGTTCATCCCTTTTTCATCAATTATGCTTTTCCTTGGTGAGCCAACCCTCTCTTCTTTTATAATATAGTCATATTATTTTTTTTTTCAGCGCTGGGTGCCTCGCTTTGATCCTAACTTCTCGTTTTCGTCCATGTTTCTTTCGCACAGACTCTGAGGCGACCATATCTGATCGGAGTCATTCTTATTACGATATGATGGCTATGTCACTGTACCAATAAATTCTCCTTACTCTTCCAGTGTGCAATAATAATTTTGTCTTTTTATTCTATATGTTACTGTTCTTATTCCTTCCTTAGATCCCATATACTTTCTCCCTATTTGCGACGCTCTTTGTATTCTTATCCTTACTGCTCATAATTCGGTTTTCCCTTATGTTAAGTAGGAAAAGAATTTTTGCCGATTTTAATACATAAGTTCCTAACTGTATCTTCTACTATCGAATCTCTATATAATAGGAAAAACAAACAAATCCCTTTATATATCAAAAACTTTAAATGAGAAGAAAAAAATCTAATCTTATTTAATAATATATTGATTGCGTTATAATATTAATTCTACTTTAATAATTAGATTCTCGTAATATCAACATTTCGGGATAATATTGATTACACCACCTTTTTTTCTTTTTTTTTTTAAATTCCGAAAGATCCTTCTCTTTAGACTCAAAAACTTTTTATATTATATATATAAACTGGCGATCATGACTATAGGCGTAATGATTTTAATTCCTTCCTGACTCAATGTAAGATATTCGCACCCGATTCATGTGTACAACCTTATATTTATTAGGCTTTAATTGTATCTTAATATTGCCATTACGTAATATATCCACGACTAAATAAGGACCTTCATATTGATCTTTTAATTTGTGTATTTTTCCTCCTTTGAGTAGCCAAATATAATCGCCGACTTTAAAATCTTGCGGATTTGCACTTTTATCATAAAGTACATCGCACGCCATTGGCGCTGATTAAGACGTTCTCTGCGTGCATAATTTCTTGAGATTACTTGTCAGCCTTGTGTGTTATTTCAACAATATACATAACGACATATTTGAAGTCGATCTTCGCGTTTTGAGGCGGACTCAACTCGATGGCGCCGCAGGCTAGAACCATTCCGAGAACTAATTCGTTATGGTGTATGTTGCGTGTTCTTCATGGGCACTGGACGTAATATAGAAAGAGCGGACATTTCAACCATTTGATCGACTTATCATCTTGACGATAATGTAAGTGTTTCGAAAGACCGCATAAGCTCTGAGACTCATTCGAGACCGTTGGAAACTGACGGATTGAACACCAAAGGCGTTGTCGTGAAAGTGCGTATAGTTCGGAATGGCTTATGCAACGATCATTAAATACATACAAAAAATTGGTTCACTTGATGGATCATATCGCAATAGAAGAGACGCCAAAAGTGGCAGATTAATTCGCCTTTATGCAGTGCCGTCGAAGCAACGAGAACTGCGTGCTAGTTATGCATCCGTTAAAGTGCGATATGCAAGTGATACTTAGGTATAGATAAACACTGGATAGTTAAAAATATTCATGGCTCCAGTCTACCAGTACGATATTCGAACATGGTCCCACCGCGATATCGAGGCAATTTTTATTCGAAAGCCTGCACAGGATCCGTGATAGCAACCAGTTCGATTCTGGTCTGTTAACTCGAACACAATTTTATTAAGATTGAAACAAAAGTAACATTTCCGTGTACATTTGTGTAATGACCATTCTTATTTTTCCCAAAATAAAGAATTTATGTTTTCGACATTATGTAGGTTTATCACCCTTTATGAACCCCTCGTCCGTAGAACAATGAAGCTCCTCATTACTTTTGCCGCTCATATCAACGACAGGGATCCGGTAATAGTACCGTTTGCAAAATAAGTATTATTGACTGTTACGATCCGCGGGTAATGTATGCGGATCTATGTATAGTTGAAATCGTATTCTACAGTACATTTACAAGAGTGACGCTATTTGGCATACTAATGAGATTTATGTGTTCTGATAAATAATTCAGCTTGGTTCATTGGTTTTAAGACCCATAGTAACGGTCCCGATATTAATCTGCGTAGTGCAGATTCGTCTATGCGTTTTTTGCACTGTGCTCGGGGATGAAGACAAGGTTTTCTCGTGCTACTTTCAAATTACTGATAATTGGAAAGAATGGGCATAATGGTATATAAGAAAATAAGGAACAAAAGAATTATCTAGCCCCTATAAGCTGAATTAATTCAAGAAATAGGAAGGGAAAAGGAAACTCAAACCCTCACAGGTCAATTTCATTTATTCCGGAGATAATTGATATAGAAAAAAGATAAAAGAAAAGAGCATGATAGAGAGATATAGTGGCTTGATTAAATTTTATTTATGAACATATAACGCTAGTTATTCGATGTAGTACAAATGCGACCCAACTTCGTATGTGGGAATGAAGTATGTTTGGAGTAAATAGGACCGAACGATTTTCTAGACGGGATAGCAGGAGTGAGTCTGTGATTGACGAGGAGACCGACCTTTCCGAAAAGTTCCGGCGGACAGGACGACCGTGAGAGGCAGGATGGGGGGATGTCAGAGTGAAGAGGGGTGGGACGTAGGATGTATATATCGTACTGGAGAGAGGACGCGACCTTCCTGTTTCGGCGACTAGCCAGGAGGAAGAAGGGTGTTGAGAGGTTATAATATCGTAGCTTGGAGAGACCCGACGTTTTCCTGTTCGGGATGCAGAGTGAAGAGGTGTGGAGTAGGTGTATCGTACTTGGAGAGAAGGGACCCGGACCTCCGATTGGGATGCAGAGTGAGAGCGTGAGTAGTGTATAATATCGTAGTGAGGAGAAGACCCGACCTTCACTTTACGGGATGGACAGGACTGACCGGTGTGGAGATAGTGTATAACGTAGCTGGTAGAATGAGGTACCGGGAGAGGAGCCGGACGCTCGGATTATGGGGCTGCGGAGGGCCGTAGAGAGGGATGGACGATGGGAAAATTCGCTCGGAGGCCTAATTTTCCTAATCTGATTATTCTTCGCAAAGGGTCCATGCCGCCGAAGTTGGGCGTTACAGTTATATGCGGAATCTTAAATTCTATGGCCTTACGCTAAAGCGTCGTTAACCTAATTTAAGCATAACTAACTACGGCCCAAAGTTCGCACACGAAGGCATACAGGACTTGTACCTTTTACTCAAATATTAGTAACTAATTAATACATTAATTATGTAACATGAATTTAAATAGTGTAATCAGCTTTATGAGAGTTTGATATACACATCATATGATAAATAGTAGTGCATATTAAATCGCAGGAGCGGTGATTAAACTAACTTAACATAATAATGCGTAGACAAATGAGTATATATGTTCTATAATATATAATGTATTATAATATTAACAGGAAAATAACGGATAAAATATCAGATGACACTTGCGATTATTCTGATCAGGTGATAGATAACATAAATACTTATTCATGTCATAAATTAATTATTGGAACAAGGTAGCAATGCAACTGTTACCATATATTGGTTAGTATACACTGTTCTTGCATGAAATTTGTAAGTTGACATAACGAAAGTTGTAAATGCTACTTTGATTATAATGCTTAAATCAGACAATATTGCATTTTAAAATATTCTGTAACATGAATTTAAGTTATATAGTAATTAAATTTGTTGTACATGGTCGTAATAAATATATTAAAAGAGATACAGATGTAATCTGTCATTAAAATTTATATATCATCATTGGTGACAGTGCGCAGTCAGAACGAAGAGCCGAAACGAACTAATGATTTAAGATGTTAATCGGAATCATTTAGTTATGTCGATTATTAATACCTTGTTGAATTCATACTAAAAATCTATACTGATGTAATAGTGAATTAAAAAAGTGACACCCAAAAACAGTCATAATTAATAAGGCAAGAAGAAAAATGTTCATTAGGCATCCAGAGGAAAAAAGTGTCACTTGAGAAGTAAAAGTGATAACGGTCGAATTTTAAACGACTTTTCATACGACGGAGCTGCACGTGACGCGAGCGGTCGAGCCGGAAGATACCGAGAGTGTTTTATTGTGACAATTAGTCAGACAACCACCAGGGGGTCGTCGCGGTTGCTGCGGAGTTTACGGTCGTAATATGAAGAAGAGAAAAAAGACATAGAGGCCAGGTGCGTTTATATTTCGAGAAGTCGATCAGGAAAAGATGCAGAATAATAATTGGTCTCGAATTGTACCAATAACCAAGGCCAAAGTATCGCTGTGAGGAAATCGACGGTGACGATTACAGCGCCTCGAGAACTAAATTTTTCGACAAATTCGGTAAAATGCTCTGCCATTCAAGCCCTCTATACAATATCAAATGCGTTATATTACCCTTGCTGAATCTCATTCTACCGACATTAATACGATGGAATCGTGGCAATCCTGCGCCACTCACTCCAAAAGTGCGTGCTCCTTGGGTCGCATGGTTGCTGCATAGCGAGGTAAAAATATAAAATAATTAATTTTTGGCGCATAGTTATGATTCCGCGAGTTTCACGCGAAAAATACTTGCCATGGCTCTTAGAATATTTAGTTGCAGTCAAGAATTCGTCGATTTGCAGTGACGATGTCCTTCTATGAATACGTTGGACTGCTAGCTTGATTATTATTGATCGTTCATATCGCCATCAGTTAGTATTATGTTGATTCTTGCATGCCGTCTGCCGTTAGAGTAGGATATCAGAGACAATTTCGACAATCTCGGAAATGCTTGCTCAGGTTTAGGCCCTCGTAATACATAATAATAATGTCGATTTACTTTCCGCTTTGACAAAAAAAGTGCACTCTTCCAATTCTCGACATTAATCGATGTAATCGTGGCAACTCCTGCCCGACTCTCCAAAGTCGTGCTCCTTGGTCGCAATGGTTGGTGCATAGAGGATAAAAATATAAAATAATTATTTTTGCGCATAGTTAGTTGTTCCCGCAGTTTCCGCAAAAATCTTGCATGGCTCTTTTGAATTCTTTGCATGTCAGATCCGCTCATTGCAGGTGCCGAATGCTCGCTTCTAATGAAGAGTTGCTCACTTGAATTTATTATTTGATTCGTTATCAAGTATCGCCATCGTTGAGTATTTGTTGACTTGCTTGTCCTGCTTGCGCGTTGATAGGAAAGTCGTACGATTTTTCGACTACCTGAGAATCGGTAGCCTCTCCTCCGGAGTTATTATAATGTGGTACAATGTCTTCTCTCGACCTCTCCTTCCCCCTAAGTTCCTTAGCCCCTTTTCTCGTGTTGGGAAGCTTTCTACGAGCGTCTCGATAATCCGGTCTACTTAACTTTCCGGCGCGTGTACGCGTCATTCGGCCCGTTGATTCAATGATTTCTGATTCTGCGGCCTGTTGTTCGCCAAGCTCGATTTCATTTCCTATATTGTCCTCCTTGCTCTCGCTGATATGCATTACAGTATCCGTGATTTCTTCGATCGGATTCCGAGAAAGAGCGTCTGCATTCAGATTTATCCTCCCTGGCTTATAAATAACTTCGAAATCGTAGTCCGTCAACTTGAGTCGCCAACGTGTTGCGCGGGAATCTGGATCCCGTGAGTCCTTCCATCAACATAACGGCAAATGATCCGTGCAGACAACAAATTTCGTACCTAATAAATAATGTCGAAAATGCCGGATTCCAAAAACCATAGCTAGTGCTTCTCTTGAGTAAGTGTCGTACCGAGTCTCTGCGTCGTTGAGTACGCGAGAGGCATATGCAATAGGACGGTCTTGCCCTATAGTACCTTGAGAAAGTACGGCTCCAATGCAGGTCAAACTAGCGTCAGTAGTGAGTATGAAGGGTTTTGAAAAATCAGGAAAAATTAACACAGGTTCTTTGCACAATTTTTCTCGCAATATGTCGAAAGCTTCTTGTGCTTTGTCATTCCACTCAAAAGGTACATTTTGCTTAAGTAAATTACTTAATGGTTTAGCAATCTTGGAAAATCCATCAATAAATCTTCGATAATAGCCAGCCAATCCCAGAAATTGTCGTATATTTTTAACAGTTTTTGGACGTGGAAATTTTCTCACTGCTTCCACCTTTTTAGGATTCGGGCTGATTCCTTGATTATTTATTAAATGCCCAAGAAAACTTACTTCCGTGCGGAGAAAATCACATTTATCCCGCGATAGTTTAAAATTGGCGGCTTTTAGTCTCCTCAGTAGCCTTGCAAATTTATCATTATGTTCTTCTACCGTTTTCGCATAAATTATGATGTCGTCGAGATATACACAAACGTCCAGCGGTCCGGAATCCAATTCTTTCGCGTCTTCGGGCGACACGGCGAGAGCACTTTCAGGCTTCTCTTCCTCTTTCATTGTACNGTTCGTTTATTCGTCCTAAGAACGTGTAATACGTTCGATTTGAGTAACGTGACTTTTAAAATAGTTAATTTGAAGAAATTAATTAATAACACTTCCTCTCTGCGTTTTCTCGCGCTTGAGACCGTCAATAGGCCGCATTAAAAATGCATGAAACTTAAAAAATCTCGCGCAAGAAAATCCGTGCGTTCATTTCCACGTCTGGAGACTGACTGCATTCTGCTGTTATGCCCGTTGCAGTCCTGCGTCTCTCTCCTCCCTCGGCCCCCTTTTTTTTAAACAAAGCTTAGCTTGTTCTAGAAAACACATGTTGCGACGCGTACTCTCTCTCCCCGGAAAAACACTTGGAAAGCAGTTAAATTCCAGAGTCCCGAATCACGTAGAACAAAGCTTCATTCTTTCAGCTTACTCAATGCATTTTCTAAAATCGTATAGCTTCTAAACCGAATATTTCACTTCCAAACTTATATTTTGAGAATTTATATTTAAAAATTATTATTTATTTAAATATTTGCGCGTAAAGATACGTAACGTATATTATTACGTTACAACAGTAAGGAAAAGGGGAAACGGGACATGTGGAAATCGGGAGTGCGAGTGAGAAACATAGGGAACACGCATTGGTGCAAGAGAGAAAGACTGTAGCGTATACCAGGTAAGAGTACGCGTCGCAACATGTGTTTTCCAGAACAATAGCTATATAAACTTTATAAAAAAGGGTTCAAGGGAGAAGAGAGACTCAGGACCACCTCAGGACTGCAAGGGGCATATAAGCAGAATGCAGTCTGTCTCCAGACCTGGATATAACACACACGGATTTTCTTGCGCGAGATTCTAAAAGTTCCATATACTTTCAATATATATATTTATTTAAAAATATATTTCACGATTTCTAATGTTCAATTAAACAATATCTGCCTAAAATTTTTTGATTTAAAAAAAAAATATTTTATTGTAAATATTATTTTTACGAATAAAATAAATACAATAATCAAAACTTCGAAAATATTGAATAACACACAATCTATGCATTTTTTATGAGCATTTTTTACACGCAAGTCGTGTCGTAACCACATGAAATGTATACATCCATAAAATTTACTTGGTCTTGGTACAAGTTTTCCCAGTCATTTTTATTTTTCACTATACTAACACAGTCAGCGGCTTATCTATATATCTATACGTGTATATGAATCACTTCATAACATCATCAGCTGCTATATACTTCGAGCAGATCCCCCGCATGCGTGGAGTATTTATGTACTATACCTAATATATATATACGCTCGCACAGACAGCTGACATATCGTGCTCGTGCATACTTTCCGTATAAACAGACTTCCCGAACACTTAATTTTAACGAGAGAATTTACGGATTTTTAGTGATCAAAAGTTTATAATTTCAGTACGGTTGCTGTGTGAAATAGAAGGTCTGCCATTTTTCTGTCTTTAGTTGTCGTTTTACTATTCTTCTAATTCTACCATAGTGCGATTGTAAGTGTATACAGCTCAAATTTAATGATTGATTCAGGCCTATGATTTCAAGGTCAATACCTGTCGGACTGTTATTTACTTAATAGATTTTTACAGGCTATGGGACAGATAAGTGATAAGCTGAAAAGCATGTCTGTGTCAGAAGAACGAGTGGCCTACGATGAAACAAGCAACAATGGGTTGATAATCAAAGAGAAGTACATCCCTGAAGAGTTGCTCTGTGAGATACTCTGCTATGTTGATCACAAAACACTGTGCAATTGTCAGTTGGTCTGCAAGCAGTGGCTTGAGCTTATTCAGGGATATGTTTGGCGCAAGAAAGCTGAACGTACATTGGGAAAAACACTACCGGTTGATGAAAATGCACCATGGACCATGTATTATTTCATCTGTGATAAAAAAGCTTTCGGCAGAAACTTGATAAAGAATCATTCTGGAAAGACTAGAGTCAATTCAGACTGGACGATAGTACATGATGGAGGTGATGGCTGGAAAGTGGAAAATCCACCTGTTGGTGCACCAGCACTACCTGACGATCCAGTATTCGAAGGGAAACAATGTTGCTTTGTCACGTCTTATGGTCATTGCTGGAAACAGCAAACAATTGATTTGTTGGACGAAGGCTTTACAGAATATTTACTTGATAATTTACAACCTACAATAAAGGTGATTAGAATGTTTAAATTATGATTGAATCAAAGATTTTTTACAAGACTACAAATTATTTACCTTTTTTTAGGTGAGTGAATGGTATAGTTCTCGATGGGATTGTCCAGCTCTTTATGTATGCACAGCTGAATTGTTACAAAAAAGAGAAGGATTCAATGATGTAATTCAGTCTTACAATTTTTCTAAGATCCTTGAAGGTGAGGAACAAAATCAATGGTTTAAAGTGAGTATATTTACATACTTAGATAAAAATATGCTTTGATATTTTTAAAATATTTTTGAATACAATGTCTTCAAATTTGCAGTTTGAACATGAGTTTAAAAATTATGGCCCGGGACTAAGAAAAATCAGGTTTTCCCATGGTGGACAAGATAGAAGTTTTTGGTCTGGATATTATGGCAGTAAAATGGCAGGTGCTTGCGTGAAACTAGAAATTCCAGATTTTCATCATAATGATGATTCAGAAAAAATAGATATTAATAATGTAGATTAAGTATTTTTAATATTTTTTATGTAATTTAACTATATGAGAGATGAATTGTATATATAAAGATGTTCAAAGTAACTGTGCATTTGAACATTATGCAAATATCTATTTGTGTGAATACTGTGTTGACACAGTGATTTGTTATTTTTCAAATCGCCATATATTCAAATTGCCATATTTATACATAACTTTGTCAAAAATTATGGAAATTAAAAACTTATAATTAATAACAGTATCTAAATTCTATATACTTGTTGATATACTTTTATAAATTATAAATATTAAGTACTTAAATTGTTAAACATATAAATTATTATATAATTGCTCAACAATAATATTATTTATCTATTACTTAAATCAAATTTTTCACATTTTATGTACTTGCATTGTATAAGCAGTATTTTTATAAATAATAATTTTGTAACATCTATATTTTAAAATAAAAATGTTTTTAAAAATTATTTAAAAAAATACTTTTTATTCATTAAGAGTATTAAAGAGTATCAATGTTAATTAATCTAATAAATTGCATGAAATTTATCCAGTTTTTCAAAAAAACTATGATGAAAAAGAATCATGAATTTCAGATCGTTAATTAAAATCGATTAGTGTTTAAAATATTTACTATATGAAATCATCTTTTTTTTTATTGCTACAAAATAATTATGTTATACAACATATACATCATCAGTAAGTTTCATATGAAGAGAAAAAATACTAATACAATTTGTATGTCATTGTCGCAAGTTAAAATTAAATTAAAGTTTTGTTGAAAAAGTGATTAGATCACTTACATTCATACTCGAACGATTTGAAATTCAAACCATATGATTAAAGAAAAGCAGCTTTGAATGTATATATAAAGCTTAAAATATGTAAATAAGTTAATAGAATAAGTACAAAATCTTAAAACATAAAACGTAGTTAAGTTTTTATGAACTACTTATTATTTTTTTTTAATAGTGTCCTTTGAATTTGAAAATTCTATTTTATAATTTTCTCTTTAAGTTTATGTGAGTTTATGAAGTTTTATCTAGTGGCTTCACACAGGTCCTAGCTACTACTTCATCCACAAACGTTCTTCCATCATCATTGAAGTGTTTGATACAACATTTTGCATCCTCTACGATGACAACGTATTTTTGTGTAAAATATTGTTTGCGAGCTTCTCTTGGTACATCCATCAAATCAGTTTTTTTTCCACACAAAAAACATTGCAGCAACTTATTTTTTTCTGTTGAAACTTTTTGTTTTGATTCATAATCAAATGACAAGTTATTAACTAGACTTGAGCAACCAAATGAATTATTTGATGAAATTTTATTAGATTTAGATCCTAGGTCAGCAAGAGTGTTTTGAAGCGAAGAATTAAAACTCTTGGTTTCTAGGTTTGTTACATTTTTACTTGAATCCAAGCTGTTTAATGAAAAATGAAACTTCTGCATTTTTCTACGTTTTGCATTAGTTGGGTCTTCATCACTGTCTTCATCTACTGACTCATCAGCACTTAACTCAAAATCAGGATCATCTGAAGCCTCACCAGGAGAAGATGAATCTTGCCAATCAAAACTATCACTCTTATTATTATTTTCCTTGCTGCTGTCATCTTTATTATCTTCTCCTTTATCTTTCTTAACATCCTGATCATTTGTGTACTTCAAAAAGCATTTTCCACACAATACATCTCCAATTATAACAGTCTTCTTAATTTTTTCAGTAAATTCTTTTGCATCTTCCTCAGTTTTTATCATCTTTTTAGTGCCAACCACTTTGTGAAGCAATAAATTACATTGGATACATTTTGAATTACTCTTTTTCTTTGCCATAGGAGCCATGATACTTTCAACTACTTCTTCTTATGAAAATTAGATAATACCACTGAAAAAAATATTAGCAGTGATAACTTATATTGGTGATGCTAACAATTTTTTGTACTTATTTTATTTAGCAACTTTTTTAAAATTATAATCTATGAATGTTATATGTACGGAGTAAAAACTAATGTTTTGCAAATTTATATGAAGACAATCATTGAATACATGCTTGATAATAATAAATTTGCAATTGTAGAATATAAAAACTTTGATTGCTTGCACGCTGGATAAATTATTCTTTTTTGTACAAAATTTTAGTTTATATAACTTAGTTTATTGTGAAATAAATTATTCTACTACTAATACTAACCTCAAGAGCTTGTCAGAATTGAAGTTATCCGATCTGAATTCTGAATCGGTGTATCGCGCAGTATCACGCAGTATGTAAGTATAAACGTATCAAAAAGAATAACATTATAGAGCAATTAATGCAACTTTCTAGCAAAGCATGCAGTTATAAGTAAACCAAACGTATAATAAGGCTTTTCTCGATTGCTTTAACGTGAAGTAAGTACCTAAGTACATATACAATACAAAGACAGCTTGCATGCTGCTTGCCGGTTCTTCCCTGTTTGTTTTGCCTATACAGCAGTCAGCACAGGCTGTTGCAGGAATTGGGAGTTCTCAGAACAACGATTTCGCGCGTAAATGGTTATCTGATACATATATATGTGTAAAACACAGACGTTAAAAAATAGACAGTTTATGGTTGTTTCTAACATACTAATGGGCGCTACAATAATCAAAGTTACACATAGGTATGTGTGTGTATATATATATAAGTGTATTTCGAAGAAAAACCACTTAGCACGTAATATGATCTCTATAAGGTAAATATTTTAAGTATATGAATTTAATGAGATTATGAAAATGTTTATATTTAATAGTTAAAGTATATATCTTAAAAATACACTATGCAATAAAATGATAGATTTTAATATATTATTACAATTATATATAATTTTTATTTTGATAGAGTTAAAAATTTAATTATACAATGGACATGATCATTTTTTTCATTTATTACAAGTATAAGTATATATAGAAAAATTTGTTATAATAAACATGTTCTGAATTCTAGATCACAAACTTTTAAATAGATTCAGAAATTTTTTTTTACAAACTTATATAGATATATTATACAAAACCTATTTTCATACACCGCTCTTAAAAATAATATGAATTTCTATTTTAAGGTCAAAATAAATTGCTGACCATTTGTCATTAAAGATAAAGCCATATACCTAATAACAAAAAAATGAAAATACTTCGATATGTATTCTAAAATACCTGACATAATATAAATGTAGTGTTCTATTATTAATAGGTTCATTGGAAGAGTTCATCATCATAAACTTTTATATCCCGTTTATCTTTATGCGCACTCTTTTGTGTGTAACTTGCTGCCAATGTAGACCACATTGAACTAGAAGTTGTGTCATTTATTGGATCGATCACTGGCTGTCTCCTTGCCATTGAAACTTTCAATTGAATTGATGAAGCCATTATTCCATCCATTTCACTTATTGCACGTTCAGCTGATTCTGGTTTTTCAAAAGTAATGAATCCTCTGTGGAAGCAAAAGTGAAAATAATAGTAAAGTTTTAGAGGCACAACACAAAAGAAATTCCATTAATACTCTTTTATTTTTACTTACTTTTTTTCAGCCTCCATAGTAATTTTCAAAATATTTCCAAAAGTTGAAAAGTGTTTCTTGAGAAAATCTTCCGATATTTTGTATCCAGAAACAAATATTGTGTTACCTTTGATAGGCTTAGTTTCGTTTGGTTTAGAAGATATAGGCTTTTCAGGAGCAACTCGATCTTCTGTATCAGTAGCGGATACAAAGCTATCATACAATCCTTTTACTACCTTAGGCCTTGTTGGTTCTGTATCATCTTCTTCTGGTTGTGTTGCTGAAAAAGGTTGATAAGAAGAAACAGTCTTCTCTGTACTATTTAATTTTCTTTCTAAACCACGAGGTCTTTTGAATGCTTGTTCAGGGCGTTTTGGAGTCTTTGGAGCTGTTATGACTCCAGATTTTATCAACTTTTTAGCCACTTCCCGAGCATCTCTGGCTTCTGTTGGACGTTTTGGTGCTTGAGGAATACGCTCTGGTTCAGGTTTTGGTGTTTTTAAATCTTGCAGTGCCTTTTTCTATGAATAAAATTAGAAACTAATTAATTTTAAGCAGTTTTGTATTTCACAAGTAATTAAATCCACAAATGTTGTTTTTTGGTATAAAAAACCTTTTTCTGTTTTGTACTAAGGATATTAACAAGTTTTGAAGTAAAATCAGTTTTATCATCATTGTTTATGTATGAAAAAATCTTTAGAAACTCATGTAAACAATGAAACATAACCTATTTAGAGTCCGTAATTGAATAAAAAAACGCAAAAAATAACCGTTAATCTACCTTTCTTTTTAATTTATTATATTTTGCTTGAAGCATCATCTCTTCTTCTGTTAAATTTGATGGAAAATGTAGGTAAACCATGATTTCGAAATATGTACAACGTTTTAAAGTTCATTCCATAAACAAGTTCCGCGCGCCGTCCGCAGTCAGTGATCGTTTTGAGGTTATACAGCTTCCCCGCGCCGTCCGCGGAATTGTATTTTATCTTCTGCTTGCCTGTCTGAGTAGTCGGCGTTAGCACTGCATACTCATAGTGCTGTCTACTGCATTGAATAATGAAGTAACCGCATTTACTTTGATATGGTGAATAAAGTTGGAATATAACTTGTAGATAATAGTAAAATTAATCTCATAACAATGTATATGAATCGAGCAAGAGATTACACAAACCTAAAGCTTATTGGCAGAAAATGTCATAATATCTATCATAATCATCGTTTGAATGGTATGTTTTTATTTGTTTATGAAATATTTTAGAAAATTTTAAGACTGATGAAACTAATTTTATAATAATTTTGTTTTTACTTAGACTTTCCTTTGACTTTCCAATCGAAAGATATTGAAAAGGGATGGTATGAGGTTTGGGAAAAGAATAAGTATTTTGAACCAAATGACGAGAAAGAAAAAAGTTATAGAATGATCTTGCCACCACCAAATGTTACAGGCACATTGCATCTTGGTCACGCTTTGACTGCAACAGTTCAGGATGTCTTAGCCCGGTGGTAATTAAAGACTAATTTAATTTTTAATTGTCTAACAAACTATTTATTTACATAAATGTAACATGTGTTAATTTTTTATTTAGGCATAGAATGAGGGGCTATTCAGTACTTTGGGTACCAGGCTTAGATCACGCTGGTATAGCAACACAAGCTGTTGTTGAAAAGTATTTATATAAGACCAAAGGATTAAAAAGAACTGATATGAGTAAGGATGAATTTTTAGATCTTCTAAACCAATGGAAAGAAAAGAAAAGCAGTGCAATAGAAAATCAGTTAAAGACTTTAGGGGCAAGTTTAGATTGGTCAAGAGAATATTTTACCATGAGCAAGGTGTGTAAAAGATTACAATTCTATAAATATTAATAGCCACAAATTTGTGAATTTCTAAAACATGTTTTTTTTGTAGCATCACAGTCAAGCTGTTACTGAAGCATTAATTATGTTGGATCAACGAAATCTGTTGTATCGAGATAAAAGCTTAATTAACTGGTCTACTGCTTTAGGAAGTGCTTTATCTGATATAGAAGTAGAATTTGAGAAGATCACTACTAAAACAGATCTTGAAATACCTGGTTATGACAGAAAAGTAACCTTTGGTCAAATCTATGAAATTTCATATGACCTAAGAAATTCAAGTAAGTAATACAATAATAGTTTATATATTTGTTTATAAAAGTAACAGAATCATTTTAAACTAGCCATTTAAATCCCAGGTGAGAAACTGAAAGTAGCAACAACAAGGCCAGAAACTCTATTGGGAGATGTAGCTCTTGCTGTACATCCAGATGATGATCGTTATAGTCAGTTTATTGGGCAACAAGTAAAACACCCTCTAAAAGATGCTTATTTACCTGTGATAGCTGATGCAAATGTAAAAATGGATTTTGGTACAGGTATGTTTCTAAATTTGAAATTGTATACTTATTACTTATAGCTTTTCTAACATAATTTAAAATCTATTGATAATTACATTGTAGGAATTGTCAAAATAACTCCTGCTCATGATCAATTTGATTATACAATAGCTAAAAAGCATAATTTGAAAGTTATTGATATTATAAATGAGGATGGAAAATTGAATGATACTGCAGGACATTATAAGGTGAGTATTTTCTTGTATAAACCAGAATCTTGTAAATCAAATTATGTAACAGTTATTTAAATGTAAAAATAGGGTTTTCCAAGATTTATTGCTAGAAAAAAAATCTTGTCAGATTTAGCAAAATTGGGTTCTCTAGTATCAGTAAAAGATCATGAAATGGAAATTCCAAGATGCTCCCGGACTGGAGATGTTATTGAATTATTACTGAAAGAACAATGGTTTATTAGATGTAAAGACATGGCTGCAAGAGCTTTACAAGCTGTTGAAAACGAATCATTAAAATTTGATCCATCATTCCATAATAAAACGTGGTTTGATTGGCTTACAACTTCTAGCGTAAGGTACGTTTTTTAAATATATTCTAATCTTTGTAGTTTGTTTAACAATCTGTTGTAGAACTTAAAATTATTTTATTCATTTTAGAGATTGGTGTGTTTCAAGACAATTATGGTGGGGTCACCAAATTCCAGCTTATCATTGTAAAGTGAATAATGAAATAAAATGGATCATTGCCAGATCAAAAGTAGAAGCATTGCAGAAAGCTATAGAAAAATATGGAGATAACGTGAAGGTGGAGCAAGATAATGATGTACTTGATACGTGGTTTTCTTCAGCATTACTGCCATTTTCTTCATTGGGTTGGCCAACAAAAGTAATTTCACTATTTTACGTAATAAGAATGAAAGTAAATTAATTACAACTAAAATTTATATAAATATTTTGTTAAACAGGCTACAGACTTTCAAAAATACTTTCCATTAAACTTAATGGAAACTGGACATGACATTTTATTTTTTTGGGTTGCCAGGATGGTTATGCTAGGGCTTGAATTAACTAATGAACTTCCTTTTAAAGTATGTATTTTTTATCGCTGGTAGTTTTGAGTTCTTGATTTAACAATGAATTATTTTTTAAGGAAGTTTTGCTGCATGGAGTTTTATGTGATGCTCAAGGAAAGAAAATGTCCAAAAGTCGTGGTAATGTTATTTTTCCAGAGAACGTTATACATGGAATTTCATTAGAGGTATGTATGATAACAATCATTATTCATACTTTTTATTATAATTTATGTAATAGTTATATATGTTTTTCAAAGAACTTAAATAAACAAGCCAAAAAGAGTTTTGAGGATGGGATACTTAATCAGGCTGAATTGAAAAGAACATTGGCTATGAATAAAAAAATGTTTCCAAATGGTGTTCCTGAGTGTGGAGTTGATGCCCTTCGTTATACATTATGCTCACACAACATTAAAGGTGAGTAATTTTTTAAAATAATTTTTATGACTACAATATTTTTACCTACTTAAAATTTATTTGCTTTTTTCAAGAACGCACAGTGTCTTTTGATATTGTTGAATGTCAACAAAATAAATTTTTCTGTAATAAAATTTGGCAAGCTAGCAGATATGTAGTACTCACGACCAGTGATGATCCAATTGAAATACCGAAAAATTTTGCAATAATTGATCAGTGGATATTAAGTCGATTAGGATGGATGGTAGAAACTGTAAATAATGCACTTGATCAAAAAAATTTCTATAGAGCAGTAACTGCTATTAAAGAATTCATATATTATGAGTTTTGTGATTATTATATGGTTAGATTTTATTTTGTGTTAAATCAACAATATGGTTTAGTTGACTTAAATAATTTTACTCTGTATATTTTTTAAGGAAGGAACAAAACCAGGATTCAAGAGTGAGCAACAAGATATTATTATCAGCCATAGATATACACTAGCAAAATGCTTAGAAGTATCTCTGAGAATATTGGCTCCGATTACTCCATATCTAAGTGACGAGTTGTATTCTAGACTATCCGAAAAATTGTCTATTTTCGAATTCAATAATTCATTGCTGGAGAGTACTTATCCTACCACAGAGGAGTTTGCCAAGTTACGCGATCATGACTTGGAGACAAAGATGCGTGATGTTATTAAAGTAATTTTGTCTATAAGAACTTTATTGGCAAATGTGAGCAAGAAAGATGATGTGGAAGGTATTGATAAATGTACTATAAAACTTTGTGTAACCATGCATTTGCTAATTTAAATTGTTTCTAGGTTTTATCGTTGTAAATAATCCTGGAGATCTAAAACTATATCAAGAGAGTATTAACATCATTACAGCAGTTAGCAAACTGTTCAATATCAAAGTTATTCCAGCAGAAAGTTTTGTGAAAAATAAGCAAAGTATTTGTGATAATTTTGAACTCAATTGTTCAGTATACCTAAAAATAAATGATGACTCTATTCTTAAACTAGCAAAAGAGAGAATTGAGAAAAAAAGAGTCAAAACGCAAAAGAAGTTACAAGACTTGATTAAATCTATATCCAACAAAAAATATTCGTCGAGTTCTTCAGAAGAGGAAAAGTTGAAAGATCAAGAGAAGGTATCTATGCAATTATTTCCTTCAACTTTATCTTTAAATTAATTTTAAATCTTTTTTAGCTCTCACATCTTCAAGGCGAATTGAAAAGGATACCCGTATCAACGTGATAAAAATATTGTTAATTTATTTTGTAAAAACATAGATCTATATTGTAAATAATTTTTTAATAATAAGAGTTTATAAAAATTCCATTTGTGTGTATTTAAAAATCACTTATCATCAACGTCCATTTCTTCATTAGAATCATCTTCATCTTCATCGTCATCGTCGTCGTCGTCGTCATCGTCTTCATCACTCTCCCCATCTGAACCTGATTCTGAACCTGAATCCAACCAAACTTGGGTAGATAGATCGTCTTTTATTATCGTCGTCCATTCATCTAATTTTTTACAATCTAGGCGAAAACGAAACATATAAAAAAAAGTTCTAATATTTTTTAAACTCAGAACAAAACTAGATACATTACCTAAACTATAAAAGTCATTCAAAGTATATGTCCTATCACCGTCTTCAAACATACCACCGTACAAGTATAGGGTATTTTGTTTAACAGCTAAACCAGGATTGATTCTAGCTGATGGTGTGAAGATATTTACCACTGTCCCATCATCAGCAATGACTTTACTGGCTGTTGGTGCTGGACCCAGAGTAACCTGGGGCAAATAATAAAATATTACAATTCATATTCATAGTTAAGAAAGTAGATAAACTATTTAAATAAAATTTACTGTGAATATTCCATCATCGTCAGTCACAATAGTTTTAGCAGGTGTGGTATCCATTGATTCCTCTTTTGCATCTTCTTCTTCTTCTTCATTTTCATCTTCTTGATCATCATTTTCGGCACCTTCGTTGTCCTTAGCTTTTCTTCTTCTTCTTTTGACTGTTGTATCACTTTTACCACTTAAGTTAACTAGAATATGATTGTTGTGAATAAATTTGTACCGTGTATTTTTTACAAGCACATGTAACTAGTTTACAATTTTCAACTTAATTTTATTGTTTTACCTGTGTGCCATTGCAATTTACTCAGATTGAATGCAACAAGGTCATTGAAGAAGGTTCCATGGAGTTCTTCATCATTGTCTTCTTCGTCATAAACTCCTCCAAACATGTATGCTAAATGTGGTTGAACAATCACAGCTGATGCACTGCATCGAGGAGAAACGGATATTCCACCCTGTTTTACAATAGACCATTTCCACTTTAAGCCTGTTTGATCATTTTCTAAGAAAAAAAAACCAGTATTTTAGTTTTCAAAATAAAACATAATAATAAATGATACTTTATTCTATAAAACTCACTTTCAGGAGTTAACAAAAACATATCTGTATGAACATGACCTTTGTCAACATCTTTTTTTATTCTTTCTTTACTGTACCCACCATAGACAATAATTTTGTTTTCTGGTGTAGGTAAAACTATGCAGCCTGACCTAGGTGCAGGAGTATTTCCTGTAAAATACATTTTTTAAAGTTTTTGATTGGAGCAAAACATTATGAAATCTTTCAGTTTATGTATACCTGATGTATCAAGCTTTGACCATTTATACGTTGCCATATTAAAACAATATATATCATTAAAATATTTATAATCTCTTAAGTTATCATGGAAGCCTCCAAAAACATACAAATTTTTTTTAATATTGATCATCCTGTGTCCACTTCTTGCTGAAGGTCCTCCAGGAGCTCTATTTTATAACAAAAAAATATTTATAACTTTGTAATAATTTTTTACCTAATATTTGATGAAAAAATTAAAAGAAAAATATTATAAATTACGTTATTTTCTCCCATCTTTTTTCTCCTATATGAAATACCCAAAGGTCTCGATAATGGTAAAATTGTGACTCTGATGGACTAGAAAATTCTCCTCCAAAAATCCAAAGCTCTCCTTTATTAGACTGTGTGGCTATTGCCTGATGACCACATCGAGGTGGCGGAGCACCTGGTGCTTTAACAACGGTCCACTCATTTTTGCTGATATTATAAAAGAAAAGATCACCATAAACCACTGTCTTTTGGCCATCATAAAATTCTCCTCCAAACATAATTAATTCATCTTTGAGAGGATGTGGAGTCAAAGAAAAGTTTACTCTGCGTGATGGTGGAGCAACAACAGCTTCTACAACTTTTTGCCTACGTGCCTCCTCTTTCTCAATTTGAGCTACAACTTTTTCAATGTCGTCCTAAGTGAAAAGAGATATGATTATTGAACAATTAAATTACTTTTACAATAGATTTTGATGTTTATATTCGAAATTGAATTTTTCTAACCTCTCCCATAGCGGCCAGTTCCTTTTTCATTTTAGCATTCAATTTCTTTTCGGTTTTCTTCAACGTTTTCTCAGTTCCACTAATCTTCTTTTTCTTATCTTTCTTTCCCATTTTAAAAAAAGTATTATTACAGCAACAGGTAATCGAAAAATTTACTTATAAGTAAACGCCGGTCGTGAAAATCAAGAAACAACACTGAAACTGAACGCATGTCTGTCCGCCGCCACATCCAGTCACATGTTGATGTTGCGGACAAGGATAGAAGTAAAACAATATGAGCACGTGGGCTGTCCGAGACACTTTTGGCAATAGGTACAATTATTTTTCTTATTTCATATTTTTAAATTTATATTAAGAGTATGAAGAGGATAATAATAGCTAATAAATGTTACTGACAATGGTTAAATTTATTCGTTTATTAAAAATTTATGTGCAGATAGATGAATATTTTTGTACTAATTTAGTGAAGACATTACAACCTTTTAACTAGGACTCATATAATTATGACATGATAGGTACCCAAATACCTACCTAAGTACTGAACTTGTTACATTTATGATAGCAAAATATATTTACAAATTTTTACATTTTTAAATCACAGGTGTCTTCAAGCAGGCCTTCAGCATAACAGTGAATTTATATTTCTCCATAGGAGATATAATAATCGACTAAATCTTATTTTTAAATATCATAAATAGAATTTCACGGATATTTTTAATATTATTTTATATAATTTACTAAAAAACGTTGCATGAATTTTCTTTTTTGCATAAGTCAGACTGAGTTTTTTGTCATGAATCCTTTTTGCCCTCAAATTTGTTTAATTCTTGGCTTGAGGTACTTGGTTTGCTTCTCAGTTCTGTAGGACCTTCAATCTGTTTAAGATTTGTATCCACGTGACATTTCTTCTTCAATATCGCTCCTCCAGTAAAACCTAAAAATTATGTTTGATTTTATTAATTTATAAAGAATTTGGAATGATAAATTTTGTACAAATTTTATATAAACTCACCAAGAAGTCCACCCCCAATGGCTGTTAATCCTCCAAATTTTAATCCTGCTAATAATCCAACAGGTCCTCCTAGGCAGGTTCCAAGCAAAGCACCAGCTATTGGATATGCCATTACTTTGTATTTAGATGCTTGTTGTAAATGCCTTGTTCCACTCGCAACATTTACTTGAACATCTTCTACATTATTTTCAATTCTGTCCACTGATTCTGCTTGTTCCTACAAAAAATAATGATATTAAATCTATTTATTCTGTTGTTCTTCATCAGTGTTTTAGACAGAAACTTACATGCACTATTTGGTTGAAGTCAATGAAAAGTTTTTGTAATTCTTCTAAATCATTGTGTAAGGAGGTCCATGCTTGCAAACAAGCCTGCTGTCTCTCCAGCTCTTCTTCTTCTGCTTGTATTTGCATAAAACGATTGTCCAGTGGATTCTCTTCTGTATTCTGATGATCATCGGAAACTGGAGTTAAACGCTTCTTAACCAGTGGTAAATTCAATTCAAGTTCTGTCAAAATATATGATAATTAGATAAGGATGAATCATAAATTTCACAGTAATAATCATATTTCAAGACTCATACCTAAATATTCTTTGATCGCATTCAAAGTACTTGTCCTGGCTTTCATCGTTAATTTATCAAAAGTAGCTATATCACTGTCTTGCACTTGTCCTCTTAGAGTATCCATTTCATAAAGCAATTGCTTAAGTTGCTTGACTATTCTGGAAGCATTTATCTGCTCCGTATAGACTCGATCCCAATCTCGAAGACCTTGTGACTAAACATTCAGGTTATTAGTATTTACTAATATTAAAAAAAAAATATTTTCAAGCGATAAAACTTACCTTTTTAATGTTATTTTTGTGCCTCTTTAGAAGGTCAAGATGATGCGGAATAGCCACATCATTGAATTTGCTAATCGGAATTTCTAAACGCTTTATTGGCTGCTTAACATCTTCGCTGTCTGGAGACGACGACATTGTGTTGATTTTTCTCAGATCTATTCACTTTTGTAATGACTAGGTATTTAGTAACAAACTGCTTTCCTTTGTTCTCGAAATAAAATCGAAATAAAGCTATTTTATCCACGAGTATTATATCCCAAACTATTCATCCTACTGACATCTGATGTTTCGTCGCTTGTTTGTCGAAACGTAGTAAGTATAGAAGAGAAAGAAACTTATTTGAATGACTTGAGCAACTGTGGATATCTGTGTGTGCGGAGTGTAAAAATGTACACAAAACTAAGTAATCAGCTGTTTTGCTGTTTATAATTCAGCCACGCACGCTCACATAGTCTATTTTTTTGTTCTAATAAAGGCACACGAACGTAGGAGATATAAGTAGGCACATCGTAGATTGCACATCCATATTTACATATAAACAGAGCAGAAGAAAGAAAACACACAGAATTTCTGTGACAGAAAAGTGAAAGTAGCGACATCTGCTGTTTTTCGTTGGTACTATCGCGTTCTTAGAATTTCATCCAGATGGCGATACGGGGACGAAAATCGAATAATTTGTACTTTGTTAAAAGAGAGAATTTTAGTGTTGCAGAGATGGAACAGAGAGCTGTAACATTTTGTACCTTGTTTTAATTTTACATTTTTTTTTTTTAAATAGTATTCAGTAATGTATTTATATACTAATATTACAGTATTTTATATGAAAGCTATAATAATATTTAAAAACATGTATGTAGTACGTAGATCATTCATGATCGATTTGATCATATATTTGAAACTGTATTATAACTCATTATCGGTCCCCCACATTCAACTTCAAATCAAAATATTATCTACTAGCTAGTACACACCACACGCGATAATTCTCACATTCATTATTCAAACTCATCATTGGCAATCGCGCAACAAAAGCTCTTTTCAATGAAAAACGAATTCACTACTCTCGTCGCAACGGACGTTTTATTAAACCGCGCGTAAAAAATACTATTTTTCATTATCGTCTTTTCGTACGTAGCACCTAATATAATATATATACCCTCATCGCGTCCGAATGAAATACAATAATTGTTTCATTCGTTCCGATACGCCCACGCGTTTCTCTCGCCGCTTCCGAAAATAATCGCCCAATACGGATCTAGTACGGCGAAATGAAATTTCCAATTTCAATTAGGGCGCAAGAACTATACCGCACAATCTTTTCTCTCTTTCGCTCTCCCTTTTTTCATCTGTGTTATTTATACATACACATCGATATACACTCATACGCTTTCGAGAAAAAACGCTCATTAGCTATAGCTATTATCATTTGGTTCTTCCGCGTATATGTCTATAACACGAGCTTGCAACGTGTCGTTCAATTTTTCAAACGCAAAATTCTACTC
Organism: Pteromalus puparum; assembly: GCA_012977825.3. Taxonomy (NCBI): domain Eukaryota; kingdom Metazoa; phylum Arthropoda; class Insecta; order Hymenoptera; family Pteromalidae; genus Pteromalus; species Pteromalus puparum. Next base: position 9,357,477 of record CM053170.1, on the reverse strand, counting down.
TTATATAAAAGACAATTTTATACTATTCGTTTTTTCGATTAAAGGTCCGTTTCGAAAATATGATAACAATAATACTGTATACTTCGATATTCATCACAGTCTTGGATTGGCCTTCCTTTCTCCCGCCGCTCAAATTTTCCAAACTTCTGGCCGTACGTATAGAGAAGATAGGTGGCGTTCTATTTCCTTCATCTAAATCTGCGAGGCCAGTGCATAATATAATAGCGGCATGTCACCTATATATGCCAACTAGCTGACTTTTCTTCGGCCATGTATGTGTACCATATATGTTAGAAAATCCATGGATTACCCATGTAAGCAAGAAACAAAGTATTCCATATAACTATAAACTATAATATTATAAGCTACAATAAAACGTCGCGAAAGTTCAGAAAAAATAGGAAGTTTCTCCTACACACGCATCTCTCGCTGGTCGTTGGCGGCTGCAGAGATATATTCGCCACGCGGCGAAGAATAAAAAGCTGCGGGGGGGAAGAGCCGGAAGAGGAGGATCGGTTGGGCTTCCGGTAATGAAAAACCGATTGCGACGAAATAGGCTCCGGGGGCTGCTCGTGACGTGCAATCGAATCTTCTATTCTGCTGCAGTTATCTTGCTCTCTCGCTCGCTATTTATCTCGCTTTTCCGCCACTGCTATACACTATACTACTGCAGCTGCCTATACTCCTTTTTAACCGTCAGCTGTGTGCACCACTACTATATACAGCTGCTGTTTCGACGTTGTAGTGAACTCGGTGCGGAAAAATTTGGATTCTTTTTTTGTTGTCGTGTCGCGCAGGAGTAGCGGACGGCATTGTGCGCGTCGAGTGATTTTACTTTGTTATGTAGCCGTGCTCTAGCTGCCGCAGTGCTGGAGAGAGAATAGAAGGAGTTTTTTTTCTACGGACGTATAAAGCTTGTAAATCTGTCGCTCTGGCTATTTTGCTCGTTACAGGAAGGATATTGGGCTTTATTGCGCTGCAGTAGTCCAAAGTAGCCGATTGAAACTCGTTCTTTCTTTTTTTTTTCTCGTAATCAACGTTGTATACAGTGATGTACTATATACTGATGTCGTCTCTTTGAAACTTTGATGTATTTCAAATTGCATTTCATTCGGGAACTAATAGTGCAAGCTCTGTGCGGATTGATTGTTTCAATCATCGATTATATCATTCACTCATTTATTATGATGTTACTCATGCGAGTAATAGTAATAAAATTGTCGATTAGAGAAAAATACGCTGCAATCAAATACATTCGTATTTCCGCGGACGATTTTTCAATAAACGAAAACCAAATCGCTCTCGACCACCGACACACGAAAATTTCCGCGAATCAAACCAAAGCTCTCTGTGTGCGCTGTACAGTCCAGCAATTCTCGTACTGGGTATATATATATCACATCACACACAGGGATAGAGAGTAAATCAGGTCAAACTAAAGTACAAAATCGTTCCCGTCGACTCACCGTATTCGCCTATACACATCCCAATATATATTTGAAAAATATACTCACACGACGTTTCGGTTCTCGTCACGCAGCGGCATATTAGTTCGCCGATCCTCCCTCTCTCTCTCTCTCTCTCTCTCTCTCTCTTGCGCGCACACGACTCCTTTTTCAAGCTCACTTTCCTCTCTCTCGTTGACCTCTATTAACTGTCATATTTCCCTGGCCATACACCACGCCGTTATATATAGGACCTCTAGCGCTCTCTCCCGTTATATGTATATCGCCGCCGGTCGACCTTTTATTTCAGGGAAAGAGAGAGAGAGAGAGAGAGAGAGAGGAGAGAAAAGGTCGTCCCCGACTATACTCGCTCGTACGGGTCACTTCGATATTTGTCCTTTTGACCTTTCATTAAGCCGATATATCGCGCATAACTCATCGAGTTCCGATGGATGTGCGTTGTTTTTTTTTGGCGGGGGGGGGGGGGGGCGGAAGCGGGGGGGAGGGTTTTTTTCCCCCTTATGCACCCGGGACTGTTTTTTTTTTGGGGGTT
>CM053170.1:9331889-9354771 GCA_012977825.3 Pteromalus puparum | reverse complement strand
GGGGGGGGGGGGGGGCAGAAGCGAGGGAGAGAGCTTTTTTACCCTCTATGCACGCCGGACTGATTTTTTTTTCGGCGTTATTGTCATCGTCGTCGTCGTCGTCGTCGGTTCCACTACCGGATCGTCGCGGATATAGATTTACAAAGGGACGTTACAATTGATGCACTGCTCGCCGAATCGTTTGCATTGGTTGCAGGCTTTTATTTTTATCTATAGAGATCGCGTTGTATAGGTATATATAGGTGTGCGGTGCTTTTTTTAGGCGAGCTTTCGGAGTAGCTCTCACGGTATGTAACTGTTCGACTGTACCTTTCGTGGATTTTTCCGATTGCGAGGATGATAAGCATAGTCGCCGCGCAAAAATTCCCTTTTTTACTATTGGAGTGTGCTTGTTTCTTTTTTTTTTTGGCTTATTGTTGCAAGCTTCAGTTGTACTGCATGCCTGTGTAGGAAAACTCAAATTCCCGCAATTTTCGCAAGCTGTAACAAAGCGCGAGCTTTTGAAAAAACGCATACTTCTCAAACGAATTCACGAGTATGTATATTGTACCAACTAAAAAACAAAAAAGAATGCACTTGAACGAACAGTGTAAAAACTGTCGCAGTCGATCTGGCAATTCCGTGTCATAATGAACCCTCGTCAAAAAATCAGTACACGCAGCCTGGCGAGACGAAATAACGCATTATATTATACGCGTTTCCCGACGCCTGCAGTCGTTCCCTCTGCAATTACAAGCCTGTTCCTCTCCCGGGAACGCTTTCATTTTTTCTTCATGACGCGCGCATAGCTACCCTCGTTAACCGTATACTTTTGCGCGCGTGCGTGCAGTGTCAATTCGCACGAAAAAAAAGCTCAAAAAAGCGCAGAGCTTGCGAGAGAGGGAGTAAAAGAACGCGAATAAGCGACTTTGTTTACGGTGTGTGGAGGTGTCGTTGATTTTGAGTTTGATGGGCTGAATAAATTGGCGAGTTTTTGTCGATTTTGCGCGGCGGGAAAATAGTTTTTTTTTTAAATTTGAAAACGCAGTAGTATGGAAGTTGAATTTTTCTTTGTTACTTTGTTATATAAAGATTGTAAATTGCTGTGTAAAGGATCTGCTTTGACGGTGTTTACATCAGAAAATACGTGTACGAAGAATTTTTAATTGAAAAAATTTCGTTTAATTATGAACTCTTACATCGTTTGGCCTAAAAGCTCGGTTATTCGCAAATCATTTTTAATCAGTCGTTTCTGTTATACAATTCGTATTGTATAATACATATAAGGAAATGAAACTCTTTTGAAAATTGCACCGTCTAGTTTTAATCATTGAATTTTCATTTTCCTCTGTTCTGCAAAAATCAATTTCCTCATCCCGGAGGGAATTTCGCTCGCCACGTAAAAACTTTACCGAAAAGAAACCTACCCCCAGCACACATCTACAACCGAGTGTATATATACATGTATACACACTACTCGCAAACACTAGAGCTATAGCTTCAGCTTCCGGCAGCGAATCCATAGCTAGTTAGGCTCTCTCTGTTCCGGTCTGATTGCAGACCAACACGCTGCATTCTAATGCGCGCGATAGCTTCTTACCCCTCGAGATGTACACAAAGAGGTATATATAGAGCGGTGGAGGAGGTCTCGTTCTCGAGACTGCATCTTACTAACTCGGACTCAGCTCTCCTGCTGCAGGTGCGAGCATCGATCCCTTTTTCTTCCTTGGCGAGAGACGCTAATTGCTTTATCGGGAATTCGATTCAATCAGTCGATCGTTTCGACAATGCGATCGATTTTACGGTGGGAATTTTATCTGTACTGAGTTTTGTTCAGAGTTAGATTTTTGTTTTAAAAATTTAAGCGTGCATGGTATAGTCAAGTGTTAAGTAATTTGATCTGTCATATATTTATACGTCAGTAGGAGACTTGCCAACCTGACGCCCGTTGTGCGAAAATATCAGTCGTAGTATTATATAGCACCCAATCATTAGTAACCGCAAATCAAAGACATTTTGGATTGTCCTTTTTCCGCATACCGGCTCGACTTTCCGGCTGTCTAGTCTCTGGATAGCGTCAATAGGTAGCGCGTGGACACTTTTTAAAATTCCCTCATCACTAATTGCGCTCAAAATGTATAAATGCCGCCTGTGCCAAAACGGTGACGTTGGGCCGCTTATGCTATAACTGCAGCTGCACTATACTTACCCGTACTACATTTAGATGTAAGTGTTGATTCTAATATGCGATTCCTCGAGAAGCTTTTTAATCGTATGCATATAGTTCGATCGTCTCTGCGTATTCGTCAACATTGTATACCAATTCATTGATAAATCAGAACTTTATTCGTTCTATTTTAAGATTGATACCATCTCTTCATCCACGTCTTCGGCATACATACGCATGCAGTACACGACCATACACCAATATATACATGTACCTCAGACTCGAAGTTCAAAACCAGTTCGATTCGCCCACAGCGAGCCGTAATCAAATTTCGAGCTCGCGCGCGCTTCCTCCCTTCAGGGTAAATATACTCTTCAGCCTTGCTCTATGCATGTATACATATATGCATACAACTTCCGAACTTCATCGCGCTATTTACTCGATACAATCGGCTGCTCATTGATAAAGGTGAAGGCTGTGGGAATGACGCGGGAATCAAACTTGGAATTTATGCGCAATACAGCGAGGGGGATGACTGCAGCAATTGGCTGCGCTTCGTCGTTAAAAATTCTATTGAACAGCGGTAGACAAAGAATAAAAAAATAAAATTGATCTGAAAGCTATAAAAATATTATTCATATAAGGGCTGTAATAAAACATTCTTGTATTCAGCAATATTCTTCCGTCCCATTCACATTATAATATATCCTCGACCAATGCATGTGCCTTCTAACACACAGCCAGTAAGAAGAGCCGGTCACATCGTGAATGGACCAAGTGAGTCTAGAGTCAAAGTGTCGGGGGACTACGCGAACGTCATCCCCAATGTGGATACTAATGGGGCGCGGAGGCGAGAGCTTGCTCGCAAGACACGTGTATCCACAAACTGCTACGTGCTCAGCTATAAGTATTAATTGCGTGTCTATATACGGGTGATAGAGAGAGAGAGAGAGAGCCGTCGAAGGAGCTCGTACGACGCGACACGGGGGCTTTGCACACGTGCTCGATCGCTAAATGCGCCCGCAGAGACGAGCCGATACCTATATTGAGTGTATAGTATAGGTAGAGATTCTGAGGCTATAGATATGATGGTGGACTATTGGATTTTGAGATGTTTCTTAGAGGTCTTTTATGATAATGAGGTCATCGTATTTGAACAAAAGGCAGGATTTCTTTCGAGAATAGTCTTTGTTTTATTGATGATAGTGTCAAAATTTTGATAAGTATTTCGCGTTATTTATGCATTTTCTTTCAAATACAAATTCAAACAAACAATAAGTGATTATCCTACGGCCAATTTTATGGTTTGAAATAACTTTTGCTGATCAAAAAACAAGATAAAATAAATTTCGAATCCTTTAATTTTTCAATCAAATATTTCAAATACTTCAATAGAGCATATTTTTTGTAAAATCCATCATATTATTTACCTGGCTTTACATCTATAGCAAACTACTTGTTATCAGTTGTTGTTTGATTTCCAAGTTACAGACAGTATACATTCTGTCTCCGAGGAAGCTTGTTAGTGGCCAATTAATACAAGACTTCTCCTGGGGGATTTTCTTATGCCCTCCAAGCTGCGTCACAGCTTCTGTTAGCTTTCATGTAATACCTCTCCATCATGTTTGCAACAAACTAATGTTTACTGTTTACATTCAGCGCGAAAAATCCAGTCTTCTATACAAGAGAACTAGCTATATTCCCTTCGCAAACTGTACACTCGGTTCTCCTGTGATGCAACGAAAAAAAAAAACATAAAAATCGTCAACGTCACAGGACATAGTGAGGAGCAACCCGCTTGCTTTTTTCTGCACATAATGTATGTTAAGTGCCAGGTGGCGTTTCGTCGCCCGTAGGTACGTGAAATTCGGCGCGAGCAAGCAAAGTTCCACTTTCCCTCGCTTGTCTCTTATACTCGTATAGTATAGTCCGGACGTACGGATGTACCCTCCACCTCCCACCCCCACCCCTTATTCTTATCTCTTTGCGCTATCCTTTTTCTTTTCGTTTCGCTCTTTCGCAGACCGGCCAGTGCGCGCGCGAATTTATATTATCTCCCTGAAAACTTTTGTCCAATATTCCCGGCAGCATCTGGCATATTGAACGCCGCTGCTGCCGTTTCCCGCGCGACGACCATCCCTTTTGCTCTTTTGCTGTACCGACTCCTTTTTTTACGCTCGAAAGTATATGGAAAGTTTCTGTTTTGCAGTTTTGATTATTTTACGCTCGAGTCGTGACTCGCGTGTGATCATTAGCTTTTTCAAATTATTGTGGGGTTGGGAGAAACGGAGTCTCATTTGAACTAAGTGCGATGATTTTAATTTAGCGAAAAGTGTTTATTTTTTAAAAGTATTTCTGTATGTATTTGACTTCTAAGTCAATAGGAAGAAATTTCATTTGTTTCAAGGTTTGTGTAGACACGTGTGAGTTGTTTAATTTAAAAAGTGCTAACGTTATACATCGCGGTTTTCTTTCCAGTCTTCGTTAGTCTTTCTTCACAAACGCCAGTGTTCTGAAAAATGTGATATAAATCTATTGTAATGCATTTTTAGATCATTATGAACTATAAATTGGCATTGTATATTTGTGTCTTCAAAATATTTATTTTGAAACATTACCAAGTACAATCAAAGAGCTCTGGCTTCTTCGAAAAATCCGAAAAAAATAAAATATTTGAAACAACTGTAAGTTTATAAAAACACGATAAACATAAGTTACTTACATTATAATTCTAATTTTGAATTATATTTCTTTCAAGGAGCGCATCATTCACTATAGCTTTACTAGCACAAATTGGAGCACTCTACTTATAGGTGACTGGAATGAAAATCACAATATAATTTTCCAAAAATTTTTTCATCATTACATCTCGTTAGTATTGACCCAAAATAATGAAAACTCTCTGCTCCGAAGTCGTAAGCGCATGCAACGAGTTTTTGTAATCGATGAAAATGTTGTAAGATCCAAAATGTATCGCGCAAATAACGTTGTGATAGTTGCAACAAGCCATGAAAAGTTTAAAGAAGTCTTAACTGATTTAAAGAATTCAATCAATTGGAATCATGAAGTATTCTTCTTGATAGTTAATGATAATGAGCAAGATAATTGTAAATCGGCACAAGAATTTTTAAACACTGCGTGGACTTTCCACATCTTGAATGCAATTTATTTATGTCCTGATAATCATACAAATTTGCACCTATACTCTTTTAATCCTTTTAACGATTTGGCGCCAAAGTATTGGAATGTTGTAACAAACAGTACTTTATCAAATACTCACTGGACATTGTTGGAACATCAGTTCAAAGATTTGGATAGAATCTACGTTTTACGTAAGTAAATCTATAAACACTAGCTAACTTATAAAAATAAATGAATAACTAATTCCTGACAAATTTTTAGGAGATTTATACTTTGATAAAGTAAAGGATGTAAATGGCTACAATTTTAAAGCAGTAACTTGCATTACTCATTCAGAATCTATTCAGTTTGATAGGAATGAAACCGGTTATAATAGATTTAAAGGAGTCGAATATGAGGTTTTCAATGAGATCCTCAAACGAATAAATGCCACTGTTACAATGAAGATCTCTTATACCTGTGGATTTATCAATAATGAAACAAAATTACCCGAAGGAACCTTTAAAGATGTTTTGTTAGATGGAATAGAGCTCGGTATTGGTCCAATATTCTTACGTGATTTCGTGAAATACGAAACTTATCCCTTTTACAGTATGAAAATTTCAATAGTTACATTGAATACGGAATTCAACTTGGCAGAGCAAATTTACTACATGTTCCCATTCAATGTTTGGATAATTTGGGGTTTCACATTTTCCACATTAATAATAACATTATCCTACATTTTGAGGCTTACGTTATCGTCAGCTGCATTGGAAGTTTTGAGAATGCTAGTGAACACTTCCGTTACGAGACAACCTCGTGGCTCTAGCGAGAAAATGTTTTTCGTGACTTTGCTATTTATTTTTTTCGTCATTAATACATTCATACAATGTCGTTTGAGTCAAATGAGTACGATTCCCGAATACATGCCGTCCGTAGATTCAGCCGAAGAATTGATTAAATCGAATCTAAATGTTTACGGGGATCAGTTTTACAAAGAACTTATGTTTGACAAGATCATTAAACAACGTTATCACGTAAGCGATATCAGCGATTGCTTTCGAATGCTTTTGAATGGGAAACGCGTAGCTTGTATATTTGAGAACAAATCGCTAAAGTTTTACGTTTACGAAACTGAATTAATACACATATCGACAAATAGTTTATTAAAACGAGGTATAGTCTTCATGTGTTCCGAAGATTCACCCTTTTTGAACAAGATGAATTGGATTTTGACAAGATTAAGCGGGGGAGGGTTCATCAAGTTGTTCTATGATCGTCAAGATTCATTTTATCTTAAAAATAAAAATGATAACGAAAAGAAACCTTTGGACATTAAGAAAATAACGATTGCTTTTCAATTATTATTAGGTGGTTGGATATTGTCGATTATAATCATGGTGTTCGAAATCTTTGTGCATTTTTTCAAAATTGTTAGGAAGTATAGAATAAGAGTTTCTATTGTTGAATTGTAAAAACTTGGGACTACACTACTGCTAAATTTATATTTGTCATTGCGTGTACTTGATTTTTAGTATTGAATAATAATTTATATATAAGTATGCACTACTTGGCTTTGAAACTGCTATTTGAATCAATCTATCTGTACTACTTCAATGTGTATTCAATGTTAAAAAATGTGAGTGTGAAAATAAAAACACAGAATAAAAGTTTATAGTTAACATTTATTTATTCAAGTGTTTTTGACATTTTCATTAACGATATCTGATGGTCACCAAGAAATAACAGTTGAATCATATTTCGAATTACTCTACCGCAGTTATTTGTGTTAACGTCATGTAAATCAGTGAATTTCACATCAAATCCATTCCCCCGACCGATTAACTTCAAATTAGCTAGAAATGTATTTGAATCTTGTTCGGGATGATACCGTGTGGAGCTTCGTAATTGCGCGTACTATATATTGCCCTATTTGCGATGATGGTTGTACAGTGCAAGAGTCGAGTTTACGTAATTGCTATTCGGAACATCGACATTGATGTAAATGCAGTATAAGTTAAATTATGCATGAAAGTCGAGTCTATATGCGTCTTATTCGACAGCTAATTATTGAAACATTATCTCAGATATTTTTTTGCCTCTATACAATAACGCTCCATATTAAAATATTTCTTTCAAAATTGCGCATATACTAGCAAACAATCGAAAGAAATTTTATTCAATAGATACACAATTATACAATTTCAATATTCCTGATACAATGACTGTCTCCCGGTGAAATACAGCCATACACACAAGGGTATCTGCAAGTCGAGCTTGCGCCGTGAGCTCCAACTTCTTTCGGCTCAGTGAATCGATCAAGATCGAATGCGGAAATATGAAGCCCGAGGAAAATTAAATTCTGAAGGGATTAAAATCCACGCTATGCAGAGTATACGAGAGAGCGAGTAGAGGAACTTCTTTGTTATGGGTGGAGTCCAATACGTTCTCGCGTCGAGTGATACGATAAACACGAGAGAGAGAGAGAGAGAATCGAGTGCATCTCTTAGCGCGGGAGATTCAAAATTAATTCCGAAGAAGAACCCTTCACGCTCGACGCCTCTCTCTCTCTCTCTCTCTCTCTCTCTCTCTCTCTCTCTTTCGGTCTACTATAGCATTCGTGCTTTGCATCTCGAAATCTCGCTCGGTCGTTCTCACTTTCGAGAAATCCCGTTAGATATTAGTCGGCCGATCTTACTCGGTAAATAGTCTCACGTGCGTCGCGCTTCGCATATTTTCGCGTATAGCTGCCGCGTGGCTGTGGGTGATATCGACCGTATAAAATGTAATTGGCACCGATGGGAAAATATTGTCGACACATAAATCTGATTTGAAGACTTTAACTAATCGTAAATTTGCCAATACAAAATTCTTCCAAATGACATTTTACTATTACGTTATACATAAAATGTTGCCCGATACGTCCACACAGTACACGCACGTATAATTTCTAATACACAAAGGTCTATAAGTGGAATAGCCGCGTGTGCTTGTGTGTATAATACGTGTGGGTGGGGCGAGCGAGTGCGAGAGCCGTCAGGCAAGAGATATCAGTCAGGAACAATTCCAATCAATTTGAGTAGTACAGTAGGCGCTCGGCCGCTTTTAGTCGCCAATACACGTGTAGCCAATATCAGTGGCGTAGAGCTGCAGCAGCAGCAGCATAGCGCAGGCTATAGGACTTGCGCGTTGCTAGCATCGACCGATGACTGAGTTGCAAGCTTTAATGAATAGTTGCCCCATCACTTTCCGTGCAATTTCCATTCTCTCACTGTCACTCTCCGTCTATGTGGCTCTACGTCTGTGCAGTAGAGAGTTAGAGACACGGGGAGAGGGTTCTGGTCCGCATACGAGATCTGCATCGGGCATAATTGTATTTTTGGCGGATTTGGATCTATAAATCTGAGAGAGATTTCATGCTGATAGGAATGTAGATTCGCGATGGAGTATTTTTTCGAGCTTTTGGAATTTTGTCGAGGAAATTGATGGGGAAGCATTTTTTTGTCGCGCAAAGTATTTTGTCTAAATTGAATTCGTGAACAATATGGAATTTTGTAACATTTATTATGGTTGCAGGCGCGTGATTTAATCGACATAAACTCTTTATCTAAAAATAATTTATAAAATACGATGCCCAAGTAAACCATTATCTTATTCTAATCAAACTACTTCCAATAATACTAAACTAACCAAAAATCACTCCGCACATTTCTCTCAGGTCAAAGCCCCATCTCATCCCTTTCTACACGCAAAGCATCCAGGCAAAAGTGAATTCCAAGCTTGGCCACCTACTCTCTCTCTCTCTCAGCACTACACACACATATATATATATATCTACCTATATTATATAGTTGTTTTGGAGATACTCCCCCCCGCCCCCCCCCCCCGCACCCCCCCGCAAAATAAGGCAAAATTCTTTCATTTTCATGTGATTTGGATAATGTGAAAAAGCCCCCCGCAAGCGCCCCCCGCAGCGCCCCCGCACCCCCACCACGGCCGCACCCCCCAACCCCCCCCGCACTCCTTATAAAAAAAACATAAAAACAGCAGCTTTTCCTATACATTTATTATTGTGTTACACTTTTTTTTATTTAAAGTTTTTTTATTAGCATAAAAAATTTACTAACACAATTTATTGTAACAGTACATCGGATAAAATCGGATCATTTTATGAGCACACTTTTTGGAATCATCTTTAAGCGACCATTTCTTTAGTGTGCTACTTCGCGACGGTATAATTATTTCGAGTTTTCTAAAATATATTAGGCTATATAGCTAGGCACTATATTAAGATGATGTAATAAGGTTACTTTCCTCCGACTTCAACCGAACACGTCGAGCAATACAATACATTTTGGCATAAAATAATGTCTTTTAGCCTCGGGTAAGATCCTCAATCCTTTGTAGAAACTTTTCAAGCCTCAATACAAGTCATGCACATCAGATCCAAAATATATATATACAGTAGAGAAAACTATATAAAGAGTATAACTTAATTTTATTTTCTATTTTTTCCACACCACCTATGAAGGTAAAATAAGACCAGGAGGGTTTTTTTTATTTTCGTCTCCGGTTAAAGGTTTGACTTACAAGTCTTGACGTTAGTTGAGAGTAAATAATTCTTCATAAGGTTTTTTATTTTTGCTTTATTGTAAACAGCTTGATGTGCGTTATAGCATTGACTTTTGCTTTGTATTGTTGACACTTGATGTGTTATACCTTAGCATTGTCTTTTGTTTTGCTTTTGTTATATTATCACTTTTGCGTGTTTATACTTAGCATGTTAAACATTTATAAGATCATAAATGTGAATTATATATCAAAGTCTTAATCAAAAATAAAGTGGTATCCCCGATAGGCCAATCGTATATATATATAGCGATTTGTTCGAGGGCCCTTAAATTTATGGAGTAAAAAATTGTAACTCATGTACTTAGGTGCAAGATTTAAACTTAAGTTTTCGAAAAAATGTTGACAAAATAATTAAATAAAGCTAATGAGCAGTTACAAGTAAAGATTTAAGAGTATATTTAACTGCAGAGATCGATAATTCGTAATAGAAATAAGAATTGAGATAACAAGAAATACGTCCGGATCCAAATTTTTATATGATTTTGTGCCTTATTTCTTTACTTAACTTGGTCTGTAAAATGGCAAAGTTCCCTAGGTAGGAAACAAAAATTTTATTTTTAATAATTGAGTTTTTAGAAACTAAACATTAATAAAATGAAAAACATTTTGTTTCCTCCTTATTATGTACCGTAAAAACCGAAAGATCGATCATACTATAATTAGAGGCCACAGGTCATTCAAACAACGCAGCAATGGTTATTATAAGAAAAAGTAGTGGACCAGATTTATGTATAATTGTAACATATAATTGAAAGTGGGAAGAATCAAAATTAATTTCAAAACAATTTCCAAAAAAATGAAAAAAAAACTATATATTTTAAATGCCATAAGCAGTAGAAGTTCGGCGTTAATTCAGTACTTTTACTTTTTTTCTTTCGATTTTCTCTATTTCGACAAACATTAAATTCTTGACCTTTTTATGATCTACAAATTTTATATAATACAATAAGATTGTTCTTGGCCAACTAGAACTTAATCATCAGATAACGAAAATAACAGTTGAAAAATAAAAATCAAACAAAAACTAAAATGGGGGGTTGGCGAGCGAAGCGAGCAGGGGGGCGAAGCCCCACTAGTATATATATATATATATATATATCCGTGAAATCGAGAGCCTTGCCCACGGTCTAAGCCACAGCGTCGTTACGATTCAGGCCTCGATCGCATTTATCCCCGGCACTCGATCGGCGGTCCAGCACTGCTATATAACGCCACGGAAGTATATATATCTCGCGCCCTCTGCGATATTGTGCAGTCCTTGGCAAGGCTTAGAGACTCGCTCTATCTCCCTCTCCTCCTATGCCTTTTCAATTCCACGGCGCGCTTATCGAGCCAACGTCGTCGTAGCTGCACACGCTTATAGATATATATACAGTGCGCCGCTGCTGCAGCAAGGCCTTTAATCCGAATTCGTTAGGTCGCGGAAGGCGGGCCGGTGAATTTACAAATATACGAGAAACGATCCTCTTTTGGTGCCGCTCAGCCGAAAGGATTAGAGAATCGAGGAAGTGAAAGGCTTAAATAATCGATCGAGACGTTGCACTGAGAGAGCATCTCGCCTTATAACTCTCTTCTTCTTCTGCTCTATCTCTTCGTTTGTGCGAGAGCTGACCTCTGACTACTGTTTGCCCTAGTCCTATCTATATATGTGTGTACGACTGCGCGTGTGCTTTTTTCCTCTTTCTCTTTCTCTCTCTCTCTCTTTCGGTCTCTGTTGATCTTGCGCTCGGTCGCGAGTCTACCGGTTGGACGACGCACAAAGCGAGGGATGAACTTTTGTGCCCATCACACGCGTTAAAATCTAATGAGGCACGCTGACACCGTTTTGCCTCGGCTCTGCGAACCCGAAGGTTATATAGTGTTTTCTCCGAGGGCAAACCAATAGCGCCGTGCCGTACCCGGACCTTTTCTACTGCTAAAATTTCTTATATTATTATAGAATTTTTTAAGTGTACAATAATAAACGTTAGACGACTCGGTTTCTATTATAACTATAGTTTATACACATCGGACCCTTTTTCCGCGCACTTTTCTATCTCTCATTGTTCTTGTCCCGGCGTCCCTGCAGGGTCACTTGAAAGCACTTGACGCTCTTATCGGACTCACGCTCAACGTTCCATACCACTCCCACGCATTGACGCGACTTCAGCCGTCGTTTGTTCTTCCTTTATTTAGAGTTGTACTAGCGCAGCCGCGTACAAAAAGCAACGTCGTGCGCGCTATTTATCGTTGACTTTTTCTGCGGCTTTTAGCGAAAACGCGTTTTCTATTTCTTTGATTTCTTAACAGCTTTCGTAATATTAATTAATTCTGCTATATATCCTTTGTATTTTTAACTCGGCCTGGATCCAGAAGCTCCGCATCTAAATAACAAATCTTTCGGTCCAGCGACTCCCGAAAAGTCATCTCCCATGACCGTCCAACTTATAACCGAGTACAGACGACGCGAAGAAATACCCATTAAACACGAGAAGACGTGTGCACGGACACGCTGTTTTGTGCTGCAAGTTAATTTGGAAAAGTTTGACTGCTTGGTGAATTGTTAGCATGGAAATGAGATCTCTTGAGGCTTCTTTCATATCCTCTTGCTATACACGAGTACGGAAAGATCGTCTTGGAGCGAAATAAGTAGAGCGCAGTGTACTTCGAGAGTCGGCTCGAAATTAAATCCAGTGTATAAAAGCGGCGTAAAACTCGCGGGAGCCTCGAGAAAAAAGTTATAATATTTATACAATCGAATAATTAAAGCGTCTGGCGTATATAGCGCTTGTGAGTATATATGTATGCATAGTTCTCTCGACACGGCGTTATACAGTCTCTGTGTCCCCCGAGCTTGGCATAAATCTCGCCATTTAGCGTAACAAATGGCCGCTGTCGGATGTTCTGCGTGTTTCGTGGACGATAAGACAGCGCAGCAGCTCTCTCTCTCTCTCTCTCTCTCTCTCTCTCTCTCTCTCCACCCCCTTATACACGCGTCTGGAGACGACGCATCCTTTTAAACGTGAAAAACGACGACGCGTCCACCCGCTCGCTGCCGCAAAGAGTTTGCGCTTCGTTTAGCGAGAGAGAGAGAGAGAGAGAGAGAGAGAGAGAGAGAGAGAGAGAGAGAGAGAGAGAGCGCAGTGTGGAAGGAATTTATTTCGCCCGGATCTCTCGCTCTTATTTCGCCCTCTCCTCAGCGAGGAAAAACAATCTCGTTGGAAATTGAATGGACGATCTTGGCTTCGACGAAAAAAAGGAGAGAGAGTGGAGAAACAAGCGCTGGCTCTTAAGTTGTCGGAGCGTCGATCGTGACTCTTTTCACCGGAGAGAGAGAGAGAGAGAGAGAGAGAGAGAGAGAGAGAGAGAGAGAGGTCTTCTTTTCTTAAACACGCCTCTGGTGGGATGATGGTGGCTGCTGCGGCGGTGTTTATTTTATGAAAGAGGTGTGTTTCGAATAGTGGCTGCCACGTGCGGAGATGAGTTGCGCCGTTTTTTTTTTCGTATTCGACTCTCTGGAGGGGCTTAAATTATTGCTGCTCTGTTAAACGGGAAAATATTATTATACGCCGGGGAGGAGGAATTTAGATTTTCCGATTTGTTGTCGAGAGGCCTGGGATATAGCGCAGTGGAAAAAGTCGATATCTTAGTCTAACTACGAAAAATATCCGTCCAAATAACTCTCATCCGAAAAACAAAACTAAAAAAGCTACAACAAACTGCTCGTCGTACACATTCATTACTGCAGCCCCTCGTCTCATCTACGAATGCATCCCCCTCTTATAATGTAAATACAGCATCAGCGTCTCGATCCTCTCCTCTCTCCGACCCTCACTTGAGCTTCTCAGCCACTTTCCTATATCCTTCACCCCTAATGAGATTAACGGATCATCCGGTAAGCTCTTTGGATATCCTCTACTTCGTCGGAATATTTCAAGCTGCTGCTGCAGCGGACTCCCTCCTGCATCCATGTATAAATATACACGCGTATTATTGCTCTATCTATCGCAAGAAGCTGCGTATAGAGGAACGTTGATATTTTTTTATACCGTCCGGCTGCTGACCGTCTTCTTTATCTCGTTATCACCGTTGGTAGCGCGGTGCTAATTTCCGTGATTTACAAGAGCCAAGTGCAGCGTTATTACCGCTGTATACTCGCAGTTTTTTTCTTTAACGAGTTTCCAGCGAAAATTACGAAGGTTGCACCTGCAGTGCTCGCGGATGATATATATATTTTTCCTTACCCTCGTCTTCAGAAAGCGTCGCTCTCTATACTCGTAAAAGGCGCAAAGTCGTCAGGCAGATTTTTGCGACTGGCCGCGATGTTGTCGCTGCGCTATATTCCTTTTTTTTTCTTTTCTGTTTATTTTGTTCATTGCAAACTGTGTATAAAAGTAGGGCTCGACCTTTTATAGTATTACATTTACGAGCGCTGTACCTATACGCCGAGAAGCTTTACGACATGATATTCTTTCGCGAGTAGTATAAAAGGGGAGCTTGGTATTTACCGCTCGCAGCAACGCGTCGAACGGCAGTAAAGGAGAGGAGAGAAAAAAAAGTTGCGAAATGTAAGTATCGCTTAACTTGTGATCGCTAAACACGTTTTGCTGGAGTTTGAGAAGTTTAGTGAAGCTGCCTACTAAGGGAGAGGAAGAAACAAAGTGCAAGGAACTGATATGGTGGTGCGGAGATGAGATGAGAAAATGATTAAAGTTATTATTTTTACTCACAAAAATATTGACTTAATAATACTCAAAAACCTATCCCAACTAAAAGCGTGAATGAAGGTATTGCATCAATAGAAACAGATGCTCACAGCTCTGCCACTCGGGAACGAAACCAAAAGCGAGGGACAGATAGATGAACAAACACAGAGTCTTTATACGAAAATCCAGACTTGAAAAATGAATATACTCGGTGCAGGTAACAAACGAGGATAGTCGAATGCACTAACGCGATGCTCTTATTGTCCTAAAAAATATAGAAAGAGAAATGGGCGAAGCATCGGACAAAGTTGCCTTCGTCTCCTCTTGTTTACCAACTATGAAGGGGATATGCCATGACGGATCTACGTGAATAAGCTGCGAGTTTGGACACGAAAGAGATTTTCTCGCAAAGACGCGCACTGAGAGGAAATTCGCTATTTCTTTTTTCTCTCATCGCGATATTTTTTTTCTTTGTTATATTGCAATGAAAATCTTTTTATTCGTGATTTTTGTAACGTATAAGTATTCAAGTGTTTCATAATATCATGTTTGCTATGATACTTCTCCAAGAGAGTCGATGTATCCCGTGTGAAAATGAAAACTCTCACATAATAATAATACTTAACTGTGACAAAAATCTACGATTTCAGAAACGAATCTTCGTTGTATAAATTGAGTATGAAACTCTCTATTTCACTCACAATAATCTGCACTTCGAGTTTAGATATAGCAGTGTGCCACCAATGCCAAAACTGGCTTGTTTGGCCTGCTGGCTTCGACTACTCATGCTATAACTGCGCGCGAAGCGCGTCTAAAGTCGTAATAGGTAATCCTCGTATTCCCGCATAAACAAAGCGCGTAATTATTGGACAAATTACCGGAAGGCAATTAAAGAAACCGGAGAAGTAAGTATACCTACGCAGTCGAAAACAGATGAGAGATAAACAGAATTGAAAGAGCAGCGCTGCGGCCGCTGGAAAAGCAAAACCCTCCTCTCGCCAATGCTGCCGCGCAAAGTAATTAATTCAGCGTGGAATCTGCGCGACGCGCCGCCTCTGCAATGAAATTCTGTTTTGCTTCGGGCCATTAATTTGCCGAATAGGTTTTCGAGCTTTCGCTGCCATCGCCGCTGCTTGTTAATCTTGAGAAATTCGTGTACAAAAGCGACAAGGGATAGATAGGATCTTTTTATTACAGTTTCATTGTGCTGCGTCGATTGTAGGTGAACTACAAATTCAAGGATATGAACTTTTGGTAAGGGAAGATTTTAATAGGCTCTTTTCAATTCGAAAGATGATTATATCATATGTTTTAAGATCGTCACATTGGAGAGCTCAACACGTGGCGCAAAAATAAACGCTTTCGAGCTATAATATAACACCTGCTTCGCTATCCGAAAAAGTCCAGGGGGTGATGTGTATGAGCCAATTCGCGATTTTCGTCTCGTCGGCATCAGCGCGTCACTCTTGGCCGACTTCCATCGTATCTCTTCTACAGCCGAGCCAAGTTCATGCTCTGCGCTGCTAATGCCGAGGGTTATTATTTATTTCACGCGCGAGGATCTCCACGACGATCTTTTGCTTGCTTTTTCGAATTTTTGGCCGCTGCGATGGTCCGCCTGTACCTATATATACAAGAAGCGTGACGAGTTAATGGAATTTTCGAAGATGCCGAGTTGGAGATTAACAGAGGATAGCTTCGGTCGCGGAAATTTTTTTTTTTTACTAAAGAATATGATACCTTGAATCAAAAATTTAATAAGAAAGAATGCTGCTGAAACCGCACAACACAAACGCATATACAGCACACGAAAGAAATCTCGAACGTCGAACTTTTCTTTCACTTCCGCGCCTCATCCCCACTATACACGCAGCTATCATCCCGGCTCGGATTCATTTAAAACTTTGTTCGCACTCAAGGCTCTTTTCTCCCGCCAACGATTGTGTCTTCTCTCCCCGGCGATTTCATCAGAACGAGCTTTTATTACCGTCTCGTCCTGTTACTCAATCATAATTCGACGAAAGTCGTCGAAATTACGTTTGTCTTTCTGATTAATTTATGTTTCCGCGTTCGAAAAGTCGTAGCATCTCCCGCGATACACCTCCAATTTCATTAACAGAAACGCCTTTTTATTTTCCAAGCTGGCATACCTTTCCAAATTAAAAAAGCGAGACGACGACGCATCAGAGAGACATCTCGTTTGGCCGTGGAATAAAAAAATTGATTAATGGTCAAAGTGCGTCGCGTCGCGCGTCCTTTTGAAGTTTTTCGCGGGAGCGGAATAATCGATTGGTCAACAGAGGGGTAATTTGCCAGTCCTTGAAAAAAAAATCCTCGCCAACTATAACCACGTTCGTTGCGGAGCTGCGCGGTGGCGGCGGAGGAGGAAAATAGCGCTTTTTTTCGCCGCCGCGACGTTTGCCGCTGATGCGCGCGCGACGCGGCTTTCAGGAAAATTGAATTTTGCATTAACCGCTGCTGCGAGCAAGTAAGCGAGCGCTGACGTTTTTGAGGTCCAATCATTTTAAAAGGCTTGAGAAGTGAGTACTTAACTAGCTATGAATGGCTACTGTGACTTTTTTCTGAAATTAGCGCCATGTACAGTTGCGCACATGCTTTTTCGCTGTTATTTACAGGTGTGCTTTGATGGATACGTTTGATCAATTTTGTGAGCGAATATGCCTTTGATTTTTTATTTTTTTTTTCGTATATCCGAAAAATTTTGGTAGATAATTATTTGTGATTGGATTAAAAAAAATTAAAGGCTACTAAATAAAATGTTAAATCAGAATGTAATCAAGACCCTAGAATTGATTTTTGACGTAAATACTAAGTGCAGCTTGCAGTATGAGCGACCAAAGCAGCAGGACAAACAAGGCAGTTTTAGCATTGGTAGCACAGCACTATATTTAGACTCGGGGCGCATAATATTGTGAGGAAAATGGAAAAGTGCCTATGCGCCACCTATATTTTCACCTGCTAGAGACACGGAGAGTTCATACCGTCGCTCCCTACGAAGACTAGCGCACTGTTAATATTTTCCAGCGAAGAGTAGCACTGTTCAGACTTCTCACGAAGACTATCACTACTCAGATTCATTTTATTCGAAAAGATTCATTATGTCTTAAAGAAAAACAAACGTTATTAAGACAAAGCTAATAAAATTAAAATATACTTCTAATTGCCGAACAATTTAAAAAATTTCAAAATTTTAAACAATTTTATCGTAAGTGTAATTTTTAATTAATTATCAGTTTTAAAGTTTCGATAAAATTGTTTAAAATTTTGAAATTTTTTAAAATTGTTCGACAATTAGAAGTATATTTTAATTTTATTAGCTTTGTCTTTGTCTTAATAACTTTTGTTTTTCTTTGTTTTTCTTTGTTTTTCTTTAAAAAATAATGAATCTTTTCGAATAAAATGAATCTGAGTAGTGCTAGTCTTCGCGGGAAATCTGAACAGTGCTAGTCTTCGTAGGGAGCGTCCATACGGTGATGAAAGGGTCAGTCCAAAACTGCTTGGTTTTGGTAATTGATCTCGCTCTATATAGCACCACACGTGCGCATGAAAATTAAAATTAAGATTAAAAATAAGCTTTAAATTGTGATTCAAGAAGGTCGAGATTTCTGCGACAATATAACGAAACACACCCCTTGTTACCATACCTATTTTATCAATTTTCACGCTTTTGCGCGGCATTGCGCGGTAAAACAAACAGTCAATCAGAGGACGAATAGAATGATTAACATGTCTTTTTTTTAGAGTATAGGAAACTAATTTTTCGTGTAAAAGGTCTATACACAACACAACCGACTTTATATTGTATCTCGAAAGAGGATCCACGCTAAAACAGAGATTTGAAAACAGCCAGTTGTTTCGTTGCGAAACAGGGATTGCACGCGAGG
This sequence comes from Pteromalus puparum, assembly GCA_012977825.3. NCBI lineage: Eukaryota > Metazoa > Arthropoda > Insecta > Hymenoptera > Pteromalidae > Pteromalus > Pteromalus puparum. The sequence continues at coordinate 9,336,280 of CM053170.1, read as the reverse complement.
GTAGCAGGAGAAGTACAAGTGCCAATCGTCGCTAACACGATCAGCTGTGTTGTATTCCGGTTTTACGGTGTAAGCTCCTTTAAAGCAGTCGCAGTTAGGATTTAGATAGAATAAAAGTAGTTTTAGCAAGTTATAACAAAAGCAAAATGATAAGAGCAAATTCCAAAGTAAGCATCGTAGAATCAGTCCGGCATCAACATCGGCCAACTCATCAGCTTGCGGAAAAGCTCAAGTTTGCATAGAGCACACCAGGAAGAATCTCTCCCTCTCGCAGTAGAGGAATCGATCCGTAAAGACATGTAGCCCTCGGGGAGCGGAGCAACGCGATAGAACTATCAGACCTCAGCAGTAGCCTAAAGGGGTTGCTGCATCGTCCGAAAGGTAGACCGGGAAACAGCCCTGGATCCCAAAATAAATAGACGCTGGAGAGAGAGAGAGAGAGAGAGAGAGAGAGAGAGAGAGAGAAAGAGCGAGTTCTATCCCGGCTTTTTTCTTTTTTTTTCTTGCTTCTTATCGTGCGAGCGATGCTGAGTTGATGGATTACCTGGCTTCGATGTGAAAGGAAAGGATTGCATATAGAGGAGTTTGCAGAATTATATTTTGCCGATCTCTTAACGTTCAAGATTTCGCCTTTGGAATATTATATAGGACGTAGAGGTATAAACGCGTTTGCATCAGCATCGTGAAATAACGAGAGACGTGTATATTCTATATATAAGTTATACAAAATAGTATGCATCGCCTATATATACCTATACAACATGCTCATCCATTAGAAGGGATGAGCATGTTTTCGTCGCGCGTTATTAAACATAAAGCATCGCCCTTATCAATGCATTATTCAGCGGAGGAAATGGAAATAAAGGGGATCCAGCTCTCTCTCTCTCTCTCTCTCTCTCTCTCTCTCTCTCTCGTGAGAAAGTAACAAGCCATATAATAAAATCGATACATTAATGAAAGGCTTTATGCAGCAGCCCGATGTCGGCCAGATATACATTACGTATATAAAATACGCAGCAGCCAGTAGCGTCGGTTGCTGATGTATTACTTTGCCGTCGTGTAAAAGCCGACGCGCGCGAGCAAAGCGAGGAAAAAAAGAGAGAGAGAGAGAGATCCGGAAGACGGCCGGCTGGGCGATGCAAAAAACGCGAAGCGAAATAATTCGCAACAAGAATACAGGGCTCTGCGCAAGAGCATCTCTCTCTCTCCCTCTCTCTCTTTTCCGCTGAAACACGAATAGAGCGAGATAGCGCCGAAGCACCGAAAAATACAAAATATGAAATCGTAGCACGCTTTGTGCGCGCCTTTTGCCTCCGCCCCTTATACACGCGTCTTTCTCCTCGTTTTTTCTTCCTCCTCTCTCCCCTCATTCCTTCGTCCCGAGAGCGCGCGAGTATTGAATATTCAAAACTTTCCGAGGGAGAGGAGAAAACTTTCTTGTCTGCGCGCTACTGGCCAGAGAGGAAGAAGAAGAAGAAGAAGAAGAAGAAGAAGAAGGAGGCGAAGGAAGTTTCCTTCGACGCTCGTTCCCTGGATCGACTTTCCTTAGCGGGATTCTTCTTTGCTATACTGAGGAGTGAGAAGGGAAGGGGGATATGCAAGAGAGAGAAAGATTGTTGCTGCAGCGAGTATTCTCGCACTTTTTCTGATTTTATTACTTTTTGAAAAGCATACTTTTCTAGCGAGACTGATTCTGCAGGCTTGAGTTGTCACACACGCGTGTCTGTGTTGAAGAAAGTCGGTGCTTTTTTGCTATGGCCTCTGCTGTCGTTGTTATATTGAACGACATGACGCAGTGTGCATTTTCTTGGGGGCTTCGTAGGTATTGTTGCTATTACGTGGGTATATTTTATTTGTCCTTGGAGGACGTTGCTATATTGATTTGTAACTCGTCCTTGTGCATATTGTAGGAGCTAAAATGCTATATTGATTATGCATTTGGAAATTTAGCTTCTTTAAGTGTCTTGAAGCTTGATGTTAGGCTACATTCGTTGCTTTGTGAGGGAGGTAGCAGTAGATATGTTTCCTTGTCGAAGAATACTTGCGAAGAAAGAAAGTATTCCTGTAATAAAGAATTGTATACAGATCAAAGAGAATCAATCGAGGATCACTGTACGTGGAGTATGTTTTATGAAGAATGAGATTGTTAGAAGTGTGTATATTTCTTTTTACGCTCAGAAGCATTGTAAAAAGCCGCCTCATCAATAAATCGAAGGAAAGCTCTAATTTGGATGCGATTGTAAGTAATTTATATATTATTTTTCGAATTTTTTTCAAACCGATCTGATCATTGTTAAGTGTAAACTTTATTTTACTTTAACTATATGAAATTGGTATTGTTAATAAAGGGGAAATCAATCGCTGAGAGTTTTTCCAGAAGAAAAGGAATTACTATTTTTGTTGACGACTGGATTGGGAACTGTAGGTTGATATTAAAATCTTTTTTAGCGGAATTGGCTCCAAGAATTTTATTAGGAACAAATGAAGATTCTGCTCTTAAAAAGTACAAACGATATGTTAATGTTTACAAAAGAGACGAAACGCAAGTCAAAAATAAAAAAAATCCAGCATTAAATGTTGGGCTTGTAGCATCGAGTAATGAAGTTTTGAACTTGGTTTTAGAAATTCAGTTTGGTGGAATTATGAAGCCAATTTTTTTATAATAAATTTGTTCCAAAATGGTTGCGAATCCGCGCAACTATTCTTAAACACAGTATGGAATTACAACATTTTATCAGCAGTTTATTTGTGTCGTAAATTTAACAGAAAGTTTACGCTGTATTCATTTAATCCGTACAATTCAATCGCAAAATTTTGGACTGTAAAACGAGATAGTAATATGTCTAATCCTCATTGGAGTCTTTTGGAACATGATTTTGACTAGTTTGAGAGGCAATTATTCAAAATCATATTACGTGAGTAACACACCAATAAATAAAACCATAAATGTGATTTGATTGATGATACATATCAGCTAATGAACATTTATACTTTGATAAAACGAAAAATTTGAATCGATTTATTATAAAAGCCGTCACTTGCCATCCTTTTGGGTTACCTATCAATTATAATTTGTCTAAGACCGGTTACGCCAGAGACAGAGGAGCTACGCATGATATTACTAATTTAATTTGGAATTATATAAATGCAGAACCTATTTTAAAAGTATCGAATAAATGTGGCTTTATTGACGAAGATGCAAAGCCGCAAGGTTTGTTTAGAGATATTGCATCGAATCAATGTAATTTTGCAAGAATTTCTGATTTTGTATACGGTTCTTGGATTTCACAAACGTATCCACACACCACAGCAAATATTGTGGTACTAACAATGAACGATGAAACTAAATACGCCGATAGAATCGCAGAAATTTTTCCCGTAAAAGTTTGGCTGATTTGGTTCTTAATTTTCACCATAACAGTCGTTATACTTAAAATACTTTTACAATTATCATTTAGCTCAGCTATGTTAGAATCTTTTAGAGTATTTACAAGTAGTTCTACTACTAAGCGTCCCAGTTATATATCGGAAAGAATATTTTTTATGTGTTTGCTGTTTTTTATTTTTATAATGAATACATTAATACTAAGTCGACTTATTGAAATAAAAACTGTTTCGGAAACGCGATTCATCGATTCACTAGACGATTTGATTAAATCAAATTTGAGTGTTTATGGACCTGCTATATTTAAAGAATTAACATTTTTGAATGAGCTTCGTAACCCTTATACTATTTGTCCTATAAAGAATGCGCTCGTCTATTTTTACATGAAAATAAAGTAGCTTGCATAGGTATTTACCAACGATGCAATTAGATTTTTCGTTTATGAAAAGAAGTTGCACATATCAAAGAATGCTCTTTTGGTAAGCAGTCAATCTTTTAAATGTTCGGAAGATTGGCCGCTTCTTAGCAAAATCAATTGGATTTTATTGAGACTAAGTTCAGGATATGCATAACCACACTAAGAAAGAATCTCCACTAGATATAAGAGAGGTTACAGTTTCTTTATTCATATTGATGATAGGTTGGAACTTGGGCTTTCTTGCATTATTATTTGAAACTTCGTCAATAAGCTCCACAATAAGAGAAATGTGTAGAAGTTTAAAATATTTGTATTAAGTTTTCCATTCTATGACGTTAAACAACTGTTGAGTGCCATGCGTAATATACAATATTAATTAAACAAAACTAAAATATTTCAGCAATTCACGAGGGAAACATTATATGAAAATCCAACTTAATAATATCTACACAAACAAATTAGTAATTATAGTTGATGTGTAAATCTTGAAGGCTGATATTTCAAACTTTGCCTGTAACTATTATTACTTGTTTTACATAAAATAAACATCCATCTACTCTACTCCAACATTATGCAAAAAAATCTCCA